>CAHIKZ030003802.1:1425000-1452500 GCA_903632075.3 Acanthosepion pharaonis
TAAAGTTAAAATTGCTAGATGAAAACGTAAGTTCTATGCGAACAAATTATTCTCTCTTATTTATCGTTTGTGGAAATCACTTCCGGCTTCTTGCTTTTCAGTCAACTTCAAAAATTTAAATACAACGCCAATCGTTATCTTCTGTCATCTTAACCTGTAACGTTATTTTTTTATATTCTCTCAGTTTCTGTAACGCCTTGCATCTTAGACGATTTATTGCCTTGTTTTGGGTGAAAAGATTAAAATATAAATAGAGAGAGAGAGAGAGCGAGAGAGAGAGAGAGAGAGAGAAACATTATGGCATAGATATGAATGCTGCATATAGAGAGTCACTTGATTGAAATATATCATCAATGATGTTTGTTTAAAAAGTAAAACCTATATTTAATATGCAATTTTGTTTTCTATATACAAAGTTCTTATATCTACAAATGTTCTCTCAATATCGAGAAAAATTTTCCTATAAATATAGCACAATTTACACACTATATAATCAACTTGTCTTTCAGTATTTATTAACATATGGGCCAATCTATCTATCTGTCAATCTATCTATCTATCTTTTTTAACCATCATCTACCTGAGTATATGACTCGTGCCATTACAGAAGAAAGTTCATACAAAACCTTCATTTGCAAGATGATTGGTTTAGGCAAGCTATTATCCTGCTTGTTTGTGCCAATTATGAAAATCTATAATGTTCAATATAAGTGCTACCGAAGGCGTTGATCTTTTAGTCTTTCAATATAGGACTTCTGTTCTCTGTGTCTGCTATATTAGATTGACGCAGATTACAATCCCCTCTTCAGGGCTTCTTTACTTTATCCTGTTTCTCCAATTCTTAAGTTGCCCACAATCAGTAATTCGACCAATCTTATACGCCAATCATTATTTCCTTAAAGTCTACCAGCTTTTGCATATACATTACCATCGGCTCACTTTTTCAGGTTTCAAATAGGGTTAGGTCTTCAACATTGATACAATCGCCATAATTAATTTCAATTCTGTGCAAGATTCAAGTTTACATCTGAATCGGATTTTGTTATATATCAAGAGAAACCAATCGTTTTGTTAACCTCAAAGCAAAATTTATATATATATTATATATATATATATATATATATATATATATATATATATATATATATATATATATATATATATATATATATAAAACCGCCTAGGTTGTTCGCCCTAGTGGTTTTAATGCTAACTTTCAAACCATTAAATCCGGGTCTGAATTTCCCCATGTTACATTTGTTTAGAAAGTGACATCTTAATCATTTTGTTGCGGGAGATTTTCACAGCACATGACACCGTTAATAGGCGAGTAAGAAGTATATCGTCAATCGTTGTACTCAATAGCCATCATAGCCGACAATTTGATAGCACTTGCCTTCTTCAAACTAATAATCCCACCATATTGTCCGCGCTCTCCCAGGAATTGTAACTAACATCCGCTCAGTGTAATTGCAGTATAAACCCCACATTGACTTTGTTGATATTGAATAAGCATAAATCTGCTTCGAGGCAACAGGGTTTACCAAACAACCGCTGCATGCTGCCATATATTGGATGACTATTCCACACTTTCCAGCTTTCTTGGTGTTCAAAACCATCTACATGATCTTATGGAGAATTAATTATTTTCCACTCTAAAACCCCTTTCCCCATAGATCAAATAAGGCAATCTTCCAACGATATTGCTAGTTCTCTTGTACATCTACCAGGCTGCATGAATTAGTTCCACGAGTTCAAAACTTTAAAGATAAGACCCGCTATGTCATGCCCACTAAGACAAATCATCTGCACTTCTTTCGTAGTCCATTGTTAGAAGGAAGTTCTATTCGGTGTGCTTCTAACTAAGAACCATTACTTTGTGCAGTAGACTCCCAAGTGGATGATTCCTCGATCTCTCAAATCTAAAATCACTTCCAATCTAGGGCCAAGCGTTATCTTTCCTGCATATCCACTTTATCAGTACGTCGTACCTTCTCTTAGGCTCATGCAACAAAATAAGATATGCAGATGATGCAGAAAGAAAAAGTGTATTGAATGCAAGCAAGAAAAAAAAGGACTAAATATCATTTACAAGAAGACCGAATGGAAAAGGATGAGACCAAAATGCGAATTGCAAATCCGAGATACCAAATCAAACAACTGCGGAAAATATGTGAAGTGCAAAATCTGTATGAATTAAGAAAACGGATTGTGTGACACTGAAATCCGAAGATGCATTTGGATAACCAAAGATGCATTTCAAAAGCTAAGCAAAGTAGTAAGAACTAAAAAAATGTCGCTAGAAACAAGCAAAAACAACTAAACTGTTACGTGATATCTGTTCTCCTGTACGGCAGTGAGTCCTGGACAATATTCTAAAAGATGAAGAAGAGATTTGAAGCAACAGAAATGTTGCCCTACAAAAGGATGCTTAGCATATCATGGACCGATTATGTGAGCGATGACGACGTTTTAAGTAAAATAGAAAACAATCAACATACTTAACATCAGGAAAAGACATTTGAGGTTTCTAGGGCAAATAATAAGGAAAGGTGGCTTGGAAAGTTTTATACTCACAGTTCAGATTAAACACAAGAGGGACAGAGAGGAACAATGCATGGCATATGTAGTGAGCTTGACTAAATAGTTTAGGAGAAATAACAGAAAGATAAAATTATTAAAAGCTATAAGAGACAGGAAGTTGTGAAGAGCCATAACCGCCTACGTCCTGGGGTGACACGTCAAATAAAGAAAATTGAAAGAAGTGTTAGAAAAACAAAGACAAACATGTTTCGAAACGACTCTCCTACAATAATGCCATTTAATTTTTTCCGGACTTTTCATCACAAGTAATTTTGCATTGCACAACCTTAAAAGAATTCTGTCCTGGTAATGATGATAAACTACATCCGTGTCCTGGGTAAGACAATAAACTACGTCCAGCAGCAAGGCCTCTGATCAGAAGGTTTTGAGGAGCGTGGAATCACCTCTTAATTGCTGGTGTTCCCAGGTCCACCCTGACCTGGGGTGGTAGCATCGGTTAAGGTTCCAGCTATGGGCAAATATTTGACCCCACAACCGGACTCAAAATACTATGAAAGTATAAAAATAGATTTTAATACCATAAATACTTTTTAAAAAATTAGTATGAGCAATAAATATTTGAAAAGAGAAAATTACCAGCAATAAAAATTTTGTCAGCATTAAATAACCCATTAAGGTTAATATGCCAGAAAACAAACCTAACTATACATTTTTTTAAAATATTACCAGCTATAGATTTTGGGGGAAAAAGGGAAATTTTGTCGACATTAAATAACCATTTTGGTTGACAAGCCGTAAAACTAAACAACAAAATTAAAAGAATCAGTACAGATCAGAATGATTTCTTTCATATCAATTCATAGAAATCAACCTGGAATTACTTAACCGATATAAATTAATAGAAAGAAGTCTTTGTTTCTGCCTATCTGGTAGTAACTCAGTAGGTTGAAACCATAGACAAACAATGGAATATAGGATTACAATAAAAAAAACATACGAGGTTGTGAAGCTGTGAAATCCGTAAAAAGTATGTTTTAACAATTGGAGTTACTATCCCCAATAGAAAATGGCTTTGAATTCAGATTTTACCTTCTATTTTTTGAAATACTATCGACCAATTATAGCGTGCATAGATCTATATTCTATACTATTTATTGGCCAAAGATAGAGTCTGTAGATCCTAGGCTGGCTTGATTTTTAAACAATGGTTGATTGAAGGAGGGAAGGTATCGCTAAATAAAGTTTCCAGGAAAAATTTGCCCGGAAGTAAGGTGCAAATTTTAATCTCGGCTCTTTGCTCCCACTATTCCTTCCCATATAATACCATGCCATGATTACATTACTAGCCACATATTTATTACGCCATATTTTACCTTGGTTGCCTATCAGCAAGTGAACTTCAAACTTCACGATTTCGTAATGGAAATACTCCCCGAACATTTCAATAGTGAGAAACAAATAATTTTAAAATTAACTACTCACTATTTACACTTTTCGGATTGTTTTCCTCGTCTTCTTTGCCACATTCACGACGTTTCGACCTAGAACATAAAAGCGTTGAGTGAATTCAGTGACTCGACCCAAAGAGTTCAATACCTGGGTACAGCAGAGGTGAACAAAAATTGGAGAGTTCAATTAAAAGGGAGGTAGCATTTACTTAAACATGCGGAAGAGAAATGGCACGTGGAACTAGAACAATGTACCCCGGTGAACAAGATAAAGGGTTCAGTTCGAAGTTCCAATCATGAAAGAAGGCCGGACCATTCAACGACGGAAACGTCGTGAATATGGCAACGAATATGAGGACAGCGGTTCGAACAATGTAAATAATGTAAATAATTACAATACATCATCTCAGATACATAGGCAAATCCTGAAAAAGGTCGTGGCGTACAACGCCTGAAGGCTCGTGCATATGACATCGAATAGTTTGGACAACTGCCCAAACTATATAAATAGTTTAAATAATTACACCTCAGAAATATACACAGATAGTTATTTACTCTGATTGTTTCTGAACGAACAAGCAGTGTCAACATATGAAATATACAAACTTTTCTTTTGATACAGATGGCATGATATACATTTATATATGATTTATATTTTAAATTCATATAAAATATTTGCATTTCATTCCTCAAAATTGGAATGTAGAAGCACATGCTTTATTAGCAATCAGTTGTCACAATTTAATAGATGGCAGGCCTTTAAAACATATTTTCAGGTTTGTTTTCATTCATTGCTAACGAACATAAAGTTTATTTAACTTATTTTTGTTGATTTAATTTGGCTTAAAATACCTGGAGTAAGTAAAACTATTGAAGTCATCTTTGGTAATCTTCTATTGATATAAATTTATAATTTAATTATGGAACAATGAAATTATTTTCTATTTTTCCATATTAAGCTACATTTCTGTTATACTTTGTATTACCTCATAACTAATTACGTGGTGTAATGATTATCAAGCTTGATAAGATCAGCTACAACTGACTAGTGATTTCGGACCTCACTTTCGGCTTTTTTGTTACATCTGATCACTAAGTCATTCCAATTTTGAAACAATTAAATCATGGAGGAAATTCGATGTCTTGATTAAACAAAGAGACTGTTCAAGAGTCAAAATATGATGTTCTGAAGGTGCCGATGTATAAAATAAGTCGAAAATGGAGCAATTTCAACTGCCATTACTATAATCGTTTACTGTTTCGTATTTTGTAACAGTAAAAAGGAAGTTCTCATCTCATAAATTTCCTGCTCGACTTCATTGCCCAGAAAATATCATTTAATATCTACTATATCATCAAATCAAATCAATTGCTCAGTGTTGCGTTACAAAGGACCAATGCCTGGTGGAACAAAGGCGTTAGGGTTTTTTAATAGAGAATTTTTATTAAACGGTCTGTAAGAAGTATTATCGTTGCTACTCTTTTCTAATAAATCTACCTTTTATTGTAAGTGACAATCGTTTCGGAAAATGTCGTTCTTTACGATACGCCATATGAAAAATTAAACGCTGACCGATGTTAGTTTCCGTTAAAGAATTGTATTTTATATGCATCGTTTTTCTTTTCTGAATACAAATTAAATAAACATTCGCCGCTCACCTACAATTAAAACAATAGCCACTACGCTTGGAATTTATTTAGTATTTATCAAATCTCACAACGATATACCGAAACGGAAGTGTCTTTCTGTGAGGGATCAGACTCCAGTGAGGAACGAAGATTCATATCAGCATAATATAATGAGGCCGGTAAAAAAAGTTGTATCTCTTCCTTTCATATTCCATGTCCCTGGAAAACTAGCACAATGATTACTCAGTAAAAATACAAATCTTTTCTTGCTGTAAGTAACTATTAATACTTTACATTTCCTTCCTCTCCTATATTCATAGAAACGCTTTTATGAAGTCAATACCTGTTTTTCTGTTTATCTTGTATTCAGTAAACCCCATGAGTGTTAAATTATTTGACACCTATTTCCTCATTATGTCTACTGAATAGCAAATATCCTGTGTTTTATTCCAGCTATAAAGATTCTTCTGTATAGTAAATGGAAATATCAGTGTGTCACATTTTTTCAACTTAAAGGGACACAACTCTCTGTACTGTTCTCAGAGTAACAGTGTTTCAAAATGAAATTGTCTGTGTTTTCAACTTTACTCCTAGAGGCCGTACCCCAACATATCGTAGAATTTTGGAATCAGGCCGACTCCGTGAGCAAATTAAAGATATTTCGGACCGAATCCAAACCCGCAGTCATAAAATTTTGGATTCCCAATTTTTTATTACTGCAATTGTTTTCGACGAATTTTTACGTTATTTTTTTTTTTGCGACGAAATTTTTGTACGATAAAAGTTTTTTTTTTTTTTTTTTTTTAATAATTTGAAAAGAAATTTTGGAATAATCAAAATTAATTGAGAAACAAAGCGAAAGTCACCAATGAAATAATAACAATTGTTGGTACAGCAAGTAAGGATCTACGTACATCAAATCTTCTTTAAATTAATTTGCTGCAGAAGTAATATCGTCGCTTAAATATTAATGTAATACATAAATGTAGCGATCAATTTTGAGTTCTGTAGTTTATTGTTGTCTATCGAATCTACCCCTCCTATTGTGAAGAAGACCCTCTCCTGTTTACGTCACAATTAGGCTCCAAGATTTCTTCTATATAATCTTTTTTTTTTTTTTTTTGAGATTGTATTTATATAATCTATCAATAAATCCCCCGTATGATGTCTCAAGGCCGGATGTGAAATAGAAATGTTAATTGTCAGGTTAATGTTCCAAAGCTGTAACATTTTCCACCTACCACAAAAACCCCGGCAAAAAAAAAAACACCTCATCCATGACTTCATCTAATAAAAAGCCGTGAATAGCAACAAAGAAGAAAAAAAATGGAAAAGTATTTCATAAAATTTCTTTATGATATGTTTTTGTAAATATAAATGAGTAGAATTTGGAATTTAAACACAACCGTTGAACCAGAAGTTGATTGAATGGTAGGAATTTATATACAGTGCATATCTGGAAATATATCTGGAAATATATCTTTATCTGAAATGCCAAAAAATATTGGTGAGTACCGTTTACATCCGGAGAAAATACTTCCAATTTTCTTTGAATTATTTCAGCTTTCAAATTAAATACTTAGAAAACATAAAAGCAAACTAAGAAATAATAATAATAATAATAATAATAATAATAACAAACTCTTTGCCAAAGACGACAATGAGTTGAAAGGCCTCCTAAATATTGTAAAATACTTCAGTTACGACATAGGTATGAACTTCGGATTAGATAAATGTACAAAAGTAACATTCAAGAAAGGTAGAATTACAGAAACACTCTTAATTGATTCAGATTTTGTCTCAAAGATGAGGGAACTAAAGCATGATGAAGCTTATAAGTACCTAGGAATTAGCGAAGGAGATGGCATACAACACCCCCAAATGAAGGAAAAAATAAGAAAAGAGTACTACAGGCGTGTACGTCTGGTACTAAATACTGAGCTAAACTCAAAAAACAGGATATCAGCCATAAACACATTGGCTGTCCCTGTGGTGCAATACAGCTTTAATGTCATTAACTGGACCATAGCTAAAATTAAGCGAATGGACGCCAAAACGAGAAAGCTACTCACTTGCTATCGCATGCAACATCCCAAAGCTGATGTCGATCGTCTGTATGTGCCCAGATCCGAAGGAGGCAGAGGATTAGTTCAACTAGAACTGTCCTACAAAACTACAACAATTGGCCTCCAAAGATATTGGGAAACTACAGAAGACTGGATTATGGTATGCGTCAAGGAACATGAAAGTAGGAAGCGTCTTTACTCCGTAATGAAAGAAGCCAACAAATTCAAAATGGAGTTTCAAATGGGCGTAGAGATGCAACTACAGCACAATACACCGGCTGAAACTGCAAAATACCTAAAAAAAGACAGCAAAGACGAATGCAACCGACTAGATACAGAAGGTGATGGCAAGATAAACCGCTTCATGGCCAATACTCTGCCCGTACCAAACAAGCTGACGTAGACAAAACCCGTACCCATCAGTGGCTACGTAGTGCAGGGTTGAAAGTGGAAACTGTTGGTTTTATCCTTGCTGCGCAGGACCTTTGTTTGCTAACTAGGAATTATCAAGTACATATACTAAAATATTGCGTCAGCATAAAATGCAGATTCTGTGATAAATATCGAGAAACGATTGATCATCTTGTATCAGTTTGCACGATGTTGGCACCCACTGAATATAAAACCCGACATGACAGAGTGGGCGAATATCTGCACTGGAAAATCTGCAACTTCTACGGGAAGGAAACTGAAAGAAACTGGTATGAACACCACCCAGACCCGGTTACGGAGATAGGACCTGTTACAATTCTATGGGACTACACAATACACACTGACAAAACAATCAAGGTCAACTGCCCAGATATTGTTATTAAAGACCACAAACAAAAACGGTGCCTCCTTATTAATATGGCAGTCCATGCTGACTGCAATGTATCTTTGAAGATATTCAAAAAGTTGTCAAAATACAAGGACCTTGAAATAGAAATCTCGAAAATGTAGCATATGGGAACATCAACAATCCCTGTTGTAGTTGGAGCCCTAGGACTGGTTGGAAAAGATTGAAGTAGACTAATTGAAGGGATTCCTGGAGGTCCATGCCTCAAGGAGATAAAGAAATTGTTCTGACAAGTACAGCCCACACTTTACGAAGGGCTTTATCTATGATTTTTTATTTATTTATTTATTTATTTTTGTCAGTGGAAAATGTCATGATGACATTTCTAACCTTAGGTCCCTGGGCGGGACCCGGAAAGAAATGTGTAAACGCCAGAAATCAAAGAAAATAATAATAATAATAATAATAATAAGCTTCTCATTCGTTACCGCATGCGTCGTCCTCATTAGGTCAACTAGAACTGTCCGACAAAACTACAACAATTGGCCTTCAAAGATACCTGGAAACCAAAGAAAACTGGATGATGATATACAATACACTCTGACAGAACAATCAAAACCATCCGCCCAGACATTGTTATTAGAGACCACAAACAAAAAAAGTGCCTCCTTATTGATATGGCAGTCCCTGTTGACTGCAATGTATCTTTGAAGATATTCAAAAATCTGTCAAAATACAAGGACTTTGAAATAGAAATTTCAAAAATGTAGCACATGGGAACATCAACAATTCCTGTTGTAGTCGAAGCTCTAGGATTGGTTGGAAAAGATTGCAGTAGACTAATTGAAGGGATTCCTGGAAGTCCATGCCTCAAAGAGATACAAAAAATTCTTCTCACAAGTACAGTCCACATATTACGAAGGGCTTTATCTATGTATTTTTTTTTCTTTTTGTCAGTGAAAAGTGTCATGATGCCATTTCTAAACGTAGGGCCCTGGGCGGAACCCGGAAAGAAATTTGTAAACGCCAGAAATCAAAGGAAATAAAAAAAATAATAATTATAATAAACATTCAAGAAAGGGAGAATTATAGAAACAACCTCAACAGATTTAGACTTTGTCACAAAGATTAGGGAACTGGATCAAGATGAAGCCTATAAGTACCTTGGAAGGAGATGGTATACAACATAACCAAAGGAAGAAGAAGGTAAGAAAGGAGTACTACAGGCGTGTACGTCAGGTACTCAATACCGAGCTGAACTCGAAAAACAGAATATCAGACATAAACACCTTGGCTGTCCTTGGGGTGCAATACAGCTTTAGCATCCTTAATTGGACCATAGCTGACATTAGGCGAATGGACGCCAAAACGAGCAAGCTTCTCACTTACTACCTCATGCATCATCCCAAAGCTGATGTTGATTTTCTCTATGTGCCCAAATCCGAAGGAGGCAGAGGATTAGTTCAACTAGAACTGTCCTACAAACCACAACAATTGGCCTTCAAGAAGACTAGACGATAATATGTGTCAAAGAACATGAAAGTAGTAAGCGCCTTTATTCCGTAATAAAATCAGCCAACAAGTTCAAAATGGAGTTTCAAATGGATGCAGAAATAAAAGTAAAGCACAATACACCGATTAAAGCTGCAAAATACGTAAAATGAAAGCAAGAACAAATGCAACCAACCAGATACAGAAACAATGGTAAGATAAAGCGCTTCATGGCGAATACTCTGCCCGTACCAAACAAACTGATGTAGACAAGCCTCGTACCCGTCAGTGGCTCCGTAGTGCAGGGTTAAAAGCTGAAACCGAAGGATTTATCCTTGCTGCACAGGATCAAGCACACATATTAAAATATAGTGTTAGCCCAAAATGTAGGTTCTGAGATAATTACCCAGAAACAATCGATCATCTTGTATCTGGTTGCACGGAATTAATACCCACTGAATATGAAACCCGGCATGACAGAGTTGGCCAATATCTGCACTGGAATATCTGTAAATTCTACGGGAAGGAAACTGAAAGAAAGTGGTGTGAATATCACCCAAGCCCGGTCACGGAGATAGGACCTGTTACAATTTTATGGGACTACACAATACACACTGACAGAACAATCAAAGCTAACCGCCCAGACATTGTTATTAGAGATCGCACACAAAAAAAAAGGTGCCTCCTTATTGATATGGCAGTACCTTCAGACTGCAATGTATCTTCGAAGATCTTCAAAAATCTATCAAAATACAAGGACCTTGGAATCAAAATCTCTCAAATGTGGCACATAGGAATATCAACAATCCCCGTTGTAGTTGGAGTTCTCGGATTGGTTGGAAAAGATTCCAGTAGATTAATTGAAGGGATTCCTGGAAGCCCATGATTTACAAAATACAAAAAAAAAAATGTTCTCACGAGTACAGCCCAAACCTTACAAAGGGCTTTTTCTATGTAAAATAGGTTTTTTTTTTTTTGTTTTTTTTTCCCCCAGTGGAAAATGTCATGATGTCATTTCTAAACTTAGGTCCTTGGGCGGAATCCGGAAAGAAATTAGTACACATCAGAAATCAAAGGAATAATAATAATAATAATAATAATAATAAAGCTTCCAATTGAATGAATTCCTGGTAACACATGCCGTAAAGATATATACAAAAAAGTTGTTCTCACGATTACAACCCACACCTTACGATGGGTTTTATCTATGTAAAATATGTGTCTTTGTTTGTATTTCTCAGTCAAAATTTTCACGATACCATTTCTGACCTTAGTTTTCTGAGAGGGATCCGTAAAGAAATGAGTTCAGGCCAGAAACCAAAGGAAATAAAACAATAATAATAATGAATGAAATAAAAATATTGTAGTCACAATTACAGCTGACACGCGAAGAGCTTTATCTATGTAAAATATGTATCATCTTGGGATTTTGTTTTATTTTTCTGCTTTTGTGTTACAAAAATGGTGAGTAGAAAATGTCATGAAACCATTTCCGATTTGAGGTCTCTGGTTGAGATACGGAGGGAAATGAGTATACAGCAGAAATGAAAAGAAAACAATAATAATAATTAGAATAATTAATAACGTACACATCGTGATCAAATGTTAGAAAGACAGAATGTGCTTTCTTATTTATATGGAGTTCGTGAAGATTGGAATGTATCTCTGATCATCTTCAAAAAGCTATCAAAATACAAGAATGCTGAAGTGGGAATTCCAGAAATATTCCTCATCATGATAACAATAATTGAGGTTGATGTTAGAGCCTTCAGTATGATTGGAAAATGTTCCGATAGTTTCATTGAAGGGATCCCTGGTAGCTCATGCCTAAAGGAAATACAAAAATTGCATTTACAGTTACATCTCACGCCTTATAAAGAGCTGTATCTATGTAAAATATGCGTGTTTGACTTTTAAAAAATGTTCAGTGTAAAATGTCATGATGCCATTTCACTACTTAGGGCTCTGGGCGAGACCCAAAAGGAAATGAGTATACAACAGAAATCAAATAATAATAATAATAATAATAATAATAATAATAATAATAATTTCTCGTTGAATGTTCCACGTTAGCACAAAGGGAGAATAAACGTCGGCACGATTTTATTGGAAGGAAAGTCTATTGGGAAAAATGTCGTATGTTTAACATCAATGTAAAGGAGAGGTGGTATGCACATCAGTTAGAGGCATTTGAATACAATAACAGTCATAAGATATTATGGAATTTCTCTGTCCAGCCAAATCATGTCCTTGGTGCACGAAGGCACGCCCTATTTTTTATAAATAAAGAGAATAGCATGTGTCAGATTATTGACTTTCCTCTTCTATGAAATACATGAAGGAGGCGAGGAGCTTGATTGTAGAACTAATTTCTGTAGTAATGGGTGTGCATAGAACATCACCTAGAAATTTGAAAAATCGTTTAGGTAGGATTGGAATTCAGACCAAAATTGTAGACCACAAGAAATCTACCATGCTTTACTCTGGGAGAATTATCGGAAAAAGCTCTTGAGTTTTGTGGATTGTTGTTGACATCGTACCTCAAGAACAGAATTCCTATTAATGTTAAGGTGCGACCCCAAAATAATAATAATAATAATAATAATAATAATAATAATAATTGTCTGTTTGAAAAAAGTTAAAATAAAATACTTACTATATGAGAAACTCGTATTTTTAAATCTTATTCACATAAAATATTTTCAAATCAGATTAACTTTAAAATATTTTTGTAATACGTCAAAAATATTTTTCAATCATATTCACTTGAAAATATTTTTAAATATGGCAAAAATATTTTAAAATATTTAACAGTTTAAAGAAAATATTAATATTTAAGAGATTTTTAAAATAATCAACAGTTTAAAGAAAGCTGAAATATAAAATCACAGAGTGATGGAATGACTGAGGTGGAAAAAAAGTTGTGATAAGAGAGTGGTGGAAAGACAGAGGGGGAAAGAGAGGGACAGAAAGAGAGGTGTGATAAGAGATAGGTGGAAAGTTAAATGTGGAAAGAGAGAGGAGGAAAGAGAGAGGTGGAAATAGGGATCTGATAAGAGAGAGGTGGAAATAGAGCTGTAGAAAGAGAGGGACACAAAGAGAGATGTGATAAGAAGAGATAGGTGGAAAGAGAGTAGTGGAAGGAGAGAGATAGAAAGAAACTTAAATCATTATGCGCTCGACGCCCGACGTACGCACGATTCACATACACTTAGTATTTTAAGGACAGATAGATAGATAGATAGATAGATAGATAGATAGATAGATAGATAGATAGATAATATGGATAAGAAATAAAGATCAAGATTTCAATATAATGTCATATTATTGAACATAAGAGAGAAAAAAGAGAAAAATGAAAGAAAATTCCTTTGAAAATTGAAGGTATGACGGTGTCTGGTGAGGCACGTCATGTCCCCTTGGGATTCAAATGCTTATAAATTAAGATTTTACCTTTGTTATTAATAATAGCAATAGTCAAAAGAAAATAGCAGGATGATACATGACCCCCCACACCTTGATCGAGGTGGCCTACCATGGTATTCATATGCTCTGTCACCCACGACCCAGTACCCACTTATGGATAAATACGAACTAACTATAATACAGTCACAACAAAAAATATTGATAAATCGCATCGATTCTCACGTGGGTCGACAAGCACCCAGATCCCCAGCGATAAACTAGACTGGGGTCAAAATGTTTGCATCTGTGCTGTGGTGTCCTCCCTCTAATGAGTCTATTATAGACTCTTCCACTTACTATAAAATTTGTACGAAATTAAGCCTCGGGGGAACAGTCTAATAGATTGTTCATCTGTCGAACTCTCTGCCTCGAGCAGAGAGGAACCCGGACAAGGTTTTCCCTAAGGGCAGTTTCGTCCGGGGAGGTAGACAAGCCCTGAACCCGCATATGCCAGTTCTAAGGGAATATTTTTGGCCAAGCCTACGGGATCGGAGAACCCATGGTAATCTCGGCCTCGTGCCACATACATACCTCGTGGAGTGGGAGGGGCCTGTTAAATATAACAGTCTAATAGACTGTGCTACCGAGGACTACTGCTGACGAACTCTCTTCATTTAGGCAGTGAGAAAAGCCGGACGAAGCTGTGCCAAAAAAAGTCTCGTCCGGGGAGGTAGACAGACCCGAACCAGTTTATGCTGATTCTACGGGGATTTTTTGGCCCAGGATACGGTCTCGGATGATCCACGTTAATCTCGGCCTTGTGCCACATCTACGCTCGTGGGGGGATACTAAATATCAACAGTAGTATAGATTGTTCTACCGAGGCTGTGACAGTACGCAGCTGCTGTCGAACTCTCTGCCTTTGGACAGAGAGGAACCCGGATGAGGTTCTGCCGAAAGGCAGAGTTTCGTCTGGAGAGGTAGACAGGCCTGAACTCGTTTATACGAGTTCTATGGGGATTTTCTTTTGGCAGAGCCTACTGGCTCGGATGACCCAGGTTAAATTCGGCCTTGTGGCGCATCTACCCTCGTGATGGGGTGAATACTAAATATCAACAGCACTATAGATTGAACACTGGTCAACCGACACACTTCCAAGTCGTGTAATATTATTCTGTTGTAGTTACTGTTCAATACACGATTCATCTGCAACTCTTGTTTTGTTATTTCTTAACCATTTACTTGGTTACAACAATCTAGAACAACATCTAACCAACGAGAACTAGAGTCGTCAAAGAGGATGTGGGAAAACTGCAAAATTCACAATGAAAGAGCTACATGAATCAAGCAACAACAGGAACTACGCATATATAGAGGGCCAAAATGACAAATATCAATATTACTGAAATAACCGCTGCCATCTGCATAACCAAAAAATTAAAAGCACCAGAAATTGACGGAATATCCAATTTTTTGGATTAAAAAATGTCTAGCACCCACGAAGGCTTCGTATAATGATATAATCATAGACCCAGAACAATACCCCAAAAGGCACACGTGAGAAGTGACGTACCTTCTCCCAAGAACAGAAGAGACACAGAACCCAAAGAACTATAGACCCATCACATGCCTGCAAACAATGTACAAGATCCTCACTTCTATCATAACCGAAAGGTCATACAACATCCTTGTGAAAAAATACTTATTTCCAGCATAACAGAATGGATGTAAAAGAAGAAGTTCCGGGTGCAAAGACCAAATAATTATCAATAAAACGAAAAGGTGAAAACAAGGAAGTGAAACTTATCGGAGGCTTCGATCGACTACAGAAATGCGTTCGACAGTGTACCACATTTATGGATAAAGAAGAGCCTAAATATATACAGTACGTTTCACAACGGTCGGATTCTTAAAGGAGAGCGTGAAAAACCGGAATACTGTCGTAAACTTATAAAAAACGGGTCATTACCATCGAGGTCAATCAACACTAAAAGTGGAATCTTCCAAGGAGATTCATTGTCGCCACTATTCTTCTGTGTTGCCAATCAGCTGCCACCTAAAAACAGTAGCTACGGAAACAAGTCAGAGAATGGCAAATTAAATCAAGTATTCTATAATGATGATCTTAAAACGTTTGCCAAGGATGACAACCAGCAGAAATAAAAAAAATACTCATCATTGGCAAAACCTTGACATTACGATGGAGTTCGGAATTGACAACTGTAACAAAACCACGTTCAAAGTCGGTAAACTAACGAAAACTACAGATTTAGACCTTGATATCAGCCACAGGGTTAAGGAAATAGACCAAGATGGGACATACAGTTATTTAGAAATTAATGAAGCAGTCGGAATACAACATTCAATTATGAGAAGAAAGATCCGAAAGGAATATTATAGGAGAGTGAACTTCATGGGGCCAATAATATAAAGTCTATAAACACCTTAGCTATAACCGTAGTAACATACAGCTTCAACATTATTAAATGGAAGTTGAATGACATTAAAAGACTGGACACCAAGAGCAGAAAAATGCTTACCCAAATGAGGATGCACTACCCGAAATCAGGTGTTGATAGGCTGTATGTACCAAGAGCTTTAAGAAATCGAGGTCTAATTCAACTTGAAGTAACACTAAAAACTACAACAATCGGATTGGTAATATACCTCACAAAAACCAATGATCGTCTTCTGCAAATAGTACAACACCAAATCCACTCCATCGACAAAGACGGTGCACTCTTCAAAAAATAGTTTAATATGCCTGAAACCCTACCAAAAAAAACGAAGCGAATACCATCTGCACCAAACGAGTAAAACAGAATGCAAAACAAATTGGCCAAATGAAATTACAGGGAGTGCAATTGTGGCACCATTTACGAGGCAGAGAAAGGAAAAGAAAGAAAAGAAGGCAGAAAGAAAAGCGAGACGAATCGTGGGTGATCAGCAGAACACACACACGGCTAAGAGACAATGAATATATTGATAAGTAACCATGGCGAAAGGGTGTCATTACAATGACAGGGAAATTCTGGGTAAGAAGAAAAGGAAAGATTGATAATTGACAAAACACAGGTGTAACTACAGGACTTTGGGCAGATATGAAAAATTAAAAACCACACAAGCCGTGTCCGCTGACCGAATTTTTTCGACGAAACAACTTTGGCCTGCGATAATAAAAATTATGTTATCAGAAATATGTACCGAAGGAAAATGAATGGGGACCCAGAAGTGTTTTTTCTTCTTCCTTGGAGGCGACAGACTGACTGAAATTTTAGAGATATTTCTTTTTTGAGGCCATGTTAAGACCACCCATTTTGATAATTAGCGATAAAATACATGACAAAAACCACGTGTAGAACAAGAGTTGTCATATTGTCCGTTTGCGGCTAGAAAAATGATAACGGCGATTAAAGCGGAAGAAAAGGGAAAGAGAAGAGATAATTTTTTTTAGTTAAGCAAGATATTTTTTTCCCCGAAACAAAGCCGCGGATTGTTCACGCCCGACTAAGACATCATTGGTCAAGTGGTGATCACGTGACGCACGAAGGAGGAGGAAAGATACCCGACTAAGACCTCATTGGTCGAGTGGTGATCACGTGACGCACGAAGGAGGCTGTCGACGCCTCATCCAGAGAATAAGTATGAGAAGCTGCTACGAAGAAGTGGGGAGGGCAGTTCACGCCCTCTGAAGTATGGTGAGAAAGTGGGAGTAAGGAAAGGTTCCCAAAAATGGAAAAGAGTGGAAAATCCCTAACCAGAAATAAAAGAGGTGGATATGTATTTAGAATTAGATTTATTTTAGAATTATCGAGGAACCCCCCGACGCCGACAGACCCACCCCGGTTTTGGTCGGCGTCAATAAAAGCGAGGCCCCAACAGGCAGAAATCAGACAGTTCGGGCTCCAGCGGAGAGTTGAGTTTCCAGAGTTGAGTTCCAGCAGTTCCAGTGAGTTCAGCTGACCAAGATTCACGCAAATTCCGGACTCCTCTTCAACCCAAGAACAATTATTTTGAAGAGAGACTTAGATCCAGACCACCGAATTAAGTTTTTTTTTCCCGACTTTCGTCCAAAGACACACCAAAACCCCAATTTCTTAGAGAGCAAACAACTTGAAGCGTTAAAACTTGCCTAACGGAAACGACGTGTCACAATCTACAGAACGGGTCGGGAGATAGATGCAGTCCTATGTATCGAACAACTAGACATAAAGTTTGTTACCTTTTTCTTTGATACTTTGAACTTTTTGAGTTTTCATTTTATTTTCTTTTATGCATATTTGTGTAGTATCACCCCCGTTGAACTCAGTTTGCATTACGGCCCCAACCACTGTTTGATCTCGTCTGCCTAAGATCAATTCACAACGTGGGTAGGCGGACTGGAGATCAATGCAGTTACCTTGGTAACCAGGCGTTGGAAGCGAATTGGGAACGACGAGGCTGATATCAAATCTAACCAGATTCCCACCCGAATCACCAAAATGTTAGAACGTCACATTTGGGTGCCGCGACCGATACCAAGCCAGTTGGTCGTCACAGGAAGAGACAACACGACTGACGGAGCAGCGACACCCGAAGGGAGCAGCGAGGAGCGAACAGCTGGCGCCGCGGCGAGGACGTCACAATTGGTGCTGTTTGGGGACGTCACAACTGGCGCCGTGGTAGATCAGGATAGAACGTCACAGTCGGCGCTGCGACCAGGGGACGACGTCACAAAGGCTTTGCATGGCAAATACGTAAAAAGAACGAAAGAATCAGATATGGAACAACAGAAAACACATCACTGAAGAGCACTGGGTTGAAAGATGAGACAGAAGTCCTAATTATTGAATCTAATGACCAAAGCCTCGCAGCCAGATCCTATCACTCTCACATAATCAAGGATGGAATTAACTCGAAATGCCAGGCCTGAGAAAAATATGATGAAACTGTCGACTATACTATCTCAGGATGTCCGGAACTAGCAGAAAATGAATATGCTGACATACATAACAAGGTAGCGATATATGTGTACTAGAAGATATACAAAATCGAAATCACTGAGCGATGGTATCACCACTAACCTGATACAGTTACCAAAAATAACGATATAACTATACTTTGTTAGGTTCATAAAAGGCAAGAGACTTGATATTATCATAAGAGACAAGAAATTCAGGAAGTGAATGTTTATTCACATAGCAGTACCTTCTGAGAAAAACACCTCCATGAAAATTATCGAGAAATTGTCCAAATACAAGGACTTGAAGGATCGAGATTAACATGATACGGGAATGAAGACTGAGATTGTACCAGTAGTAGTCAGAGCTCTGGGCCTCGTGAGAAAAGAAATGGACAATTTTACTAACAGTGTTTCTGGTAACAGCAACCTAAAAGTTACCCAGAAGATCTCCCTTCTAGGAACACCCCATATACTAAGAAAAACGCTATCAATAAAAATGACAATTCTCTTATAGGGAATAAGGACCATGTTTGGACCAGGCTCTATGGATACAAAGCAGGAAACGTGGCATACACAAATAATAATAATAATAATAATAAAAATAATAATCATACTGATACTACTACTACTACTAATAATAATAATAATTAAAATCTAGTATTGGTGTTTTAAAAATATATCAAGTAATGCGATGAAGTATATTTTAATCAAGTGATGAATTTAAAGATTTACATCTATTTTAAAATAGTTTAGAATATGGACAGTTCATTATCTCGTGACAGTTCATTTCCTGATTCAATTTTAATTACGGAAGCACCTACAGTTCCATTTGGAATAGAAAGCAATTAACAAGGTTTCCCGTATAATATACTTGTGTCAGTTGATGTTAAATATATCGAGTCAGTAGAAAAATATATAAATAATATTGTAGTATAGGAAATACTAATAATAAAGGATAAAATATAAATAAGTTCAGAATTAATTAGAATTTTGAACAGGTGAAGATACTGTAGACAAATAATTTTGGAGTGTGTTTTCCAAATGTTGGCCCATTGCAATATTGCCATAAATTAGTAAATTGAATTTCAAAAACAAGATTGCGGCTCATTTCATAAGGTTCATATTCTCAGTATATTTTCTATTTTGCCTTCACAAATAAAGAAAGCAAGAATATAATCGGGCGTGTGTTTAATCTACATATCTCTATCTATAAAAGACAGGATGTGTGTGTCTGTGTGTGTGTGTATGACGAATGGACGGCCGCGATTTTCAACGGATTTGCACCAAAATGTACATGCACATGCTCCAATTAGCGTGAAGGCCAAGACCGACCTTGCATTTCCCAACACCCATCGATAGTGGAAATAATCGATTTGTGTCATGCTTCTACGGCAGTTTTAATGTAGTTTGCGGACATTTTCTACTGGTCAGAGTGGCATCCTATAGCTAGCTGCCACGAATAGGCAAGAATATTCTATTGGACAGCGTGAGAGCCAACAGCTGACTGACATGAATGTTAACTAGCATGCTAGCATGCAAAAAAAATCGATAGCTGCATTCGTCAGAAGTGGGAAAAATTTAAATCTGCATGGCACTTTACTCCAATTGGCTCATTCGCTTGCTTAAACTCAACGTTGATTCTGATTCCGCAGAACTGGGTTGGGTGTGAAAAAGTATTTGTTGTTAACATTCTTTTTTCATTCGGTTTCTCCAGTTACGCGTCTTTTTTTTTTAAGCTAATCGTTTTGTGTTCATTTTGTTTAGTTCTTTTTTCGTAACAGATTTAATGTTTAGCATAGAGCTTAGAAAAAATTCGCAGTGTGAGATAGGCAAGAAGTAAGGCATGTAGCAACATCAGCACGGCAAAGGGCACTCCTTTAAAGGCAAGGAAGGGCAAAAATATTTTAAGTCAAGTGATAGCGATTGCTGTATGAGTCGTACGGTTTTTGAAACAAGTACGAGCAACGCCAGGCCATGCTGCTAGTTTGTCTATATTTTATTCAAATTCTGAACCGATTTGATTATATGCCCTTTGTTCTGATAAAACGATAAAATAAACACCCTAGAATTAAGGTTTGAAATTCCCGACACCTGGAAAATTGAATTATTTAAATCATTCGTATAATCTCTGAAATTTCCTTGAAGAAAAAAAATTCAAGTTGTGTATATCTAAATTAAGAAAACTCAGCTTCAGAATAACGGTATCAGCCTTTCGCTACTCAACAATAGTTAATCCGACAAAAAAAAAAAAATCAAATAACTCATATTATTTGTTCTTTCATGAAACTGATAAGTACAAGTGTTCTTTTCCATATGAAGACAAAACGCGAGTAGTAATTTTTTTTTTTTTTTTTTTTAAAATTACGTTATCTTTAATTAAGTACAAATCGACAAATTATATAGCGGACAGAATATAAAGTATTCGTATACTTGTAAAATATTTACTTTATCTATTTCGGATATTAAAATTTATATTCAGTATATACAAGCGATATATTTTAACCGAAAATTGAAAATTCCTTCAAGAAAATATACGTTTAAATATACAATTCAGTATAAAATAGAAAAGTAATGAATGAAAAAACAGTTTTGTATTTATTTTGGAATTTTTTTGTTTCTTTTGTTTCTTTTCCTTTCAAGTCTTGAGCGATAATAACTTTCCAAAGTTTCTTGTATTTTGTTTTTCTAAGTACCACTTGTATGTTTATCATGTATATTTCTCCTTGTTCTGCCATCCATTCAATCGTCATGTCCTAGATTTTTCACTCTTCTAATCTTGATTTCAATAGGATCCATGAATGTCAAATTCTCCAAGCTCTCGTTTCTTCATTATGAAATCTCAACTAATCCTTTGTGATTGCAAATATCATTACCAATTTTATCTAAAAACCTTTTCAATTTGGCTACTATTTTCTCTGGAACAATTTTCACATCTATAGCTAGAACCATATCTCTTTGATTCCCGATTAATTCTTCATATGTTAGAAATTTGTCAAGCATTCACTCCATATAGATTATATTTGGCATAGTAGTTCAACTCTTTTTTCTTTTTCTTTTTTTTGTATCTATAACCTTTTTCTATATTAATTCGTTGTTTAGTTTCTGAAAGGCATCTTTAGTTATTTCTATTCGTCTTCGTAATTCTGCGAGATACATTACTTTTTCTATCACTATGCCACCGGAATTTTTTAACCTGCTTGACATCGACGTCCCCAATATTTTTCTCACAACTTGGGCCGCCTCTTTTGCTGATAACTATCCATTTTATTTTCTTACTGTGACGGTGTTTTCATTTCTTGTTTTTCTTTATTAACTTGTTTAATGGTTCTTTCAGTTTTTTCTTTCTTACAATACTATGAACAGATAGCGGCTCAAAATGAGAAAATCAATGACCTGAGATCGAATTCTAGTCGAGGTTCTTGGGAAAGGTATGATTCCATTTGTTACCCACTAACTATGAGCTAAATAGTAGGATTGGCAGAATCAATGTTATATCCAACAAATTGTTAATTCAATATTGCCTCGCCAAAAAATAATTAATTTACAATCCAAAATATATTTCGGCTTTAAATAAGTCACAAATATTTGATAAGCTGTTAAAAAAATCTACCATCAAGAGCGCGTTATATGCGAAACTTATTGATATATTGCCCGCCATTAATAAATTTTAGTTGAACTTCTTGTTCTTGAATATGTTTGCCGTAACCATTCACAATCCCTTAGAAATTATATTTTGAATAACTATGTTCTGTTCTGTTCAAATAATTAACTTTTGAAGAAATAGATCTTCCAAACTTTGCCATAAATTTTCAATTGGATTCAGGTAAGGAGACTGAGTTGCCACTGAAACACTTCTACCTCGTTGCGAGCAAAAGAATAGAATTAACTTTAAAATAATTCAATTCATCAGTCTATATGTAATTTGTTCACTAACGTGAATTTCAGCCATAATTTGGAAAGAGAGACCCTAACCTCTTTTGGAACTGTTTTACCGTTGCCATATCCTTTATTTCTTCAATTTTTCTTTTGTCTGACTACAAGACGTTCTTTCAAAATCTGTAACTTTCTGTAAATTCTCTTAACTTAATCCGAGATTCCTGGTCGTTTGAACCACAAAATCCGTCCAGTACAGCATTTTAGAATAATCTGTTTTAGTTATGGTTATTTCATATAGGATATCTTTATTATTGGAATCGGACTGACTTTTGGACACATTGGTAATGTCTGAGCTATATTGGCAATAGCAATCTCTAACATTCTTTATTTGCTTAATACATCAATTTTGGTCTACTTGAGACTACATTTACTTTAACTCTGGCATTTGCTAATGTTGAAAGTCGCTAAAACTGTCAATGACGGCTGCTATCTCTTCAGAAAGTAATATATACTGGAAAATTACTAAATTTTCTGTGCAGATACTGATAGAGATAAATCTAGATACATTCTCAAATAACATTTGTATGCAATAACATACACAGCAGAATATAGAGGAAGCCAGTGGCATGTTTAGTCACATTCACCCAGCTATTCTACTCTCGGAGAGCAGAGACCGTTCAGTGATGACAGAAACAGTGAAGAAACCAATATTAGGAGAGTATATATGCTATTATTCAAATGAAGAATACTACAGTTCAGAAAGAAAGAGACTACATCAAGAAGACGTTTTGGAATCCTGAAACTTTTGTGTTCATTTTTGTATGTTTTTATTTCGTCTATACTGCCATTAAATTAGATGTAATTATAGAAAAACAAAAAGTACCTTTTGAAGGATTCCCATATTCTCTCTCTTTCTCTCACTCGCTTTCGCTCTTGCTCTCCCTCTCTCTGTTGCTGTCTCTCGCTGTCGCTTTCTCTGACGAGCTTTTTTTCCCTTGTGCTTCGAATTTATTTAAGCGTGCTACTTGATTGGAATTTAGGTCCCACCCGTTTACTGTTCAGATAGCTAAGGTCAGTAATCACTGATACATTTACAAACTTAAGTTGAAATATCTCCCTCCCGACTACAGATGTGATAGGTAATGTATAAATAAATACAAAGGACAAATATATAAATAAATATAAATTGATAATTATTACATTGTTTGCTTGTTGTTAAACTCTTATTGTAAATAATAAGATCTGCATTAAGGTCGAATCTACTATACAACATATAAGTTTTATTACAATATATTGTTATAATTGCTCTATTTTATTATTTGTTATTGTTGATAATCTCTTATTGTACAGAATAAAATGTACGGTAAGAGCGACTGTTCTATCCCTTATATACAGTGTGTGATGGATAGATTTTCGTTGAAATTATGCATAAAAGAAAGAGAAAAATTTAACAGAACTCAATTTTACAAGGAAAAATGGTGGAAGAAATGAATGTTAAAAGAGTTTTTTTTCTTCTTCTTCTTGTGGAGGCGGGATCTCTCGCTCAACTGCGAGCCACATAATAATCAAGGGACTTGCAGTGAATTAGGTGGCCAGATGTCTGCCAGCCATGACTGAATTCTCCAGGTTGTGTACCATGGTGCAGAGTCCTGTTGCCAGACAGAGGATCTTTCTGCTGACATCTTCTTAATCCAGGGCAGCACTACCTCCTCAAGGCTATTGATGTAGGCATCTGTGCTGAGACTGAGGACCTCACCAACAACGGGAGTTCTTTTCTTATCCGAAGGATTAGAGCTTTTTCGAGCTGCTATACCTTCATAATCACCATTAGACTCACCCAAATCTTTCCGAATCCTCTGCGCTATCCTCAGATAGACTCCCTAAACTCTCTAAAATGCTTGTATTGGAGATTCTGGCGCGAATGACAAGTAGTTCAGCATGCCGTTTACAAATTGGTGGTCTTTTTCTCACAGATGGTGCCCAACCGACTCTTCTATACTGTGACAAAATCAAAAACTAACAAAGCGCATGCGCGAACTTGCGACAATTTACCCATCGCATAATATGATTAATATTGCATTATAATATATATATATATATATATATATATATATATATATATATATATATATATATATATATATATATTTTATAATTGCTCTTTGTTATTATTGTTGTTAATCTCTTAGTGTGTCTAATAAGATCCAGGGTAAGACCGAATATTCTGTCACATAATATTGTAATATTACAGTTTGTGTTCTATTTTATTATTCTTGTTAATCTGTTATTTTACATCACTTCAGAATGATTTTTCTATCCGTCTCGTAACGTTTATTACACTACATTGTCATTAGTGCTTACCATTGTTGTTAATCTCTTATTGTGTTTAATGAAATCTACTGTAAGAACGAATCTTCTATTATTCACCTAAAATTGATTGCTGTATTTTTTAACTATTTTATTTTGTATTTGTCATTGTTGACGTCCTTGGTTTGACGATAAATTACATCCGCTTCCTGGGTAAAAAGATAAACTACGTCCGGCAGAAAGACCTCTGATCAGGAGGTTTTGAGGAGCGTGGAACCACCTCTTAATTGCTTATGTTCCCAGGTCCACCCTGACCCGGGTTTGTAGCACCTGTTAGGGTCCCAGCTATGGGCAAATAGTTAACGCCCAAACTGTGTCAAAACACTATGAAAATGTAAAAATAAGTTTTGATACCAGAAAAAATTATTACCAGCTATACATTTTTGAAAAAAAAAATATTATCAGCAATATATCTTTGAAAAAAAAATATTGCCAGCAATACATTTTTGAAAAAAAAATATCACCAGCAATATATTTATGAAAAAAAATATGGGCTGCAATACTGTTTTGAAAAAAATATTACCAGAAATAGATTTTTGACAAAACAAAATTACTAGCAATAAAAATATTGTCGACATTAAATAACCCATTGAGGTTGATATGCCGTAAAACAAACCAAAAAAAATATTACCAGCATTAAAAATTTTGTCACCATTAAATAACCCATTGAGGTTGATATGCCGTAAAACAAACTAAACGAAACTAAACCAAACAGATCTTCTCGATGTATGACAGCGACAATGAAAGCGAATAAATTGAATCCAGTACATGTGCTTTTTATTACTGTATTACATGTTCTAATGTTCTCGTTACTTTCAGACAGACGGTGACAAGATTTTCAGACCACGCTGTAGAGTCAGAAAATATCAAGATTAAATGCGATTAAGATGTTTCCTTCCGTGGGTGAAATCTGCTGTCAACTCAACAAAATTGTAATGGCAATATTCTTACATGTGGTACAAGGCCGAAAGTAGGGGTATCAAGTGAGGTTCGAACTCACTAAGTTGTATCGAGTTCTAGCGAGACAAGCTTGCTAACCACTACACCGTCTCGAGGTGCCCACATAGATTTTCCATGCGTAGTTTAGATGTCGCAAAAGGCCGAAAGTATAGGGCACCCAGTAAGGATCGAACTCACTACTCAGTCGTAAACCAAACCAAACAAACATTTTTGAAGAAAAAATATTACCAGAAATAGATTTTTAACAAAACAAAATAGTACCTGCAATAAAAACATTTTCGGCATTAAATAACCCATTGAGGTTGATATGCCGTAAAACAAACTAAACCAGATCAAATTGTCATTGTTGTTAATTTCTTAATATACCTAATTTAAAAAAATGAATCCCAGAAATGTTTCGGATATTAAGCTGGGATGCTGGGACATTTTCCTTACGTGTAAGAAATCATGTCGCATTAAAATTATTGTCGATTTGCGCGTTAAACCACGATACTTCGATTTCTATTCCAATATTTCAAAGACATACCATAGAAATTTCACTGGGCAATATAGAGCTGGCCGAAGTATTAATATTCTTCGAAATGGCACATTTTCAGACTTTGCAATTCAGTGGTATGAATTATTCATATATACCACTCACGCACCTATACAATTTGCTGATAACAATCTTCTCTCGATTATTGATCCTCTGGCCGGCATTCTCCTTGTAAAGGATTTATGTAGATTTATGACGTCATAAACTAGCGACAGGCAACTGCAAGGGGTTACTGTCCCCTTCCTCAGTCTACAGCTGCGACCTGCTGTTATTTTGATCCTGCATTATTGATGTTTCATAGACGAATTTATGAACATAAACGAATACAGTGTAGCAGCAAAAATGCTTGATATATCACATTATAATTCTCATTATCCTTTCGGTATTTAGTATGCTAAAACGGATGTGGCGTTTCGTTCCTTAATTTGCGCATGTGTTAGGCCCCTGCTGCTACTTTAAATACAATGGTGTATTCTGTTTTTATCGCGGTGAAAGTCAGAAAAGACATATCAAAGATGCTATTTGGTTTCAGTGAGAAAGAAAGACAGAAAGAAACAAAGAAACAAAGAAACAAAGACATAAAGATGAATATACAGGAGACGATAACATCCTCATGTCTTTAACGTCTGTTTCACTGAGAAAGAAAGAAAGAAAGAAAGAAAGAAAGAAAGAATGAAAGAAAAAAGAAAGAAAAAAGAGAAAAAGAATAGAGAGAAGACGATAACATTCGCATGTGTTTAAGCTCCGCTTCAGTGAGAAAGAAAGAAAGAAAGAAGGAAAGAAAGAAAGAAAGAAGGAAAGAAAACAAAAGGAAAGAAGTAAATAAAGTGAGAAAGAAAGAGAAAAATATATATATATAAATTGTCTGTTTTTTATTCAGCGGTGTGAATATATAGTTTTTATTCAGAGGTGTTAACACATTCGATACCGATGAAAGCAGAATATTGCTTAGTTTGATATAATTATGACTGGCGAGAAGTATCTGTATGGCAACATGCTGCAATATTCAAGCTGGGAAAACTAAACCAGTATTATTGGGTTGGTGCATAATTATCAGACGTTTTAAAACAGTATTATGAAAAAAAGAAATATAACAATTCAACAATAACATTTTTAAATTACTATTCAGGAGCATATGATTATCGACACGCATTTTTATAACTTGAAAATAAAATAAAAAATTTATTAAAAAAAAGTAAACAAAAGAGGAAATTTATTAACAAATAACACGCTTACAAAAACGCTTGATAATTATGCACCAACCCAATATATTGTTTTTATATAAATGAATTTGTCATCCTTTACTTTGAACTACTCTATCCGAATAGAATTATCATTGCCAGAAATTTTAGAATGTAGTTGAAGGTTTCTTCCCAAAACATTTGCAATTGCGCAAAGAACCTTACAGTAGTTGTACTGATATATTTTGCTATTGTCCATGTTGTAAAGTATTATTTCA
>CAHIKZ030003802.1:1457500-1472500 GCA_903632075.3 Acanthosepion pharaonis
AGAATCCGCTAAGCGCTGTTTCATTCGAAGATAACTCGATTTTGTAAAGTATAATGACTGCAGTTTCGCTTTTGGAACAATGCAAATACTAAACAATTCTCAGTACCGCGTCGTATGCCTAAAGAAAATGTCAGTCAGCATATTGAATTGATAACCTGGGAAAAATTGTTGTCGAGGAAATTCTTCCTCACACAGCCTACTCACTAGAACTACAACAAGAACTCTCTGGTTATTGCCCGTTTTACTCAATGCCGATCTATTCCAAAACCAGTACATTCTAAATAACACCCACTTCAAATTAGAATTTCAAGACATCAGTTTGAAGCAAATCCTATTCAATAACAACGAAAACGTGTGTATGTTTGTCAAGATAAAAATGTCAACTCTGTATTCAGTCACATAATTGTCATATGTGATACACATTTGGGCGATATTGTATCTTTCGATACATGACTGACGAGGCAGAATGTTGCCATTTCCTTTTGCGGTAGACTGGTTGCCAATCAGGGCTAAAGGAGCTAATTTGATCTGTTATTCAGCCCATAGCAGTGGGAGAAGCGATGGATTCATACCTTTCTCAATATTATCTAGCGAAGTGAATCTAACGAAATCGACTCTCTGACTTCTCACTCTGAACCGATACACCATAACACCACAACACACATTAATTTGTATAAAGGAAGTAACAATCGAGCAGGTGCTGAATCTGTGGTATCTTGACAGTTTAGTAATGCACGAAGAATGAAGTAACCCAAGACCTATGTTTCTATCCGTCGCATAACGTTTATTATAATATATAGTCATTACTGTTTGCTGTATTTGCTAGTCTCGTATTGTGTTTAATAAGCTGTTTTCCAGAGACACTAATCTAAATATTTTCCTTCTATATATCGTTGTCCCTTCAGGATCGTAGAGATCATTACTCACAAAATTTCCTGTCCTTTGTAGCTCTTAGCAAGGTTTGTCTGTTTGCCATTCCTCTGACCTCCCGTTACGCCATCCCGTCATCCAAGCTCGTCATGTAGGTGGACCACTCCCCCCTCCTATCTCTTTTGCCTAAGGTATGACATGAGTATAAAATTCTCCAAGCCCTCTTTCCTCATTATTTGTCCAAGAGATTATATTAGCCTCAATGTAGTTCTGAGTATAAATGTCGTGTTTGTTTCTATTTTCTTTCAGACATTTTCGTTGCTTACCTGCTCCGTCCATGGTATTGTCAGCATTCTTTCATCGGGCCATAATTCCGTTGGCTCCATCTGCGAGGAAATTGTCCAGCATTCACTGTCATCAAAGAGGACTGATATTACATAGTAGTCCGGCAAACAGTATTTGCTTGTTTCTTAGTCCTTTGAAAGCCCAATTTTGCTTTTCCAATGCACGTTTGTATTCGGCGTCACATTTTCAATCCTCTGCTACAAAATATTTTGATTTCTGTACATATTTGATCTTGCTATCTCAACTTATTAACACGCATCTTGGACATTGTCTACGCATTTAAACGCACGCACGCACACACACACACACACACATAGACGCATATATATATATATATATATATATAACTACCATAAACAGACAAAAGTTAATTTTATTATAATCACTCATGAGGATAATAAAACGCATAAATGAACAACGGGCTAGCTAACCGGTTTTGAACCTCGCTGAACAGAGCTAAATCGAGGTTAATAAAATAAATTATTTAAAAAGTAAAATCGACAAAGTGTATTGGGAAAAAATTAGTTAATAAAAGTCCTTCTGTTTCCATAGGGTTCTTATGATCTGTTATGAAATCAAGTTGGATGATGAACTTAGGTTAATTGATTCTTCTCTCTGCAACAATGCTTACCCAGCAGGCATTGTTCAATCAATTATTAAGAATAAAATTGCTGAATTGAACAAATTTAAACCTGCTATAGTAAAAAGATGTGTTGAGCGAGGTACGAAACCGGTTAGCTTGCCCGTTATTCATCTTTATTTTTTTATTATCATCATGGGTGGTAATAATAAAATTAATTTACCCGTCTACTAGAGCGGCCAGTCAATCCCTATTGCAGACACTTACTCAGGCGCATTTTTGTTTATTCAACACTTACAGAGTCCCACTGTGGTTTATACTGCAACTATGCTAAGCAGTATACAGGAAAGAGCGTGTTATTTGGCGTGATCAACAATTTTGGAAAGACCAGCTATTTGACTAGCACTGCTATCGACGGCCCCCAAGAGTTCTGTTTACCCAATTTCACTCACAAGCCTTGGATCAACCCGTAGCATGGTTTTCAGGCACTTTCCAAAGTTGCCGCAGGCCGAGATCGACCCCTCCGATGTCTCCTTCCTGATAAATCGACAATGGTGAAATTCGAACATGGGCAAAATGCGAACGTTGTAACCAACCAGCGATGTACCCATATTATAAGATTTAAGATTTAAAAAATAGCAGATATTTTTATATATAGTGTGCAGTATTAACAATATTAAATAATATTAAAAATAGAGCGTTAATAATATTATATGAAAAGATTGCTTAACTTTTAAATATCAATTTTATCCCGACATCGATGTTTCTTGGTAAAATTTCCAGTCTTCAAGGGTTGTTTTAAACTGTGGCTTAAAGCCACAACATATAATAAAAGTAGAAAAGATATATAGATGAATGTTTCGATCTATGGAATGAAACTCCTGATAAACTAAGGAATTTTCAAACATTACTTAATAATATAAATCGTAGGATCCAGTTACTATCGACTAAAGCAAACACGCAAAGCGAAACTGGTTAAATTACAACGATTTTTCTGAAAAACAATTATAATTGTAATAAATCTTTGTAAACAGATATATATTATAAATATTACATATAAATATGTAAAAACATTAGGAGCTTATCCAAATCTTATTATTTTATTCTCGCTCTATCTCACTATATATAATCGTAACATTCTTGTTGAAAAAACTAATATAATAGCATCATCTACATGCAAAAAAAGGCAAAAAATAATGGACGCTTTATTAAAAAAAAACAAAAAATACAACACTTAAGTTTAACTTTGAACATGAACACAATACCTTGACCGTGTTTTGAAAAAACTTATAAACCATACATACAACAAACAATTTCTTATTTAACAGTTAAAATATTTAATCTTTGAAAATGGCTAAATGTACGCCTGAAAGCGCCCGGATAAAAAGAACATTCAACAGCTTTTATATAATTTATCATCTGAAAATTAAAAAAAATAGATCGCATGAGAAATTGTATAAAAACTAAATAAAAAACACCATGTCTGTCGTATTCAATGAAATGTGCAAATATATATATATATATATATATATATATATATATATATATATATATATATTCTGTAGTCTAACAATTAAAGGTTATTCATTTTTCTCGCTTTCTTGATTCAAGTTACTGTACTACATTGTAAATGCAATCCTACAGTCTTCCTTTTCTGTCTTCCATCAACACGGCGTCATCTGCGTATGTTTATTATTGAGATTGCAACCACTGATAAAATATATTGGTAGGCTATCCAACTGCCTTAGTATAGCTGCTCGGTAGTGGTTGAATAAATACACTGCGACTACACATCCCTGTCTTACACCCTTACTTTTATGTGGAAACAAAGTATAGGAGACAAAAAATGCCTTAAGAAACAATGAAACGATCGCTACTTTCTATGCAATGTCTCTTAAATTAATATCACTAATTTCCTTCCTCATTACCATTTTCATATTAACCCTCTATATTTAGAGTCACACGAGACTTGTGTTGATTGAATTCTGGCATTATAATATGCGGCAGGCAATTCTAGCCAATTTTGTCAGAGATAAAGATACCTTTACTTTTATCATTTTACCCCAAGCAAGGCGGAATGCCACTTGTACGCGGGGAGTTACAGAGTGAGAAAGTGAGAGAAACGAATGAGTATAGGGAGGATTGAGGAAAGGACAAAAGAGGAACAAAAGAAGAAGAAAGATGGCGATTGACGTTGCATATACATTTTGAAGATTGTATTTATCTGGTAAGCAAGTAAATGGAAGGGAGTTCCACAGGGGGAAAGTACGTGAAAAGAAACTGTTGAAGTAAAAGTGGCCGTTGCTTTTAGCTATTTCAGCAGCAAACGGTGGAGCCTAGATGTCATTCTAGTTGCCTGATTGAATTCACATAGGCAAGGAACCAGGAGAAAAAGCTCGTCAGAACGGCTGCCATGAAAATATTTGAAGAAAAGACAAAACGAAGTCACGCCACCTCGGTGCGGAAGTGACTGATGACGAGATGCCAAGTCTAGATCGATTACATTGCAGATCCTTGAGGCGACCGTGAGATTCCCATGGACAGAACATTCGTGCAAGGTGGGTAGGAAACTGATACAATAAGGAATTTCTGAAATAAACCGAAGGCCTGAATAATTTAACACCAACAAGACATTCTGGAAACGAGCGAAACTGATGGAATCGGTCAGTAACGTAAGAGAGGATGGTTGACAAACTAATGCCAAATTAGAATAGTAACCGGTCAAAATCTAATCAGAGACAAAAAAAGAAAATCGGAAATATTGGCGAAACTTCATCGTCAATGTCCTTTCAGGACATGGGATACAAAAGAGAAAGCTCTGGGAGTTGATTATATCGTGTTTAACAATTACAACGAAGGGATTATGACGATTTTTTTTCTTTTGGTGGGAAAATAAACCAATATTGCTGATCACAGAACACCATACCAATGTTTGTTGTGCTATAATAGATTGAGACAAAGATACTCATTATCATCCTCTTTAAAATGTTAGCGAAATTCTTAAAAGTCACTTTCATTGTTAATGGTTTCATGCTTTACAAATTCCAAGCTCTAGGAAACACTCTGCATTAACTTATGGATGCAATATCGGTCAGAGTTTAAATATTAAATATTTGGCTTTCTCTTGTTACTCGACGCAGAAACATCTATAAAAGTTATTCATCAACAGAGCTGTTTTGGGTTGAAAGCACACTGCATATCTATGAGAATTTACATCTTCTGTGTGCCTGTTTCCTTCTGAGCTTACTCCTCCACATGAACACATTCTTTCCTTCAACACCAACAAATCCAACCCGTACACCCCCCCAGTCCACATACATGTGATATCAGGGTTACGAACACTTTTCAATTCACAGATGTCTTTCTTCTCTTATACTGGGTGCCAACCACAGTTAGAGAGTGAATGTATCGATCTCTACCAGAATTTTGTTGTGGTACGATCCACCTAATTTACATAGTGGAGTACCGACCATATAAATATGGGTTGGTACCGGGAAGACGAGGGAAGTAACAAGAGATCCAATCCAGTGACTCTGCCCGACTGCGATTAAGTCAACCCATTCTACAGGAACAGTCTTCCCAAGAATATACCAAAACTAACTGTAAATATTGCGTACCTTTTCCTTGTTTCAATACATTTTGTTTACGTACATTTTGTGTTGTATTATTATTATTCCATGCTTATCCAAGCTTCAACAAATTTGAACCCTGTTCAACGACTTCTCCTAGCGTTACACTACGAGAATATCCAGAAAAATTGCAGCCGATAGGAAATTGATTTTTGGCGAGATTCTAGCGTTGTGGAGGGTGGCAAAAGGGTTCAAATAAAGAAAAGATTCTAGTGTTTCATGATATTGAAAATTATGTTTTTATTACAAATTGATGAGACCTGATCACAGAAAAGCGAGAGTAGAGATTTGGCGTTTTTGAGATAATAAAGAAAAAAACTCTCTCTTGTCCAGGACATCGTCCATTGATTGGCTACCTAATATCGGGCGTTTTCTTGCTGCTTAGCTATTATGGAAATGTTATTGAATTTTGTTTTCCATATCATTTGCGATACGTTTAATATATTAAACATTACCTTAAAAATTCCTTGGATTTTCATTATTTCATGTTTAAGTAAACAATTTGTTTGTAAGCGAATTGCAAGCGAGAAAGATACTAGAATTATAATGACCAGCAAAATCTGTGTAAATTACAAGGACTTTTTTCTGGTGTTGCACTCTGCACTTTTCAACCATTTGTTAAATAATAGTCTAGCACACTATTATGCTTTGGAGAATTTTATTTCTCCGCTAACTTCCTCATTTTGATCTTTGAGGTCAGATACTAGAAAACAGAGGATGTCATTTTTGATTGGCTAAACCTAGCGTAGGAATGTTAGCGGCAGAATGGGATTTCGTAGAGGTAGTTTAATACGTCGAACAATGCAGAATTGTTTTTTCGTGTATGGGAAAGTGCTACCTAGTAGGGGTGATAGAGCGACACAACTGTCTAGTTAAGAATGTACACGTCAATGTGGTAAATAAAAATATATAATTTTTAAAATTCCTTTGTTGATCTCTTTTATATATCGATCCCAAAAACATTTCGACACCCAGTCGGAAAATGACAGAGAGAAGATATACAACAGTGTATTAATGATGCCGTCAACTAAAACCTCCTCAGAACAAGGGGGAATATACAACATATAAGTTATTTGGCTCAGTGACCAGAACCTCCCAGCATGGGTGGACGCAGAATGAAAGTTGCAACACAACGCGGAAAAGTTCGGAGAGAATTTTCGGACTGACGACTCAAAAGAGGGAATATGAAAAAGAAAGAAAAAAGTAATCTACACATATTGGACAGTATGTAAGTACGGTGATATTACTTTGTTCTACTGTTAGACACACGCACACATCTTCAACAAAACAAAGTAGAATGTAATGATGAAAAAACGATAAAAATGAAAAACGGTAACCAAGCATGGTGTGATGGACTGAAAAAAAAACGACAGGATGAATAGAATAGAAAAAAGAGAAGGAAAGGACAATAAACACCCACACACATGCATCCACAATGATTCGACAATGTCAACTTTGATGAAATATTTTAGAAAGATAATGATTTTGTTTTATTTTATCTTTTTACAAAAGTTTAGACCATATGCGGAAATCTATTGTTGATTTTGATTGGTACGTTTAATGTTTTTGGGTGCAACCAAATTTTATATGCCTGGCAGTCTTTTGGTGACGTTGAGACGTGAATTGGCCTACGTAACGCAACGGAAAATAAATTTTGAAAAAGCAAGACTGACTGCATTTTGTGAAGGGGCATTCCCACTGTGATTTCTGTGGACTGTTATCGAGTTGAAATTTTTTCTAACTGGTTTTACGTGCATTCAAATGTTTTAAGTTTAGAATTATTTTCTTAATTTTAATTAACTTATAAATGTTTATTTTTTCATTTTTATAACAGAGTGTGGACTTTCTTATTTTAAGAATTATATGTGCACCGTTTTGAATTTGAAGTTGAAGAATTAAGTGTTAATTGGTGCATTTTGTGAGTTCATTTTTGTTGAAAAATTAGTTGTTGTCTGATAAATTAGATTCAGCCTACATACTTTTGTATTTCCGATTGTGTTTTGGTCTGTGTGCTGGGTGGGACAATTGTCACACCTGGTTATGTACACAAGGAAATAATGGGGAGTAGAGAGGGAGCTTTAGACTATGAATTATTCAGTATCGAGTGAATATAACCCCAAGATACCCCCGGAGTCAAAGAAGGACCCTGACAAGTAGTTATGGAAATGGTCAACTGGCTTGTGGGATGCCAGACTGCAGTAGTGACTAAAAGTGAAAGAGTACTTGTAACCACGGTAGAGCCGGTAATGGATTTGTTAGGAGATGCTAAGCGGTGGTGGTTTTTTTTCCCCGTGGGGGCGGCAAGGGGCAGAAGGAACTGGAGAAAATGCAAGTTGAGTTTTGTCATTGAGAGGCCGATGATCAATAATAGTAATTATCGAAAATTAATGTTGGTAAATTTGTGAAGTTTGTTCAAGTAAATTCGTAATATGAAATATAAAATAATTAATTGTTTGTGATTGAATAAATAGGGTAATAATAGACCGTGTGTTCTGTGTCACTGTGAGTTGGAAATAAGTGTGGATCATAGTATATTTAAAGTATAAAATTTATATGGGAATGACGTGGCTCCGTTATAGTACTGATTGACGCTGTGACGTGGCTCTTTTTGATCATTAGAGAGGTCAGAGTTCACTGTTGTAGTAATTTGTATATAGGCTGGTGCCTGCGGCATTGGCTTTCGGTCACGGAAGCTAGTGATCAAATATGGACAACTGGTATTCTATTTTTGTTTAAAAAATATTTGTGAAACGTGAAAAAACTGGTTTTAATTTTGTTGTTTATGTTCGTGTTTTTTTTTTTTTCAGGGATATTATATGTGCATGTCGGTGAGGTCATGTGACCGAGGGCCTAATGAAGAAAAAATGTAAGTAGCACGCTTTGCAGAGACGAATGTGTAGAGGGGAATTTAGAGTAATACAGTTGATATGAAATTCATAAATTATCTTTTAATGATTAGATAAGGAAAGTGAAATAATAGTCTAAATAACTATTATTTTTTGGAGAATTGTATTTCTCCTCTGACTTCTTCATTTTGACTTTTGAGGTCAGATACAGGAAAAAAAAGGAAGTTGTTTTTGAATGGTTAAATCTAGCGTGGGAATTTTATAGATAGAAAGGGATTTCAATGAGTTAAGTTCTACACGTTATAAAATGACGACGTGTTTTTTTTTCATGTTTCAGAACTTGCTACCGAGTGTGGATGAAAGAGCGACCCCACTGGCTTGTTAGAAATGTTCTCGCCAAGGTGTTTAACAAAATAGTTAAGTTAAAATGCCTTTATTGACGCCTCTCTTTTAATTCAGAACCCAAAACATTTCGACATCCGACTGGGAGAAGAAGAAAGAGAGAAAGAGGGAGAAGATATACAGCAGTATATTAATTAAGACCGTCAGCCAAGAGAACCCCAGAAGAGGCTGAGTATGCAACACATTCCCATGTAGTTATAAGAAAGGTAACATAGTCTTTCCTTAAAATACTGAAATGTCTTTAACAGATCATTAATTCACAAAACATGGTTTAACCCTTCATTACAAATAACTGCCTTTATCGTTTAGTTTCTCTTCGTTCCTCTCTGTTTACAATAGAAATTCAAGAGATCATTACAGAGTTACTTCCCTTAGTCTGTACCAATTAAGCAAAGATAATAAAAATGATTTTAATCTTAAAATGTCATTTGCAATCCATTGAAAACGTTGATCTCAACAGATCGTTAGGTCAGGAAAAATCATTTAACCTCTCACTACAAATATCTGCCTATATGGAAAATGGCACCATCCCAAAAAAGCCTGATCTGAACTCTTGTTTTGTCTCTTTACACCTCTCTCTCTCTCTCTCTCTGTCTCTGTCTCTCTCTTTCTCTCTCTCTCTTACTCTGTATGTCCCTGTCTATTTCTGTATGTTTCTCCCTCAAGCTTGACGAGTATATTAATGTATTCATATCGAATTTTATGAATAAAATGTTTTACAGTTAAAAACAAATTAAAACATTTGCATCAACCTAACAAGACAACAAGTTCTAAATTATATTTTTTAATAATTCCGACTGATAAATCGAAGTATATCAAACGCCATTTTTATCCTTTTGATACACATTGCTTGCATATGTAAGATAAGTATTTCCTATATACAATGCATAGAAGAACATCTGTACAAATATGACAAATGCTCTTCCAGTGATTGTCATTCAATTGTGTATCATCGGAAAGCCTCTATTCATTTGGAAGAACTTATTTGATCTTAGACGAATAGCTCTCAAAAGAAGTAATGAAAAAGAGATGAGTGTTGCTAGCTTTGTTTGGTGTTGGAAAAAAGCACTCTGCGAGTTTATTCTGTTACAGTTGCCTTGTAAGACTACACGCGTCACAAGAAGGAAGTCAGCCCAATAGACTCGAGGCTATAGAATTAGTTGGGTTTAAAGGAAGTAAGGTCATTACAAGACCCGGATATTTAGAATCTTATTGCTCTTAGAGGAGGGGGACTGAGAATAGAAATTAGAGACAAGTTCTTTCATCTTTCTATTTGTCTCGAAACTATTCTTCAATGAAAGCCTCAGATCTTTCCATTCGCCATTTTTAGAAGAAAAATAGGTACCCATTACTATGCGTAGTTCATTGGATATGTGTCTATTCCAATTCAATATTTAGAATGAGATGAATCCACCATATATGAAGAAGATAAAGAATTTTCTGCAAAAAATGGCCGCGCAAATATATATCCGAAATGAAGAAAATGCAGGCAAACACATTCAAAAATATATTAAAAGACAATAATCAATATAGTATTCCATGAATAATATGTATTGAAAATTTACAACACCATTTGTAGACTATTGATCTCTTTATATGTGCCGTGTCCATTCAGTACGCTGGCTGACATGGCTTTTCACAATTTTCCGTCCATTGTAGCTCGTAATAAATTAATTTTTTTATCTCTCCTAAAACCTGATCCATCAACAATTTACTCAAGATCGCTAGCTAGGTAATTCATTGTTTTCCTCTATCCCTCCTGACTCCAATCAGTCCTGTGAGTATTATATTTCCAAAGCCTTTCTCCTCATTATAGGCCCTAGAATTTTCAACTGTCCTTTTCTTATATTAAGTACAAATATTTTTATTTCCATTCTCTCGAAAAGTAATGACCGTATAGCGGTCAGTAGAATGAAATAGTATAGAGAATAGCGATCCGTATAGTAATAGAGGATAGATTAGAAATAGCGATCAGCTGATATCACGCGTCTTCCTACTTATGCGTTTCCTCTATGGTCACGTGGTTTACTTAATTCAATAATGGAATCGCCCGTGTTTGCTCACTGACAATCTATGTTCAAGCTCAAGTGTCGGTCGGGGAACTTTATTCCTACATAACAGTATACCACAAAGAACTGCTGGAACTATTAGTTTACCGTGACATATCTGGAATTGATAATAAGATAATCCAGAACCTATACCACCCGCATGCAGAAAGAAAATGAATTCGGTAAAAATATAGAAAAAAGGGCTGTAAGACAATGTTATATCGTCTTACCGGACTTAATAATTAGATACAGTAAGGCGATTTTGAGAAAATGAGAAGTTTTACGAGGAAACAAAACAAGAACGAAGCAGGTTCTTCAAAGAATTCCTACCTTTCATGTCCTGTTTGCGGTCTAATTCTGCTATGTGGTCTATTTATCAAAGTTCGGATCATGATTTTTGTTATATGGCTCATTAAGCTGATTTCCCATGGACTTCATATTTCTTTGCCCCTAGTTTCTTAGGTAGGTTATGAAAATGGATCTACTTAGGTTTTCTGTTAAGATCACTATGGTTGCATATTTCTACATGAAGTAAAAGATTCTCTGGGAAAATAAAAAGGCGCGAAAATATATATCTTAAAGGAAAGAAACGCAAGCTAACAAATTCAAAAATATATATATTTTTTAAAAGTAACATTCAAATATCTGATTTTTTGCATAAAATACATCGTAAATAACAACAGCGCTCATAGAATTGTGATCCGGAGAATGAAACATTTAAAGTCTAATTTCAGTGAAATTGTAGTTTATTAAATTAAAAAAAAAATGGTGGACTGTTATAATCTTTTTACATCTAAAGCTTCTCCTCATGACGTCATTATTTGTGGTGCTTCACAACGAATTCAATGTTTAAACAATAAGGTAGATTTTCAGTCTATTCAGATGAAATCATTAAAAAATGAATCATTATTGAAATCAAAAGGGCAAATAATAATAATAATAATATATGCTAGATATTTTAATGTCACCGGGAATAAAGAAGAATAATATAATACAAGGTTTGATATCGACGGTTTACTGTTAAGTGCATCGTAATTTTAAAAAATATAATAGCCGTATTCAAAAAATTTACTGTTATATTGCTTCTATTCTCTGAAGCCGAATTAAGATTTTTATTTATGAAATTAGTTCCGTTGTTACATTGAAAAAAGTATTCTGATGCCAAATCTATAAATACCAATAAAGAACTGTAACAAAAAATGAAATAAAATTAAAATATACTGTGACACCATTTAACAGGACAAAAAAGTAAAGAAAGGAAAAAGAGAAAGGAAAGAAAGGAAAAGAGAGGCGAGACTTAAGCGTAGATGATAAAAGAAACCAGCCACGACCAGGGGTATTGACAATGTTATTTTGATAAGTAGCAAATGGCGAAAAGGTGTCATTACCATTGCAGAAAAATTCTAAATGGATAAGGGAATCGACTATGTTCTGGCGGCGAACTTGTGTTATCGGAGATAGATAACAGCCGCTTAATGCTGGCAAACAACTAATTAGCAAATCACAGACCGACTAGCTAAGAGAACTCCAATTGATAATGTTATTTTGATAATTGACAAAGAACAGCTGAAATACAGGGCTTTGGATAGATATGAAAATTAACTGTGTCGTCTACTAGCCGCACACGAAGCCAACCCTGAGTAACGACTGACCGTTTTTTTGACAAGACATCTATAGGTGTTAGAATTTGGTTGTGATAACAAAACTATGTTATCAGAAATTGGCACCAAGAATGACTAGAACAATGGAACTGTTTTTTCGAGACGACGGTCGACTGTGTTTTCGCTGGACGACTGCCTCACTTGATAATTGGCATTGATGGATCCCAGGTGACATTGGGGGATGAGAGCAGCGATTAAGGAAAGAAAAGGAAGAGAAAAAGATAATGATAATTTGAGCATGATATTTTTTTTTCTTCCTGAAATAAAGCCAGCTGGATCGCACACGCCCGGCTGGACATCATTGGCCGAGTGGTGATCACGTGACGCAAGGAGGAAAGCCGCCGTCGCCCATTTAGAGGATAGGTATGAGAAGTTGCTACGAAGAAGTGGGGAGAGCCGTTGACGCCCCTCTGAAGTATGGTGAGAAGGTTGGAGTAAAAGAAGACTCCCAAAAATGGAAAGAAGTGGAAAATTCCTAACCAAAAATAAAAGAAGTGGATATGTATTTAGAATTATCGAGGAACCTCCGGCCCCGACAAATCCACGCCGGTTTTGGTCGGCATCCATATAAGCAAAGTCGCAGCGAGCAGAAATCAGTACAGCTCAGTGGAGTTCCGAGTTCAGCAGAGAAGAGTTCAGAGTGCTCAGTTTAATCAGGCCTCGCAGCTGACTAAGATTCTCGCAACTTCCGAACTCATCTTCAATCCAAGAACAATTTATTTTGAAGAGCGACTTAGATCCATACCACCAAAATATGTTTTTCGACTTTCGCCTGAAGACACACCAAGAACCAATTTCTTAAAGAACAGACAACTTAAAGTGTTAAAACTCGCCTAACAAAAAACAACGTGTCACAATCCATATAACGAGTCGGGAGATAGACGCAGTCCTATGTATCCAGTAACTAGACATAAAGTATTGTTATCCTTTTTTTTATATACTTTGAACTTTTAAGTTATCACTTTATTTCTTTTATACATATTTGTGCGATACTACCCTCGCTTGAACCCAACTTGCATTACGGCCCTAACGACTGATTGATTTCATCTGCCTAAGATCAATTCACAACGTGGGTAGGCAGACTGGAGATCAACGCAGTTACTTTGGTAACCAGACGTTGGAAGCGAGTTGGGAACGACGAGGCTGATATCTAATCTAACCAGATTCCCATTCGAATCACCAAAAGGTTAGAACGTCACATTTGAGTGCCGCGACCGATACTAAGCCAGTTGGTCGTCACAGGACGGGACGACACGACTGACGCAACAGGCGGACGTCACGTTTGGAGCGGCGACACCCGAACGAAGCAGCGTTTAGGGACGTCACAATACAAACAAATTGATCACGCCTATTTAGTAATGATATATACTATTTTATAAGAAGATGAAGCTGTTTCGTTAATTGATGTTGCTTATATGAACATGAAGCTGGTTCGTTTAGTGATGTTTATATGAACATGAAACTGGTTCGTTTATTGAAGATGTTTATAAGAACATGAAGCTGGTTCGTTTATTGATGTTGTTTCGTACGACTTATATCATAAAAACTGATTATTTCCATATTCAGAAGGGAGGATCAGGTTGGTAACTGATAAATGCATCAAGTAAAATTTTATTTATATATTTGCTTAGCTTACTAGTAAAAGAATACAAAATCAATAATGTTTTGAATTGTATATCTAGATCAAGCATTGCTAATTATTAATACATTTACTAGTGTTTGTTTCAAATTGCTTTTACGGCTTTTTTTTGTGATTTCCATTCCGAATATAAACGTTATTAAACTGAACATGTCTGGGTTTGCTCATGCTCAAACGAGAATGGCGACATAACGATGCGGAAGAAAGAGATAACAGGAAAATAACTGAAAAACAATGTAGGTAGTAAAGTAGAAAAGTTGACAGAAAAAAACAAGTCAGAAAGACGGGTAGTACCCATTTTCTCACGCCTCAAAATGAAATGCCGTTTACATGAAGAAGAATAGTATATACATTGCGAAAGAATATATATATATATATAATTCAATTGTTTACAAATACGTTTGTAGTTGCGGAGCCAACTACATAGGGAGAACAACTCAGCGCTTAGACACGAGAATAAAGCAGCACGTTCTTACTAAAATTAGAAAACACACCTTGTCGTTAAGTGGACTAGTCCCGAACACCTACAGTTCCGCCAGATGCGAACATCTTTTAAATAGTAGAGATTGTGCCGCCAAATTTAGTGCTGACTGGTTCACCGTGTTGGCCCGGTCACACTCTGTATTTCACCTGAAGGTTCTGGAGGCGCTTTACATCGGGCCCCGCAAGCCTTCTTTGTGCAAACAACGTAAGTGTTTGTTGGGACTCGCTGTCATCTGCCTCTAGTTCCTTCTTGCATATACAAACATATATATGTATATATGTGTGTAATTTTTTTTTCCACCTATTCACATTGTACATTTCTCTGTTTTAATATTGAATCTCCCGTGGAAGCCTGACGAGCGGGAGCGAAACCGGTTGCTTCCCCCCCTTCTTGTTGTTTTTTTTATTATTTAACATTGTTTTAATATGTCTTGTAATATTAAATTTTATACTTTTATTTCGATCATTAAATTTTGTACCTACAAAAATATCTTTAT
>CAHIKZ030003802.1:1475000-1572500 GCA_903632075.3 Acanthosepion pharaonis
ATTGAAGTTGAAATAAACGTCGAGATCTAATATTGTTCTGTACTCCGTTACAACTTAGATACATTTGAAATGAAGATATGAGCAGAGGAATATGAAATCTTGCAAAAGACAATACATACGCAATCCGATTATAATGCACAAACACGCAGACATAGATATATAAATACTCAGAAAAGCGACGAGACAGGAAATATATCCACGACCCTTAAAAAAAATGTTATCTTAACATAATAAAATCCAGAGCAAAATTATGGTTATAATATTGTATCTAGTATTCAGTTTCAAAATTACTTAATGACATGGCCACAAGTTTTGATATTGTTGATCATCACTTCGTTGTATTAAAAGATTCTATATAAGTTGAGTCGAATTATATATCAGTAACTAGAAGATGGATGAATAGTTAGGTAGGAAAATGACAGAGATTTGATTGGACTTGCAATCAATTGTTCGTATGCGAGAATCTACTGAGAAAAAATTTGAAAATATATACAAGTTTATAGCAAATCCGTTTTAGAAACTAACGATCGATGAAGGAATGATACTTGCTGAAGGGCGATGTTATTCTCTGCTATTGAAATATTCAAGTTTTATTTGTTGCGTAGAAATATGCTGTAAAGAAAACACTGTAACCGAAAAAGTAAAATTACTAACACCGGAAATGACTGTGCCGAAAACCGACAACATGAACTATCATGATCCACTGCAAAATAGACTAATGTTTCCTATCGACTGAATTGGGATTGTCTCACGTGAAAAGGAAGTAACCCACTTTCTAATCGTTTTTAGATCTCTGAAAAAATAGTTTTGATGTCGGTATTTCATATATCGTACCAGGATCAACACAGTAAAAGATGATATTAACTTGACACCCCACTGAGTCAGGTTGTGACACAAAGTCAGTTTTTAACGTGAGGACCCGAAAGTTTTCACCCAGGCAGGTCTTAGATGGTCATAGCTTGTCCAAGCTGGTCAGAGCTGGTCTAAGCTAGTCGTAGCTGCTCTTGGTTTGTCATAGCTGGCCCAAGCTGGTCAGAACCGATCCAAGCTAGTCGTAGCCGTGATACCACCAGCACGGGGACGGAGCCCTGTGCCAGGTAAGTATTTTCTTATTTTCTAAGCGTAGCTTAGATATGGCACGAGGCCGAAATATGGGGCACCCAGTGAGAATCGAACTCACTACTCAGTCGTAATTGTTCTAGCGAGAAAAAACTTGCTAACCCCTACACCGCCTCTGGATGACCTCAACGCAGTAAAAGACACTGGAGGATAAGTATCACCGCATATAATGGGTTTCACAATATCTTCAGTAGATCTCCGTAGAAAAGAACACCATAGGTTAGTCCATGATTATGAAAAGAACGCCGAGAAGGGTTACTCCACCGGAGTATATACACAATATGTTTAATGCTGGAAACTTCCGTTCAGAAGGTAGAATGAATATAAAGTGTATGTTTGCTTCAGGGGTAGTAACGAGTTTAGTTCTTGTTCCGAGTAGTTCAAAATCATTATATGATTTGTTTCAAAGATAAAAGACAAACATACGATAAAAGGGTGACAGTTTGGAGAGACTTAACTGATATCATATTTTCCACAATGAAAAAGCGGAATAAAAGATAGTTTGAGCCCGTGGATGAAAGAAAGAGTTCAGTGCAATAATTTTAAGAAACTTTCAGAATTCACCTGAATGAACCGGATGTTTAAAAGGATTGAAAGATTTTGAATATAATACGAAAACGAGGTTCCTTGACTGAAGAGTAAAGGCAGGCAATCAATTGGATTTCCGTATAGTTCTTCTCTCGACAGTTATTTTATTTTATTATTTCTCTCTTATTTGATCCCAATAAGATTTCGAAAAAATTTTTTCTTGAAAGAATATCTGCGATTCTTTATTACATAATTTTGTATATGCAAAAAAAGGAACTGAGGTATCTGATCCCTGATGTAATGGAATAACCAGTCACCCCCATGAATGATTACACTATAGGTATTAAGAACCTATAAAGTCTACTGTCTACGAGAGGCTTGGAAAGGAGAGAAGTGAGCGAGACGAAGCAAGCCTGGCCAATTAGTGGCACTCACTACTAGATTGACCTGTGTGTATAACTGTACCGTATTTCATATTGGACTTGTTATGTACAATAAACCTTTCTTCTAGTATCCACCTTGTGTTATGTGCTTATTCCCTAAGCACGGAATATAACAATACCCTATATTTAAATTTCAAAAATATAGATTGGTTGGAAGAAAAATCCACATAGTATATCGATATTCAAACCACGCTTTTTATTATATATTCAGAAAAATCCATCTCGTTCCTTAATTTACGCTGCGGTCATTCCAGAACAAACCGTTGGATTCCAATATTTAATAAGATGTGTGGCTGGACTAAATATGGCTCAGTTATGTATGTCTAAAAAGAGAATGACCAAGCTACTTTTGCTCTTACTGAGGTCAGTAGGTTTGACTGAGGCATAAGATAGCCAATTCGTGCCTATCCACCAACTGCAGCGAGAATACTTTGAAAATGAACATTCAAAATCCTACTTTGTCGACTAATGGACTTATTTGCAAAACGCATCTATCTCAACCACAACGCAGTTTCTCCGCTTAATTGATGAACAAAGCCATGTGTAAATGTCCTGGAGAGTCGTACTGTCGGCATTTTAAAATAAATTATGTGGATTATATTCGAAGACGAAACCCATCTTGGAATGCTGAACCGGGATTTGCTCAACGGATCTCAAAAGTATTTGACATTCTGAATTCTAGTTTGAATTTTGGTTTCAACTGTAATTTGAATTTTTCGTTTGAATCTTTCATCTGTTCATCTCCAATCTGCAAACTTTTATTCATTTTAATGTATAAAGAATCCTCCGTTTTCTTCTGCTTTTGAGGAAGCGATAGATTTGTAATATTTTGGGTGGAATATATTAGTCCCTTAACCCAAAAGTTCAAAATTATACAAGAATTTCATGAATAAATTCATGGACAAAGCCATGTGTAAATGTCCTGATGTGACGTGCTGTCGGCATTTTAAATAAGCTCTTCTGATGAGATTCTATGACTGGACTTAACTTTGAATGCTGAAAAAAAAGTATTTGTCTAGGTGCACCTAATACGATAAGATTGGTGTTAATTACCGGCCCAATGTTATTCCGGTAATGAATATTACGACTTAAGCTAAGTTTAAAGTTTTATTTAAGAAAAAAATTGCTTTTTTATAGTATATAGATCTCCCTATCTCCTAGTACATATACTTCCCTCTTTTCTTGGACAGGAGTAAAGGTTCATCTCTTGTTTCATGTTTAGGAAGAAGCTCGCGGTTCTTTCGTCTTCTGAGCTCATGGATGTCAAGAGCTTTTGGTAATATGAGTGGATAGTGGCTACGTTTCCTCATACTGAGGCTAGCGGTTTGGAAGTTTTCTAGTTGCTGCATCTCAACTGGTAATTAGGTGGCCACAATCTTGGGTACTCTCTGTTCAACAGTCGCATAATATCTGCGTTCTTGCAGTGCCATGTCGCGCATGGAAATGTGTCCCTGCAAACTATTCCTGTGAACCACCCCGAGACAACAATCCAGTCTGCACATGTTAAATTAGATGACCGACAGATACTATTATTCTGGGTCTTTTCCTAACATAAATGACAACCCCATGACGATAAACAACCAACGAAATAAAACTAAACCATCTTGTCAAATACAGCTAAGCACCTCAAATATTCTTGCTTCTATATTCATGATATTCGTTGTATTTCTGCATTTGAGAATCGTTCTTCTTGGAACACTGAACGCACATCCTAGCTCTCAGTATTCCCGGTTCCTGGTTATGTTCCTCTCTTTAGGAAGCATACTAGCGTCTATGCATTGCCTAGGCCGTCATTTTCCGGATCATCGCTTACTGGCTACGGATCAAACTCTTGAGTCTTCAAACCATTTTTACTCGTGCCTTCGTCTTTCTCTTCTAAATTCAGTCATGTATTCCTTCTTTCTCAGTCGTTCTTCTTTTTTCTCATAACTGTTTTGTGCTAGTATTTCTAATAATATAGATGACCCTCTCACTACACTCGTTTGCCAATACCTTTGTGTTCGTCGAATTCAGTACCCACTATTTCGGGTGGCTTAATTTCTTCGCTGCTATCTAAACCTTGAACTTCTCTATCACGCAAGTAGTAGACATTCTCCACGCGTTTCCCCAGTAAGACACTTCTCTTATTAATCTCTTCTTTACTTATACCCCAGACTGAAAAGGGAAATGTAATGCATTCGATCCTGCCCAGACATGTCGAATTTAGTCACTTTCCCACCAACAAATATTCCCATGGAAACTGCTGTAAGAACTTTTTTCCCTGATGCCCAGACCATAAAAAATTAAGTGTGCCACTAGATTGGCAACTAGGTCCCACAGTTTTACTGTTGAAAGAGCGAAATGAAACGGCTACTTCCACTTCAATACTTTTTTCTCGCAATATTTCCCTGTTTCTCAGATAACTAATGTCTTAAAAAATTCAAATTCAACGTCAATCGCCATCTCATATCTTCTTCAATCCCGTTGATGTCTTCTCCTTTCCAAAATCCTCCATAATTTCAGTCTTCTCTTTCACTTTCACATTCTGTACCCCCCCCCATTTTGCGTACTAATGGCAATCTAGTCTTTTTGGGTGTGTAATTATTAAAAAGAAATTAATACGTTTAGGATAGTCAATGTCATTGCTAAATTATTATAAATTAGTATATGGCAAATCTTAGGTTTTCAAAAGCGAAAGGTTGTACCAGTTTTGAAAATCAGTATTTCAAAAAACTGGCTAAAGCCTGGGATCGAACATCGATTACCCGCACCGGATACGCTTTGTCATCGAACAGCTGTAGACGTGTTATATAACGCTACTTTCTTTACTGTTATTCTCCTTATACATGATTCGCTTTAATTACGTTTGTGTCTGTGGTAAAAATATTTTGGCACATGGGATAAGTTACCTTATACCTTTCTACCATTCTGAAATGTGTATATAATTCATTTAACATGTACATAATTATATCAACAAATATTGAAACATATTCGCGCATATATAGTATTAGTAAAGAGTGTTTCATTAAGAGGGATCAAAGTCAGCAGTAAATAAATCAGTGTTATTGGTGAAGATTTATTTATTTCTCTGTTGGATCTTGTTACTTAAGTCATGGCAATTACTTGTGAAAAATAATTTCGCCCAAATGTCCGCCAAATCTGAAAGAAAAACAAAAAAAATATCATTAGACGACTAAACTTAATTCACCTTTAAAATCGGTCCAAGTTACTGGAACACCCTTCATTTAAAATTAGCAAATAAATTCATTAATTGATAAAATAAAATAAATCGCATTCTTTTTGTACGGCTTCGTTTCCAATAGCAGTCATGACGTCATTTTAGACCATCTTCAAACGTCCTAATGAATACCAAGATGCAGACAAAGAAGTTAAAACTATCACATAGGTCCGACATCGGTTCTTGATAATGAGCGTAAAGTTGAAAATTCCTGAACAAAATAACAAAATATGAACTTCACATATTTTATCCCCAACATCAAACATAATACTCAACATCTAATCCGAAAGTTGGAAAAATATAATAAAAAAAAGTAAGTCGTTCAGTTATGTGCTTCATGCTTAGGCGATCATGTATCTTTCGATATATGACTGACGAGACAGATATTTCCCGCAGTAGGTTGCCATTTCTTTATGCCGTAGACCAGTTGTCATTCCAGAATATAGAATCAGGTCTGTCCTGCCATTTGCTCATAGCTGAGGGTGGGGAGAAGAAGAGGAGGATTTATAACTTTACCAAGGGTATTTAGCACTTTAGTGAATATAATGGATCCAAGTGGAATTGGAACTCGATTCTCCATTTCCTCAATCTGAGCAGCTATCAATTACTTCGCTTAAAAAAAGTAAACGTTTCCTTTTAATCAAAATTGTTTGAATGAAAACTTGCTGCCAAAATATGGCTTTATATATTCTTTTTATAGATACAAATATTTAAGTAAATGTTCTGTTTTATAATAAACAACATTTACCGGTCTGAATGTCCGAGAAATTTCGGATAAGATCTTGAAATTTCCTCCGACAGGATTCGAACCTGTATCCTATATGAAACAGTCATAAAGCCTGACGTGTCTTTAACCGATTTGGCCACAAAAGAGCTTTCGGTTAGCAAGGTCGAATTTACTGTCTTTAAACTTCTATCTTCTATGAGGGTTCCGTATAGAATACAGGTTCGAATACTGTCGGAAGACGAATATTTTCTGTGAAAATTTCTCGGACATCCAGGACGGTAAATGTTGTTTAATACTGTTTATAATAAAACGGAGCATTTACTTAAATATTTGTATCTATAAAAAGAATGTATAAACATAAAAATGTCTTAAAATAATTGTCGGACTTTTTTCCATTTCATATATATATATATATATATATATATATATATATATATATATATATATATATATATATATCAAAAATACTTTTACAAACATTGGGAGTATTTTCCTTATACACAAAAGGGCAAAAGTTGATATAAGCATATGTTCGGTATAGCTGATCACTTGTATTCGAGGATATCCGGCTACTAGGCTGACTAGGCAATCCCTATTGCAGACGCTTGCTCAGGCGCATTTATAGTCATTCAAGATCTTAGTTACAGTTTCTGGGAAAGAGCGTGTTATCTAGTCTGATCAACAATTTTAACAAGGCCAACTCCCTCAAGCCCTCAGCCAAGATGACTTTTTACTTCGTGCTAGCGCAAGGGTTGGGTCAGAAAACGTGGTATCGTTTTGAGGCACTTTCTAAAGATGCTTCACCCGGGGATCGACCCTCCCAGTCCGTTAACTCCTTCTTGGCAAATCGATTATGGTGAGATTCCAACCTGGGTCTCATGGTCAGAATGCGAACATTCTAACCGCTCGACCACGTGCCCATAAACTTTACGGTAGAGGCTCTTAAATGTACAACCCAAAATACTTTACAAACTTTGAATATCCTGCCTTTGTTAAACGCAACACTTCTCAGTTAACTCACTACTATAAAACTTTGAAGAAATACTAGCCATAAATTTACACGAATAACAATTGTAACGTGGTCGAGATGGCAACATAACGGCATCTACTGTAAACTTTCTTTAAATTTAAGGAATAGAGGACATATGTTCATATGGAATATTGTCTTTGTTTTAGTGTGAGAAATCCGCCCCAAATTTTGAAAAGCATTTCGGATGATATATATATATATATATATATATATATATATATATATATATATATATATATATATATATATATATATTGATTTAGCCAGCGAAATCAACCGATTCGTCTGCTTAGCTCAATATCGTATCATGTTTTTCATCGACTGTCCCTTTTTTGCAATATATTTTTTTAAATATTTCAGTTTCTAAAATTATATCAGCCCACAATTTGAGTCGAAAATGCTAACACATAGATGTTAGTTGAAATAGTCTATACTCATGAGGTAATTTTGGATTTTTCTATTATGTAATTTATATGCTCTCTTATAATAAACTTTTTTTGTGGATAAGTTTTAATATTTCATATTATTAGGGTCCACCTGGATTATATACAAACGGATTTATTACCTGGACTAATATATATATATATATATATATATATATATATATATATATATATATATATATATATATATATATATAAAGAGAGAGAGAGAGAGATTATACATTCAAATCTATGAAGATTGCATTCATATATGATCAGACTTTTGCAACTCTTTGTTATACCCCGGTGCCTATTTTATATTTACGGACGCACTATGGCGCATTTACGCACAAATAAATCACACTTCAAAACTATATTTTCATCATGTATATATAGATAATAGTTGTCTTCTAATGGGTAGCAAATATAGAATGGTTTAATTTCGATCGTCATTTCTTTATATCAATGAATTCCACCTTTCGAGATATTTCTGGAAATATAACACTAAAAGAACAGTATCCATCTCAACACCTCAGATATTAAGAAATGCTTTATTCTCCAACATATGAAGTTGCCGAATATTGACGACTCATCCACACTTGAAAGAATATCAATTACTGACTCATTGTACATTAGTAATGATAATTGTAATATTAGCTTTTGCTATATAAGAAAACGTTTGGCACCCATTGACCTAGCAGCCATTACTGTTTTTGTTTGAAATTAATAAGATCTTTCTCTTAAAACATTTTTTTAGGAAAACAGATTTCTCTAAGACCAGTAGTAATTATCACTCTCTCTCATATTGTTAGGAGATTCCTTCCGAAACTTTTACTTGAAGCGGTTTGGTATGCTAACATCTTGATTATGTCCTTAGTCTTCAATCACAGACGATCACACTAAAAATGCTGTATTTATCTGAATTTTTATGTGCGTGCTCGCGCATGCGCGTGTGTGTGTGCGCCCGCGTGCTTGGATGAATTGCTTATTTTTACCAGCAATTTCAATAAGAAGCGTAGCCTTTTACCCTAACCCAGCACCCACCAGCACCATGCAATTCTACAGCCGTCACCGTTGATATAAACAGTATGCTAACTTCGCAACTTCCCCCCCCATTTCTACTTAATTGGCGACTTTTTCTGTATTCTCCATCGTCTGGGATTTTAATACCTGCCTTAAACCACTTCCTTTCCATTTCGAAGGTGAGGACAGGAGGTGGAGAAATTTTCTTTTTTCTTATTGCCACATCAAAGAAAAACTGGAGATACAATATGCAGGAATATACCAGTTCTTCTGCTGTCTCAAGAACTGACCTTTCGCCAAGAACTTAAAAAGCTTTTAGATTCCACTATTTCTTAAGATTTTCTTTTTGTTTTTAAAAGTGACTTACAATAAATTGCCACATATCCGAGAAAAACCAGATTGTTGAAACACCTACCATTCTTATCAACAGCCACTCATGATCGGAACATATGTTTTTTTTCACCTCACTGGCACGGAAGAATTAACGTACAGTCCTACTTAGGATCAACTTTGGAGAGTAAAGTGTTGACTATTTTCAAGCAGTTGTTGGAACCGAAGTAAACGCCAGGATAACGAATACTAACAATATTATGAAAAGCACAATCTTTTCCACAACAGCACATGCTACTCAATATTCATCCATATATATATATATATATATATATAATATGTGTGTGTGTGTTAAAGAGATTGACTGAACCTAATATGTGCGAAAAAATATACGCAAAGTAGTTTAACGCCCCAAAATATTCTCTTACAAACACTACATCCATTAAGAATATCATAAGAAGATCCTTATCATAAACTTGCTACTTTGAAATTTTGTGCTTAATTTGAATTTTTAAGAAACATTTAACAGTCAATAACATATAAAAATAAATATTTTCTGAATAAAATAAATTTCTGTGAACTGTCAATAAATTTTTCTTCATAGTAAAATCTTAAAATAAATGCTTTATTATAAGGAAAATATATGTTTGTGCATGTATTGGTTCGGCATGATTAGTTGTAGGAAATGTTGTTGGTTTCTTTTGTGGGAACACCTACACTTTCGAAGAATGCTAAATTTTAAAGAAAGTTGAACCTCCAGACTTTACAGTCTTCCTTTGGTTTTAAATGGTTTTGAGCGAGTGATGGCTGTAGATCTTGGTGAAGTTCATCCTTCTTCGAAACTTTTGAACTGCTTATACAGAGAATCACAAACAGATATCTACACCACATAACAGAGATTAAATTACTTAAATACTTTCGACAGCAGCAACAACTAGAATGAATATAATACAACGAGGAAATAATATCATAATTTCCACATAACTTCAAATAAAAGGTTGGAAAAGAAATATCCAACAATACTGGAAAGTGCGATAACAGTTACTGGACTAGAGAAGCCTAATTTATTGAAAAATTGTTTTAAGACAAGAGATTTTATGAATTTCAGCCGACAGGTTGCTCGGTGAATAAACGTTTTACTTATAAGGAAACGGCTAATGTGCAATACTGTAAATGGCGATAACAGCGACTTGACTTGAGAAATCTATTTTCTAGAAAAATGTTCTTTGAGAGAGATTTTATAAATTTTAACCAACAGTAGTACAAATGATGCCGAATATATGGTATTACGATTACCATTACCACTCAGAGTAAAGAGAAGGGACTAAATATATACAATATGATATTTTGTAGGTTTTAATGAGCGGAATATTTAACTAAGTAATAAAAAGAAATAAATGGATATGTAACGGGCAAAATAGCAATGTAAACTGGGTACTCTAGAATGTATGGTACCCAGTCTATAGAAACGAAAACTTAAATGGAATCTGTAGGGAAAGCAATGGTAAACCAGTCTTCTATCTTTTCCCAAAATCATGACAAATCAGAGATAATAAAGAAAAGGGAGATTTGGAATGTAGTTTCCAGCTACATTCTGAAGAAACAGTAATAAGAGAAAAAAAACAGCTGTCTGAATTTTGCCAGTTCAAGTAAACATTTTCTTTTTGCAATGAATTATTGGTTAAAAAAACTGTTGGCAAAACATCGTATACGTAGAATGTAAGAAAATAGAAAGATAAATAAGTCTATGGCAGATAAATAAATTGTTTTATGGCAGATGTTAAAGAAAAATATGTATCTTCTTGCGTTTAAGAGAGCAAATAACTTGGTGCATGTGGTTTCATATGATTAAACATTTTCACGATTTGAAACATTTTTAGCAAGTAAAATACAGCTTTGCTATAGCATTTTACTTCGGATTGTCTTGGGAGACGTGTCCTTCAGCGTTCTTTAAGTTTCTGACGGTCGGGAGAGGGAATCAGCACATATACAACGATAGAATCAGGAAAAGACACGTTAATGTCATAGGAATGGTTCCTTTATGAAAAAAGGATATAATTTTTATTACTACCAGTATGAATATTTTTGGATAATTGAACTTCTCAGTCTGGGCAAATTGATATTTATTTCACTGTTTCATAATAACAGAAATATCAAGGAACCCACTAAAACTAACGTTTACAATATTAAGAAATAATTTTAGATGTTACAAAAATCCATGTAAAAATGAGTAGGTTTCTGCCGATAACCCATTAATCATTTCGACGTGGTGTAAGGGTTATCAAGATTGTCACGTTAGATTAATTACGACTGAGTTGTGGGTTTGATTCTCATTTAGTGTACTATACTTTCGGATTTGTGCCACATCTAACCTACGTTTAGTAAATCGCTATAACCCATCAATACCCAACGTTCCCAAAATATGACGGTAGCTATCAAGGATTTAATAAAATTATTTGACAAGTTAACCGATTTAGATCGGTTAAATATTAGTCTCTTTAGTAGCTTCCGGATATCACAATAAATATTATCAGATAAGTCTTCAAATAAGCTACAGTAATTCATTGAATATTGCAGGATCATTTTATAATGAAACTACATTTAGAATGTCAAGCAATTATTTTTTAAATTATAAGGGTCATCAATTTTTAAGCAAGCCATCAATCATAAACCTGAATGAAGAGTCTTTTTGGCTTATAAACACTGCTGCAGTATTTAAATACAGAAAATGGCGGTCATTTTTGTTAAGACTTATACAGATGCGTGAATTAAAAATAATCATTAATACACACGACGACCGCTTGCAGAAAAGAAAAACAGTAATCAGTGATATCGTAGATGAAAAAATAGTATCTAATAATTCAGATTAATTTCTATTTCTATCTCATTAACATTTTTTCTTTATATATTGTGAAATGGACTAAGTCTGACAATTATTTTAATGTAGTTACTAACAGTATGGCCCGGCGTTGCCCGTGCTTGATTCAAAAATCGTACGATTCATGCAGCAATCGCTATCACTTGACTTAAAATATTTTTGACCTTCCTTGCCTTTAAAGGCGTGCCCTTTGCCGTGCTAATGTTGCTACATGCCTTACTTCTTGCCTATCTTACACTGTAAGTTTTTTCTAATCTCTATGCAAAACATTAAATCTGTTACGAAGAAAGAATTAAACAAAATGGACACAAAACGATCAGCTTTAAAAAAATACTCGTAACTGGAAAAACCGAATGAAAAAAGAATGTTAACAACAAATACTTTTTCACACCCAACCCAGTTCGCGGAATCAGAATCAACGTTGAGTTTAAGCAAGCGAATTAGCCAATTGGAGTAAAGTGCCATGAAGATTTAAATTTTTCCCACTTGTGACGAATGCAGCTATCGATTTTTTTTAGTTAACATTCGTGTCAGTCAGCTGTTGGCTCTCACACTAGCCAATAGAATCTTCCTGCCTATTCGTGGCATCCAGATATAGGCTCACACTCTGGCCAATAGAAAATATCCGCAAACTACATGAAAACTACCGTAGAAGCATGAAAAAATCGATTATTTCCACTATCGATGGGAGTTGGGAAATGCAAGGTCGGTCTTAGGCTTCCCGCTAACTTGGAGCATGTGCATGTAAATTTTGGTGCAAATCCGTCGAAAATTGCGGCCGTGCATTCGTTACACACACATCCTGTCTTTTCTAGATAGAGATTATTTATACGTTATTTTTATAGATATAAATATTAAAGTAAATGATCTGTTTGTAATAAACCGTATTAAAAACATTTACTGGCCTAATTGTCCGAGAACTTTTATAGAAAATATGTGTCCTCCAACACGAATCGAAACTGTAACCTACATGCAACCGTCATTTAGCCTGACATGCTATACCGGTTTAGCTACAGAGGGGCATCCGTTTAGAAAAGTCAATTTTACTGCTTTTAAACTAAAAGTTTCTATGATTTCCCTCGAATGCTCATATCTGCTCAAAGCTTATCCAAACGTAAACAAATGATGCCACACACTAGAAAATGTACAAATTCCGACAATTATTTTAATATATTTATTGTTTATACGTTATTTTTTTAGATACAAATATTTAAGTAAATGTTTTGTTTATAATAAACAGTATTAACAACATCTACTGGCCTTGGTGTCTGAGACATTTCATAGAAAATATATATCCTCCGACAGGAATAGAACCTGTGACCTAGATGGAACTGTTATATAGCCTGACGTGCTATACAATTTAGCTAGAGGCCGGCAAATGCCGTTAATACAATTTATTATGAACAGAGATTGACTTAAATATGTGTGTCTATCTTAATAACGTATAAAAATAAAATATATTAAATTTTCGGAGTTCATTTCATAATATATGACGTAATTTGTTTACGTTAAGATACGCTTTGAATAGATATGAGTGTTCGATAGAAATCATTAGAAATTTGTAGTTTAAAAACAGTAACCTTGCTAACCAGGCGTTTCCTTTGTAGCTAAAAGCCCTATGACGGTTCCGTATAGGATACATGTTCGATTCCTATCGGAAGACGCATATTTTCGATGAATTTTCTCGGATATTCAGGCCGGTAAATCTTGTTAATAGTGTTTATTATAAACAGAGCATTTGCTTAAATATTTGTGTCTAAATAAATAACGTATGAACAGAAAAGCTATTGAATAAATTTTTGCTCTTTAAACCTGTGATATTTTAACATACGAATGCACACACGTTGAGCAAAAATCAATTCTGTTCTTTCATTATGTAATAATTGAATTCAAGAGAATTTCTTAATTGTTCAACATGTGACCGAATCTACAATGCCTTATAAAGAGAAGGAACAGTTAATAACAATGAGAAATATTTCTTATTCAATTATTTCTGTACGCAGTGTGTTATAATTATATAGAGTGCTCCATGTGATTGTGCAGACAATTTCTCGACGCTGGCAGAAATGAAACAATAAACGTATTCAGAAATTTCCAGATTTCTTAAGTTCTCATACTAAAAACTATTCAACATTTCCATTTTGTTTGTGATCCATCTTTAAATACTTTCTTTTTTGTGCCGTGTTACTTCAGGTCGTAGTGATTATGGCTCTCCACAATTTCTTGTACTTTGTAGCTCAATAATATTTTTTTTATTTCTGTTCTCTCTCCTAAAATTTGTTTCGCTATCCCTTTACTCAAGCTCACTAAGTTATGTTTTCTTCTTCCAAACATGTCTTCAATCTGTCCTGATTTTCTCAGCTCTCTTTCCTCAACACTGTGCTTAATATATTGCTGCCACATATGGACCGGTGCCTCAGCTATTTACCTTGAGATTGATATGATTTAAAGAAGAATCAGCAATATTATTGATCCTGATCTGGGAGCTCGGCTTCAGTCACTTTCCCAACGCTGTGAGTTTATCATGATGTTTTTCTATAAATACTTCCATGGGGATTGTTCGGCTGAGCTCTTCGTTATGGTATCTAGAGTTATGGAGTTTAAGCGTAGTACTAGACTGGCCTCGAGATCTCATCAATTTACAGTTGAGCTGGGTAGATGTTACCCTAAATTCTATGCTAACAGTCACTTCTCTCGCGTTTCTCGTTTGGGGAACTCCTTTCAGGCTCCATGGTTTCCAGCCAACTTTAATCTGCAAAAATATAAATGCAATGTCAATCGCTGTCTACTGACGCCCTGATTACTCTTTTCTCTTCCTGTTCATTATTGTTTCTGTTCTTAATTCTTCCACATCCTGTAAAACCCTTCTATTTTAGTGTCATACTGATTTAAAATTGTCATGGGTCCTTACCTATAACTACAGAATGAACTCTTCCTAACACTATGTAAGAGAGAGAGAGAGAGAGAGAGAGTCGAATCGAGCCAAGCTTCTCGGCTTGACGGTCGAATTCTCTGCCTCTGAGCAGAGAGGAACCCGGACGAGGCTCCGCCGAAGGGCAGAGTCTCGTTCGGGGAGGTTGACCAACCCGATCCCGTTTATACGGCTTCTACGGGTATTTTTTGGCCGAGCCTACGTGCTCGGGAAACCCACGTTAAAATCGGCCTTGTGCCACATGCAACCCTCGTGGGGGGTGGCTAGATACCGAATCGAGTCGAGCCGATAGTAGTTCACTCCATACCAAACTGACTGTCATACCACATCTTGTATTATTATTTTGTGTAATGTACCTTCGTTATTTCTATTCTTGTGTTTCTGTTGTTCTTCCTTGGTCTTAACCTGGACCATAATATATATATATATATATATATATATATATATATATATATATATATATATAAAACATTAGGCAGCATATGATTTACATACAAAGAATAATCACACATAGAATTAATCAGAAGTATTAATGCGATTATTGGCGACATCCATCGCTAGAAAACATAATATATGCATTAAAATCCTGTTCATCCAGAGTGCGAGTTTTGATCCTTGAAGAAAAACTTGTTGTCTGTAGTTTTTCAGTTTATTTGATGTTAAAATGCTAGTACTTACGGACGGCCTTCCATCCATCATCAGGCATGTGTTGTTTATCTTATAAAATCAAAAACTTGAGACGATATATCTGTATGTCGACCGAAAGATGTTTTTTGAATATCTGCTATTGTTGACGGGTGTGTAAGATCGTGGATTAATTCTATGTGTGATTATTCTTTGTATGTAAATCATATGCTGCCTAATGTTTTATGTTTATTAAAAACTATCGATCCGCAGTACATAAAAATTCTTATAAAAAAAAACTACTACTAAGACATTACACTATATTATTGAACTATATACTTAGTTCATGACATAAAAACTAATACACTTGTAAAATAGAATATGTGGATTTAACACATCACAAGAAATATTTAAATAAAATTCTCAATTAAAAATTTTGAAAATTTAGCGTTGCGTCTTTGCGCGTTCCACGATCTTACACACCCGTCAACAATAGCAGATATTCAAAAAAACATCTTTCGGTCGACATACAGATATATCGTCTCAAGTTTTTGATTTTATAGGATAAACAACACATGCCTGATGATGGATGGAAGGCCGTCCGTAAGTACTAGCATTTTAACATCAAATAAACTGAAAAACTACAGACAAGTTTTTCTTCAAGGATCAAAACTCGCACTCTGGATGAACAGGATTTTAATTGCATATATTATGTTTTCTAGCGATGGATGTCGCCAATAATCGCATTAATACTTCTGATTAATTCTATGTGTGATTATTCTTTTATATATATATATATATATATATATATATATATATATATATATATATATATATATATATCTGTCATTTGATTCATTCCCACGCATTCATCCCACGTGTAGCTTCTTCGATCACGTGGTCGCCACTGGCTTCGTTTAAATCCCGGATCTTCGACTCTGGATAAGAATTCATCTATCAGGTCACCCCCGCAGGGAGTTTCGCTAATGAAAAGCCAGTGCAAAATCTATTCTGGGCTTTTCACTCTATGGGAATATCTGATTAACTTCCGTAAGTGACTGAGTGAAGAAACAATAAATATATGAAATCTGTAAACAAAGATTTTTGTTTTGTTTTTTAATTTAATTTTTTTTTACATTTCCTCTTCTGTAGAAAGACGACCGAGCATTCATTACACTAATTTCTGAACATAGACTTGTTCATCGGCTATGAGAAGCATATCTGCTCATAGGAACTGTTGTCGCAAATTCGATCGCAAGGCGTAGCGTTTGAGTTGAACGCATTGCTGTATTGAACTAAAATATTCTCTATTGCTGTTTTATCAATCCATGTCTCGTATGATTAAACCTGATCTTCACTTAACATTTTGTTCCAAAGTTTCCTTTTTTACGGTCAGGTTCATCCTTTACAAGTCCCAAGAGACACTCGATGTAGAGGGTTACGTTAACATTCAGTTTATATGGATAGGGAAAAAAAAGATAACCGGTAACTCTCGATTTAAACAGGTTATCTTGGGAGTCTGTTCCTCAATGCAGTGTTTCGCGGAAAAAAATGTCTTTACAGTATTACTAACCAGAAATGCGAGTGTTATACAAACATTATAATGTTTCCTACGATAATGATTAAGTAATTTATATCGTTGGCTAAAATGACCGCGTCTTTCTAACAACGAAATAAATAGATAGACTGTATTTGCTCATCGATTATGAGGCAAATTATTCGGACGTAGATAACAATGATAAGAATATGTACATCCGTCCCTTCCAGAGTAAAGTCAGATCGACTTCAACTGATATTACGATTACAGGCATTTATTAACATTCAACCCAGCCACAGAATCAGATTAATCGTGTGACTTCGATTATATTCGCTGAATAAATTTTAGCGCACCTTTTAGCACACCTGTCTGATTATATTAATTCATTGCCCGAAATATTTTAACTTATATCTACGGGATTGAATGCTTTATTAAATTTTCAAGTATAAAATTATGCTATCAGAAGATAAAATATATTTGAGTGTATAAGTATAATGATAAGAAAGGGACTCGGACAAATGCTTTTCATTGACATGAATTGGAAAGATTATATTGACTCCATTGCTAGGTCTGCAGCTCAGACAATTTGTTTCGTGTGGCACGCTAATCAATTTTTCCTTGTCATAATCTATTTTACACGTTTATAAACAGTTATCAATGCTTCTGCTATGCATCAAGATATTTTTGACAAAATCCAAAGAACAATCTGAAATATTATTAGTCCTAACCTAGCATCTCGGCACCAGTCTCTTTTCCACGTCCGTAATGTAACTTCTCAGTGGTCTTCTATAAATTATATTCATGATAATTGTTTTGATGCTATAGAAGACAAGAGAAGACCGTCCTTTTTCCCAATCCCCATTTTTGGCCTTGTGACAACATTTTCTGTATTAATACGGAAATAAATATCGCTCTTCGAATTGCTACGTCAAATTTACGAATTTAAGAGGGCCATTTGAGTGACAGCTAGGTCGCATCATTTTGCAGGTGTAATTGCTAGACTTAACCGAAAATACTATGCTTATAGTTTCTATTCTCCCTTGTGGCCAACTTTTATCTTCAGAAATTTAAATACATTGTCAATCGTTGTCATCTGTCTTATTAAATCTTATCATTTTTATTATTATTATTATTATTATTATTATTTTAATAATGATCTTTCCCAGATTATTTCATTGTCAGTTACCATTTACATCTTTGTGACTTTATTCTCTTGCTTAGGGTAGAATGATTTTATAAAAACAAAAACGAATTAATAACGTGTACAATTTCTTCCGATATAGTGTAAAACAATTAATTCTAATAAGGAGAGAAACCATTGCTCTCGAACTCTACAGAAAGACAATAATATCGAGATTTCGTTGTTTCGTTATAATGATAAAACGAGGATTATACGATGCCAAAAGTTCAGCAGATAAAATAAATAAAAGTTTCAACTTGCTGTCATTTGCTTTTTTTTGCTATCGGCTTTCATCTTGGATTTATTCCTTATTCCTATTAAGGAGATCCTTATAGCCTAGAGTTTGCACTGATTCCTTCAGACATGTAAATCTCCAATGCACTTCCTTGTTCATTATTTTCATTTCGTTCTAATTGTCTAATGAACAGTCATTTCCCTCTATACATGATCAGCCATGCCCGATTTGTCTTATAATGGCTGCGAGTTCAATCCCTGTGTCTGACAGTGTGTACTTGCACTCAATGAAAATGGTTGACCAATAACTAACAGGGCTAAATAAAATAAAAACATGACGATATATCTAGATATGAGCAGTGAAAAGAGAACACTGCCCCCGTAGATTAAAAAAGTGTCCAATTCTGAATTTGCTGTAGGTTACTCAAATATATATACAACTGACGAAGGTCGGACGGTTCGGCGACGGAAATGGTATAAAAACAACAAATATTAGGACAATAGTGCAAATGTAAATAGCGTGAAGGTACCCCACTTTCCTACAAAAACCAAAAAAAAACAAAAAAAGAAACGCCTCTATAAATAGTCAGTGACATTCTCTGTCATTTTCTTTTTCCTCTTTCACTCAGGGATAGTAATATGTAAGGCGAACGAGGAAAACGATGTCACCACTCGAGAACGCACACGCACACGCACGCGCGCACACACGTACTCGCACGTACGTACCTTCCACTATATTTTCTCTTGGACTTTCTCTTACACACCGAAATACACACACAATCAAATCACTAGATTAAATGTGTTCTTCTTTCATGCTCTTTGTTTTGTAACACGCAACACTATCCAATTATCAATATATACCCATGTTTTATCAATACAAACTTACCGTTTATATATATATATATATATATATATATATATATATATATATATATATATATATATATGTATATAATAAAATTCTCAACCACTAATATTCCATAGTCATAATTTATTCCATTGGAATCGTAAATACGATCCAATTCATCAGACCTACAAATTCAAAAAAGAAAACAGAAAAAACAACTCCGGAAATAAAAATAGAATTTAGAGAGAGTGTAAGTATGAGAGTGTGGGGCGAATATTAGTGTTAAAGAGAGGGGTAACAGACGAGAGAAGGTGGGAGATTAAATTGTAACAGAGTGGAGTTTTATAGAGGTAAGTGGAATGGGGAAATATGAATGTTGTCGGATGTCTAATACATTAAAGGTACATTTCGTGGTGACATACACACACCATAGACGATCTAATGTTAAAGATCAGAATAAGACGAAAGAAGTATGTATAGTTTTGCTGTTACCTTTCAATATATTAATCGAACTCACATACAGAGCCCACCATTTTTGTTGTGCGATAAATATACCAGGAAACACGTGTTTATCCAGCTTAAACAAAAACAGCACCTACTCAATAGTGTAAATAAATGTAATAAATTTAGAATAATGTAAAGTAGGACAAATCATCTTCATTTTAAAGAAAGAAAAGATTTACGGCAATTTCAAAATTATGTCAACGGAATTAAAGTTTATCTGCCTGTATTATTTTATTTATCTACCCGCTTTACACGCGGGTAAAGCGCGAACTCTCATATCGTGCGATCCCCCTAAATATTCACCTATAAAAATGATTTTATCATGTATTGCACGAGTTCCTTTTTTAAGAGACCAGATTACAATAGATTAACCTCTTTTTCTCTATCTCTTTATCCCATCTTCTAGTTAAATAAGTTAAAAAAGTAAAAGAGATTGAAAAACAGCTAAATATCTTATAAATATAAATAATGGAAAATGATGCATATTCGCTATATTTGTATTTCGGAATACGATACTTATATGTGAATATTGCATACATTATTGGGTACAGTAAAGTAAAACATCAGTTTTATCAAAATCATGTTTATTTTAAATACAGCTGTACTTTGTGACTACAGGGCCAGAAGTACGTACGCCTATTAGTTTTAAAATTAGGTCTTCAAAAGTCGTATGATATACAAGGATATACGATATTTACTTTTGATAGAGACAGATTAAAAGTGAAAGAGTTATGTTCTCTTTTAGCCGAAAACATCTAGCATGCAGAAAAAGAGTTAGAATTGAAGAACACATGTAAACGACTGTGTGATTAAAAGAACGTTTAGCACTAATAGAGTCTTTCACAAATCTTGTAAACCAATTTAAATGATGAATGGAAAATATATTATTTCTGTCAAATTATATATTTAGAGAATTTAATGAACAAAAATTTTTCTTTTTTATATATATATATATATATATATATATATATATATATATATATATATATATATATATATATATATATATATATATATATATATATATATAATTATGTACTATTTCTCATGATTATTGCATGTCATCAAATCTCTGTGGAAGTCAAGTGGAAAGGCCATTAGGAATTCGCCAGAGACAATTTATTGTACACATTATCGTTTCTATCAATTTTATCAGCCCCGTTTCTATACTGGGATATTATTTTTATTATTAATTTTTCGCAAGTTGAATGGTTCATGCATTCCGGGAGGGCTATGTTCCTTCAAGACCTTTTTATGACATTTCCAGACATATTTGTCTCATTTATTCGTTGATATATGTTATAAGTTTTCGGTTTAGTAAGAGTCGGTGAAATTCTTCCTCTCCTTTGTCCTTCAAGAATCCTCACGGTAGTGAGCATATTAGGGATTAGTCAGTCGGCCATAAAAATAGGAAGAATATAAAAAAATCTTTGGAATTAATAAAGAATTATATAATATATATTCGTATTTGAATATGAATATTTAGGGGAATTATCTACGATTATTACGTGTTCTCAAATATATCTGCGGGAGGCAAGTAGAAAAGCTATTAGGAATTCGCCCGAGACAAGATATGTACATATTAAGGCATTCGCCATTTAAATCATTTAAATTAATTGGCAGTATCCACGTCGATTTCAACATACAGTAGAATATTATGCAACTAGTTGGCCTATGGAAAAGAGAGAAGTTCGAGATTCTATTAAAGAGATTATACAGTTATATAATTTTATGGACAGCTTAAAGAAATCGATAAGAACTTGCACAAAGATAAATAAGGAATAGACTGAGATTTATAGATAAGGAAGATACTGAGATAGATAGATAGATAGATAGATAGATAGATAGATAGATAGATATAGATAATGAACAGATTGAAAAAAATACAAATATATAAATAATACACTGAAATAAATAGATAGATAGATAATAGATAAACTGATATATATATATATATATATATATATATATATATATATATATATATATATATATATATATATATATATATCAGAGAGATAGATAGATAGATAGATAGATAGATAGATAATGAACAGATTGAAAAAATATATAGATAGGTAGATACATAGATAGATAATGAACATATACATATATTATTATATACAAATATATATATGACCATATATATATATATATATATATATATATATATATATATATATATATATATATATATATATATATATATTTACATACAAATACGTAAAGAATATACTGAAATAGATAGACAGGTGGTTAGATAGATAGATAGATAGATAGATAGATAGATAGATAGATAGATAGATAGATAGAAAAGAAGAAAGAAAGAAAATATATACACGAGAGAATTGTTGATTAATTACTTGCTAATTACTAAGAATACATTTTACGAAACAATGTCGCTATTAAAAGATAAAACCTAACCCTGGAGCCTATGATCAATATATAATTTATTAATGAAACAGACCAGAAATAGATTAATTTACAATTATGATTGTCTTCTGGCACCGTTGATTATGTATTTAAAAGCAGGTGAAAGTAATGTAATTATTTGTAAGTTATTACTGACTGACATCTTAACATTAAGACATTCTTCCTGAATCCCAACGATCGGACAGTGTAAGAAGAGGCCGATCCATCCTTGAGTAAATTCAAACATACATACACAGAAGCACGCACAGAGAGACACACACATACAAACACACACATTCATATATATATATATATATATATACTCCTGAAAAATTTATTTGAGTTGAGCTGTCTGGGGAGAAAGTGTGGGTTTGTAAGGTTTGTAAACAGTGACTATTACGGCTAATAATGCAAGACTCTTCGGTAAATCGAATCGAGTTCTCTCAGTCACTGTGTGTTTATCTAAAAATAAATACGCTTAAATTCACCTTCATCCCTGTCGTGCACCAACAGCTTAAGGGTAGGATCCTCAACTGACGCCAATTCAGTCAGGTTTCGATCCTAGCTAGAGGCAACCGGACGTATAGCCATACTGATGAGCTGTGATATAGCGAATCAGTCTCTCCGTGGATGACAATATATATATATACATAGAGTACATCGCTGTATTTAATTTGTTCCTCTCAAACCCTAAAGCCGTGCGAGAGATCTAATTCTTGGCAACTAACACTCAAATGTTAGGCGTTGTAGCTGATCTGTTGATAAATATATTCTGAAATGTATGACTCTCAAGATCTAAATAACACTAATGTTCATCATCTGCTTTAAGGTAGTACTTCCCAACACTAAACACGTCACAAAACTTCGAACCCCACGAAGTTATTTTCTCGTGAAACCATCTTTGTGTATATGAGATTATTTTGGTAAAGCAGAAGTGAAGCCAGGAAACCATTGTCATATAGAAAGAAAATGGGTAACTACCGACACCGGGGTTCGAACGTATAAACTTATGAATATATATTTTCCGCCAGGTGTATAAATAACGGTGTCAGGCTACTGACTGCGGTGACTATCGTGTGGAACCATCCAGTCGAATTAGTGTGAAATCTTTTGTGTCGATGATTTGGGGTTTGATTTAGGATTTACTAAATGTTAAGCCGAGACGAACCGCGCTACTAACGTAATTTAATATCACGTCCTTTGTCTTCGAACAGACACTGGTGTGAACGCTTACTTGATCACACGCTTACTGTCAAATCAAGCTAAAAACATAGGTTTCGCCCGGAGCATAAATAGCGGTGTGAGGCTACTGACTCCGGTGATTATTGAGTGGAACTATCCAGTCGAATTAGTGTGAATTATTGTGTGTCGATGATTTTGATTTTGATTTAGTATTTCCCGGATGTTAAGCCGAGCAACGCTACTAACAAGGTATTCACTGAAATGGTGAATTATCTTTGGTTGAATTTTAATTCTTTGTTCCTGTTAAGTATTTATTTGCGGTTATAATTAAATACTGTTTTATCTTAACATTGCTCACTTGAACACACGCTTACGGTCAAATCAAGCTCAAAGAAGTGGTTGGTTCTCGTTGGATCACGGAAGTTATTTAGTGTTGATCCTCGTTATATGGGGACAGTTTGGGGATACTAGGTGCAGTTAGCAACCTCCTAATATCTGAAATATGTTCCAATATGTTCCAGTTTTAAATAACCGACAACATGTTAACCCGTAAAAACAGATTAGTGAAATTCTTCATATTCGGCTAGAAATATCACTGCTGATGCGTACCAAAGCATCCAATAGATGTATTTTACGAAAATAATAATTATATATTATTAGGTTATTAGACAAAATAGAATCATGCTAAGAAAAATGTGTGACCTCTCAATTGTTGTATTATTTTTTATGCAGCCACTCCTCCACTTCACATTATCAAAAGCCACTTCTTCAATGACAACAGTGGCATTTCGGTAGAATTAAAGTTTTGCTCAATTTCATACATGCACTTTAACAATGGTGTTCCCGCTTCCAGGGAACAATCATACAGTTGACTCTGTATGAGGATTTTCAGTGTCCTTTTATCATTGTTATCCACTGAAGTTACTACCAAATTATTTTTAATGCCTCAATGTCACCAGTTCCGCACATTCAAAACAGATTTATAGGAAATAATTTGCCTTCCCGATAATGGGCACACTGTGTCCGAAGGCTCTGCTTAATACCTGAAAATAGCTAGCTTGATAAAGTAAGAAGATAAGAGCCGAATTCGGATTACAATCGGGTCCATTATAATCATCTATGTACAAGTATCTTTGGAAAATATATGAACCCAATTATTCTGCCAGTTATTGGTTAAATGTAAGGATTTGTATCAGAAAATCACTATTATCATAAATATCCAAATATTTATCTTAATTATCCAAATATCTTAGAAACCAAAAATGTTATGTCAGTTTTATGTACTTTTCTCGCCCTTCTAGCCTGTCGAACTCTCTTCCGGTTCCTTGCTTTCCAGTCAAGTTTGATTCTCAAATATTTAAGTGCAATGTCAATCGTTATTTTTTTGTCTTTTTAATTCCCGTTTATTTCTTCTTCTCTCTCTTTAATATTTTTTTTCTCGTATTTTCTCACACTCACTAACCACTTGCATCACACTGGTTTCATTGCTTTTCTTGCGCTGAAACGAAAAAAAAAACAAAAAACATTCAAAGCATAATTTCCCTCGGCAAGCAGTTATTATAGCTTTGAACTTGATGTCTGTGTACATTTAATTATATTTTACGTTTAGTTTTTAATTTTTCAGTCTTATTCAATCATTGAAAATTTACGTATGTCCTCTGCTTCCTCAGTTTACACACATATTTCATTATCAGTTTAAATTATTAGCGGAGATAATATTGCCAGCTGAAAAAATTCTTCCATCATTAAGAAGTTGAGTTAGCAGACTGATAAAGAACTTGATGCACATTTTGAAGAAACGAATTAATATAAAAAAAAATATCTAATTTCTTTTTTTAATAAATTATTTTAATTTCTTTGACTCGCGTAGGCGAAGCACGATCCTTCATCAATGGAAGTAACTTAACGGAGATATAATTCATCAATGTGTTGATAATAGCAAAAAAAATATTGCTGATAACATCATTTTTAGTTATTCTTTTTAGCGTCTTAACTTTCATGATTTTATTTTCGCAGTATCACAAAAAGTAACAGAAGCCGAAGTAGTTTACAACCGCTGCTGTTGTCGTTAAAAGCGACGCAACATTTGGAAAGAAAGGAAAGAAGAAATTATATTAAGTTAAAGAAAAGAAAGACAATGTCTTGAAAAGACATGAAATATTAATTTAAAAAGAAAGCGATGAAAACGTGGAATAACGACAAACATTGTATGAATATAGAAGAAGCAGCAGCAGCTGCAGCGACAACAACAATAATAATAATAACAACTAGTAATACATGTGTTTTTCCTATTAGAATTTTCTAATGAAACTTACTTGTTAAGTTAATGACTGGATAACGTCTGTTAATTATTAATGGTAATTCTCTTATTTCATTTTTAAACACTCAAGATTATACACATTATCAAACCTTACAATAAAAATAATGATTACGAATGAGGAGCATCATTTACAAGAAGTAAGAGGGTACAAATGCAAATATTTGATTTTGTTTTTCAATTTCACTGAAGCAGGCGATAAAAATGATAGCATTATAGTCTCTGATACCTTTTCCTTCTTTCAGTTTTCTTTCTTTCTCTGCCTGCCTTTATTTATTTATTTTGTTCACTAGAGCCAAATATAATCTTATATATACGTTTTCATTCTTTCCTCTTGATCAAAATTTTATATTCTATTATTTAATAGGTATTTGCTGAGTGCAGCTTACGTGCTAAGGAAGAAGGTGAATTAAAATATCGTCGTTGACATCCGTCCGTCTCGAGAGACGATGGAGTAGCGCGTTACGATACGAGCCTGGGCGGGATATATGGAGAACTGGGGCTGCCTGGACGTCTAGTTCCCCCTCACGGCCTTGCTAGCAGAGTCCAAAGGAAAGGATAAGCCAATAGATTTTGGTACAAGCGGGGCTGCACGAGTTGCCTTATGGGCTCCACTCCGGTTTTGAATTCAGATTTGTCCTTCTCCTAGACCAGTTGCCATCCAAGGCTATAGAACCCAGTCTATCTTGCTATTTGAATATCTCTGGAGGGAGAAGAAGAGGAATCACACCTTTCTCAAGGGTATTAGCACGTAAGTGAATGTAATGGATTCGACTGGAATTCGAACGGCTCTCCGATTCCTCAATCCAAGCCACTATCCATTACTCCATAAAAATTAATTAAATTATAATAATGATAATAATAGACACAAATGAATTAAATAGTTATGACTCGTCATGCGATTATAAAAAAAATTTTGCCATTTCAAAATAATAATAATAATTATAATAAGTATATATGCATATGTGCGTATGTATGTAAATATATATGTATATACAATGTACCTGTGTGTGTATACTCATGGATAGGGATCATATTGTCTGCCGCTTTTTCTCTCCATATCGCTACAGGTGTACTAACCTAACAATGTTCTGCTTTTTGACTGTGAAATCTTAAACTTTATCTTTTAGTGGTTAGCAGGTTGAGAAATTACCCGAAATATATTTCTTTTTCTTTTTTTCTTTTCCTTGTCTCTACCCCTTTGTCTAATGAATTCTTTGATAACTTCTGCACTCTAAAACTTTATAAGTATCGCTCATTGTCTTCGGAAGGTTGAACATTGAAAAGACACTTTTGCGATCCTCTCAACATGTAAGCAATCGTAAATTTTTATACCATTTTTTAATAAAGATTTTCCTTTTCTTTGATTTCTTTTTAAGTCTCTTTGACTTTATTTAACTTTTAATTATTTCATTTCCATTTTTTTTTTTACTAATTGTGTTATTTTTCTTTCTTTTTTCATTACTTTTAATTTAAATTCCTTTTCTATCCCTCACCTCAAGTGAAACCTTCCGTCTACCTTTCTTTCCTCCTTGGCATAATGTATACCTGTAAGTTCATGTATATATACATATGTTGGTATGTATGTATGTATGTATTTATGTGTGTAAATATGTCTTTATATACAATGCGTGTGTGTGTGTATACGCATGGGTAGGGATCATATTGATTGACTCTTTTTAAAAATGGAATAAACCATCATTAATAAAGTCTCACATTCCACCTGGTAATCGTCACTCTGACTTATACTAAGTTAAAACTTATTATAGTCAGAACCATATCTATATGAAAATGCTACCCTACTTAATACAATACTCAATATGAACTCTTTAACTGTGGATATGGGAATTTATTCTCCATCCGTACCAATTGGTTGGACTTACTCTCTTGAGGTCTTCATTGAGTAGAGCTGTTAACTTGAACATGATTAGCCCTTGGCGGTCAACGAATCTCAATGAATACGAATAAAATCTCATAACAGATCGCTCGTAAAGCCGGGTCGACAAGGGCCGCCTACCTCAGAGAGGAATCAGTCTGGGGCCGAAAAATCTGTTACTGGAACAAAGTCTTCCAAAAACGAAGCGACACTATAGGTCACCAAACACGGGCTATTCCCAACTTTGGACCAAGTGACTCAATGCCAAATCAAATAATAAAAAGAAAACGAACGAAATGATCTGGCGAAGAGTATCAACAAGTCATCACATCATTTATCACTGCACTCTAAAACCCATCAAAGAACACCATGAATCAAACATATCAAATATGGAGAACTATGATAGGAAGTGATATAAGACCTAACATCAACGCAAACATGCTTTCCAATGTCCGCAGGAACATTGTGCGAAACAAAAGACTCTCAAATGCATAAATAGATAAAATAAAATTAGATATAAGACAAAATAATATAACCCATCACACAAACTGAAAAGAGATGAAAGTAGAAATAAGTAATATGACAGAGGATGAGGTAAAAACAAAATCAAATGAAATCCGAAATAACCTCCCGGGAAATAAAATCGAAGTATGTGACATAAACTGCTGTTCTCCAGTCGATGTCACTGATAATGACTCCATTTATATTAGGTTGGATTTCCTTGAAAACTACAGAACTGAAATTACCGAAGCAAAAACCCACGTGATTCAAGATCTCAGTAGAGTAACCCTCACACAATTGTCAAACAGAGACCAGCTCGTAAAAACTCATATGGCGAAGTCCAATAAGCACATTGTGGAAATATACAACGCTGCTCTGGAAATACTGTTAACAGATTAACCACCAGAAAATATGACAGAAGTTAACAACATCATATACGCAACAGCTTTAGCAGCTACTGGGAATCTTGGGGTCAAGACAATAAAAAATAACAGATATAGAGAGTCAGCTTGAAAGGCAAAACTGATGCGAGAAATCAAGGAAATCAGATGTGAGCTTTCGATATTAGATGAGCCTCACTAGAAACCCAACAGTCTCCACACGCAAATTGCAAGAAGATCAAACGGAAATATAAAATAAAATCCCTAATTGAAATTTCATCAATCAAGGGAATGCTGAAATAGAAACTTCATTTAAACGCACAGAGAACAAGACGGTACAAGAAATGGTGCAGGTTCTATCGCCAAAATAAAATATTCCAAACGGACCTTAATAAATCATACAGGGAAATTGGGAAAAAACATCTATACATGTCGAAAATCCACTGACAACGTGCAGACATTTTCGGAGAATATTTGGAGCAGCCCAAAGGAATATACTACCAAATGCAGAGTGGATCCAACGTGAAGAAGAACGAATGCTGGATACACCTATGCAAGAGTGGGAAAATATAACCATAGTTAATGTTAGGCAAGGTCTAACGAAATCCCCAAAATGGAAATCCCCAGGAAATGACAAGGTGCCCAATTTCTGGTTCTGTCATCTCTCATCAATCCATAAAGCCCTTGCGAAAATTCTATCAACGCTTGTAAATAATCCCAGTGAAAACCCAAATTGGATCCCGGAAGGTATTACATATCTCATACCAAAAACGAGTGAAACAGATGATCCGGAAAATTATAAGCCAATAACATGTCTCTCCACCACGTATAAGTTGATCACGCCTGTCCTGACGAACCGAACTTAGTCTTTTCTCGAAGCAAACAACATTCTTCTACTGGATACAGGAGAAGTTCATATGGCTGAAAAGATCAACTACTGATAAACAAAATGATTCTTGAAAATTGCAGGAGACGATGTAGAATTCTTAGCGCAGCAGGGATTAAAACCTTTGATGGTGTGCCAGACTCTTGGATCATTAAGACTGGAAACGTACACAATTTCTCCTGCGGTAGTAAGTTTCCTTAAACACAGCATGGGAATGTGGAAAACCACACTATACCTAAATCACACCAGAGGGACCACCATCTTCAACGGTCTGAATATCTGACGCAGAATCATTCAAGGAGACTCCCACTCACCACTTCTATTTTGTTTATCCTTAATCCCACTTCATATGAACTAAACAACAGTAGCTATGTTTACAAACTAGGCTAAAAATATTCAATCACCTACTCTACATGAATTATCTCAAAATATTTGCCAAAACGACAATGAATTGAAAGACCTCATCAATATTGTAAAATGTTTCAGTGAAGATATACACATGGACTTCGCTTTAGACAAATGTGCAAAAGTAACATTAAAGAAAGGGACAATTATAGAAACACCCTCAAAAGATTTAGACGTTGTCACAAAGATTAGGGAACTGGAAAAAGATGAAGCCTATAAGTACCTACGAATTAGCGAAGGAGGTGGTATACAACATCCCCAAATGAAGGAGAAGTTAAGAAAAGGAGTACTAAAGGCGTGCACCTCTGGTACTAAATACCGAGCTGGAATCGAAAAACAGAATATCACATAAACACCTTGGCTGTACTTGGGTGCAATACAGCTTTAGAATACTTAATTGGACCATAGCTGACATTAAGCGAATGGACGCCAAAACGAGAAAGTTTCTCACTTGCTACCGCATGCATCATACCAAAACTGATGTTGATCGTCTGTATGCACCCAGATCCGAAGGAGGCAGAGGATTAGTTCACCTAGAACTGTCCTACAAAACTACAACAATTGGCCGTCAAAGATACCTGGGAAATACAGAAGACTGGATGATGATGTGTCAAAGAAGATGAAAGTAGTAAGCATCCTTATTCCGTAATAAAAGAAGCCAACAAGTTCTATGTATATATATATATATATATATATATATAAAACAGACAAAATGAAAATTTAGCCTACGCGTTTCGTCCTATGAAAAAAAATTATATATATATATATATATATATATATATATATACACACGTTCTTTTATAGATAAAGATAAAAAGTAACTGCCTGTTTATAATAAGCAGTATTAACAACATTTACTGGCCTGAATGTCCGATAAATTTTCATAGAAAATATGCGTTCTCCGACAGGAATACGTACCAGTATCCTATATGGAACCCTCACATAGCCTGACGAGCTTTTACCGATTGAGCCACAGAGGACCGTTTCGGTTAGCAAGTTCCATTTTACTATTTTTAAACTACAATTCTCCATGATTTTCTCTCATACATTCATATCTGTTCGATGCGTATCCAAAATTAAACAAATGATGTCACATATTATGAAATGGACACAAAAAATGTCTTATCTTAAGACATTTTTTATGTTTATATATATATATATATATATATATATATATGTGTGTGTGTGTGTGTGTGTGTGTGTGTGTGTGTGTGTCTGTCTGTCTGTCTGTCGGAGAGCGCTTATTTTCTACGTAATTTCTAGAACATTCATGCCGGCAAATGTAATTAATACTGTTTAATTAAAAACAGTGCATTTACTTAAATAAGTAAGAATAACCAATAAACAGAAAATATATTAAATAATTGTCGGGCTTAATCCATTTCATATCTTAACATTGTTTACGTTAAATATGTTTAATGAGTAGAAATTATCGATCGAGAGAAATCGTCGAAAGTGTGTGTATATAAGCAGTAATTCGAACTAACCAGATGCTCTTCTGTGGCTGAATGGATAGCAACATGTCTGATCAAATGAAGGTTTCTATTGGGTTACCATTTCGGGTTTTTATTTATTTATATTGATCCCAGTAAGGGAAATATTTATGAATGTTATCCAATGTTTTCCCTTAAGTGCTATATTGGTATACACTTGTGCCATTCGTTACTACATAGGTAGAATTTCTGCAGTATTCTGCCGTTTCTTCCTTACGGTAGACTGGTTGCCAATCAAGGCTGTAGGTCCCAGTAGCTGGGAAAAAGGATCGAGGATATTTTCGCGTAAGTGAATGTAGCGAGTACGACTGGAATTCGAACTTGGTACGCGATTTCTCATTTCGTGCCATTATCCATTATACGCACATCCATAGATTTTCCTTATGCAGATGAAAAGAAAATTGACGAGTGACTTCTGTGTTAAGAGTTTTAGCCGGGAAAGGCAAGGATTCTTTTCAATTCACTTACTTTTTCACGTTTGTCAAAAGAAAAAAAGGCAAATGTGAAAAATCTACAGGGAAGCAAGGACTGTCAGTTATATATTGCGTGTGGTTTATTCTAACCGTAATAGACAATTATCTACAAATGAGATGGCTTTTTTCCATTCACATTTGGAATAGCAAAGCCTGATCTGGCTGTAGATGTGTAACATACACAGCATTAGAATATGCATCTCACAGCCCTTTCCACTTGTCGAGTATTTTTTATAGTTTTCAGGGGATTGCTTATTTCTTCATTCGCATGATTCCACAATCTCTCTTTTCCTTCACTGATTCTGCGTAGGTACAGTCCCCAGTAAAATCCATTATTCGAAATACGCCCCTAAACTTCGATATTTATGTACAGTAATTTCATGTATCCCTTCAAAAAAATGTGAACCGTAATTATACGCTCTTCACGAAGGTCACATTCGTAGACAAAGGTACCTTTTGGATCCTTAATCCATGTCAAATGTTCACGTGTCCTAATCAACAAAGACAATGATATCAGAGCTGTATGAAAAGGCTTAACACCTACACGCAGGCCAGGAAGAGGACAACAAGGATTTCTTTCATATCTCTATCTATAAAAAGCTGGATGTGTGTGCGTGTGTGTGTGTGTGTGTATGTGTGTGTGTAATGAATGCACGGCCGCAATTTTCGACGGATTTGCACCAAAATTCACATGCACATGCTACAAGTTAGCGGGAATGCCAAGACCGACCTTGCACTTCCCAACTCCCATCGATAGTGGAAAAAATTGATTTTTTCATGCTTCCACGGCAGTTTTCATTTAGTTTGTGGCCATTTTCTACTGGCCAGAGTGAGAGCCTATAGCTGGCTGCCACGAATAGGCAGGAAGATTCTATTGGCCAGCGTGAGAGTCAACAGCCGACTGACACGAATGTTAACTAGCATGCTAGAATGCAAAAAATATCGATAGCTGCATTCGTCACAAGTGGAAAAAATTTGTATCTGCATGGCACTTTACTCCAATTGGCTCGTTCGCTTGCTTAAACTCACCGTTGATTCTGATTCCGCAGAACTCGGTTGGGTGTGAAAAAGTATTTGTTGTTAACATTCTTTTTTCATTCGGTTTTTCCAGTTATGAGTCCTTTTTTTTCGTAACAGATTTAATGTTTAGTATAGAGCTTATAAAAATTTGGCAGTGTGAGATATGCAAGAAGTAAGGCATGTAGCAACATCAGCACGGCAAAGGGCACACCTTTAAAACCAAAGAAGGGCAAAAATATTTTAAGTCCAGTGATAGCGATTGCTGTATGAGACATACGATTTTTAATCAAGCACGGGCAACGCCGGGCCATGCTGCTAGTGTTAAACTAAAATGAAATATTTGCTAATAGAACAGAAATGATTTGTCAAGGATTCGATTTAGATTCCTCATAACTCTAATACGTATCACATATATAGATAAGTTCTTCACATTCAAGGTGTGCAAAAGTATCTTTACAAAAAAATTTACAAGATACAATTTGGTGAGAGAACAGCTACGAAACGGCTTTACATGAGTTAACACTAACAACAGATTAGCAAATTGAATACACGATTAGGAATTTTAAAGGAAATTACAATGTATACTTCAGCTATTATCAAAACATAATTTCTCAAAAATTACGAGAGCTACGGTGTAATTGTTAGCAAGCTTGACTCGATAGATCAATTGCAACTATATAAAGAGTTTGATCCTAACTTTGTGCTCCAAACGTTTGATCTTATGCCACGTCTAAACTACGTTTAGTAAATCACTTTAAACAATTTTGAACACGTCGGTGTTGTCTAATGTTTAGCAAACTTGTCTCGTTAGAATAATTACGACTGAGTAGTGAGTTTGATCCTTACTGATAGCCCACATACGTTCGGCCTTGTGCCATATCTAAGCCCCGCTTAGAAAATCACCAATGGTAAAAAGAATAGCACATGAAAATTGTTTCGCATTCAATAAAAAAAAGACGTTGTGAAATCAAAACATTAAAGTCCTTCAATATGTAACAACATAAAAAGTGAACAAGATATTTGGTCGAAGGCATATCGATTCCGGATGCATCGAATAAAAAAATCAATGAATCATTCAGTTTTAAGCATCCTGATTCATGATTCAACTGTATAAAACTTTGAAGAAACTATTTTATTTTAAGTAACTACATTCGCGATGCATCACAAAAAATGATCAAGGAAGAATTTTGTATTAGGCACATTAATTCTTGATTAATTCTGTAAAATGGTCACGGCATCATCCAGTTATAATCACACTGATTCATAATTTATATTTTAAAATAATCAAGAAAGTAGGTAATTTTAAGCAGTCTGATTCACGATTCATCGTATAAAAGATCAAAGAATCATTTACTTTTACACCCACTGATTCCCAGCTCATCAAATAAAAATGATCGAGGAATTATTTAGTTTAATTACATTGATTCACGATGCATAGAATAAAATATTAAAATATTCATTTTATTCAAGATTCAATTTGGGTCGTATATTATCAAGGAAAAATTTAGCTTTAAGTACATAGATCTGATTATACATCATCAGTATTTAAATGAGGTCCCCAAAAAAAGCAAGTGCCGAGACATAGTTTAACCTCATAATCACGGAATGGTTTAGAAATCAACCGTGTTATTCGATCGTGCTGAGTTAGATGTTGGGGCCTATACACACGTCCTTAGTCAAAGCGTTAACGTACTCCCAAACAATCCCAAATAGCCATACATACATACATACATATATATATATATATATATATATATATATATATATATATATATATATATATATACACACTCACACACATACACGCACACTTGTGCAAATTAATTGAAACAAAATGAATAATTCTATTATTATTTTATTTTTTCGTAATTTTTCAATGAAACCTGACCCAGTACACATGTTAGTACATCGTATGTCTATTCAACGGAGACGTTTCTTGCAGACTGACCACAGATTTTCGATTGGATTTCAATCGAGCGAGTTTCCGTGCCAGTTTATATTACTTTGATTTGCTCACTGGTAGGGCTTGCCAGTGTGTTTGTGCAGCGTTACAATTTTCGTGCGCTTCCTTGGAGTAACCTTCATCGCAGACAATGCCCGTAGGACAACTAATCGATAGTCGAGACAATAGTGTCTGGACGTGATAAAAATATGATGCAGTCACGATTACGCAATATTTTCAAGGCCAAAACAATTTCATCATACACCCCGAAAATAGATTCAATTTACTCCACACCACAGCAAATGGCATCAACTGATCTAAAATAGAAATCGATTACACACTGTCACTCCAGGGGGAGAAGGAAGGAGCCTAATGTGACTGTTTCATTTAATTTGTACGACGGTGTAGTTGTAGAAAATACCTGGATTCTAATTTTTCTCAAATGGAATCTATGTTTGACGTTTCTGTTTAAATATTTCTTTGTTCCATTTACCTTAAAAAGAGAGAAACGATAATTTGTTAGGAAAACTGATATATATTTAATTTCGTAAGTTCTATGCTAAAAGATTCTTCTGACGCACTTCACATTTGTGCAACTCGCATCCGGGATCTTGCTTCCCAATTAACTTTGATAGCTTAAATGCAATATGTGTTGTTATCTTCTGTCTTTATTTCTTTATCTTTTATTGTTCTCTCTCCTTAATAGTTTTTTTTTCATATCCTTTAACATTCCACAATTCTTTCGAACTTAATGGCTTGCTTGGAGGGAAATGGTTTTAAAAATATCAATCATTTAAGTTATGCTGTTTAAAACTGAAATAATAATATTATACAAGTGTTTTTAAGTTATCAGAAAGCTGGACATTATGCAAAAACTATTTCACAAGTTTTGCTAGGTTCGATTACACTGCTTCTTGCAAACTTCAAATGTAGATCCTATATCGTATTTACATCATTTCAAACAGAGGAGAGTGTAACGTTTTATTTCATCGTACTCACCTTTATAGAAAACTATTTAGAAGAGAGAAAAAGCAATTCCATAAAATATAAACCTTTGGAAGCCTCTCTCGCCACCTTGCTGTCGGATCTGCCCGTCCGTCTATCTTCCTCGCCCCGTCCTGGCGCATCTGCCCGCCTGTCTGTTTCCTCGACTCGTCCTGATGCATCTGCACGTCCGTCTGTTTCCCTCGCGCCGTCCTGGCGCATATGCCCGTCCGTCTGTCTCTCTCGCTCTACCCTGGAGTATCTTCCCGTCCGTCTGTCTCCTTCGCCCCGTCCTGGCGCATATGCCCGTCCGTCTGTCTCCCTATCCCCGTCCTGGAGTATCAGCCCGACCGTCTGTCTACCTTGCCCTATGCTGTAACATCTGCCCATCCGTCTATCTCCCTCGCCCCGTCCTGGCGCATCTGCCAGCCCGTTTGTTTCCTCGCCCCGTCCTGCTGCATCTGCCCGTCTGTCTGTTTCCCTCGTCCCGTCCTGGCGTATCTGCCCGTTTGTCAGTCTCCCTAGAACCGTCTTGTCGCATCTACCCGTCCTTCTGTCTCCATTTCCCTATACTGTCGCATCTGCCCGTCCGTCTGTCACCCTCGCCCGTCCTGGCGCATCTGCCAGCCCGTTTGTTTCCTCGCCCCGTCCTGCTGCATCTGCCCGTTCGTCTTTCTTCCTCGCCCCGTCCTGGCGCATCTGCCCATCCGTCTTTCTTCCTCGCCCCGTCTTGGCGCATCTGCCCATCCGTCTGTCTCCCTCGCCCCGTCCTGTTGCATCTGCCCGTCCGTCTGTCTCCCTCACCTCGTCCTGGCGCATCTTCCCGACCGAATTCTGGTAATAGACACAGGACTAAGGATCGAAATCGAAATAACAGGTGAACTATTTTCTGTTTATTCTATATTTTATACTATCTCTTGAGTCTTTACATTTAGCTGACTATGCTTTTCCGAGTGCTAGTTAGACGTTAAGTGAAAACAACATATCTATTAAACACCCATAACGGAATTTATTCCTTTTCAGCTCTATAACATACACTCTTCGCAATAATTTTATTGACTGGGGCAGTAATGCCTTACATCTGTAATTAGACAAAAATAACTCAATTAATCATCACACAATCTTTTAATTAAGCAACCTATCGCGTGTACTCCTGGTACTGGACAGACCAACAGATAAAAGAAAATAGGACGCATCTCTTGGACTATGTGTGTGATTGACTTACACTGGTTTTTGATTTGCTAGGATATCCTATTTTCCTGAAATAAAGAGCAGACATTGTTAAATTCCGATCTTTGTCTTTCTTTAGAAACAATACGTTGTTGGCTTTAGACTATCGTAATTGTACGTCCATTCAAAGCAAGCCGCTTGGCAATCGATGTTCAAAACTTTCAACTAATTAGTCTCATTTTTATTAATGGCGCAGAGTTGATAAATTGGTTTCGATTTCACAAGTTATTTTAACTTGAATCTCGCTTGTCCTAAATAAGATAAAGTCTCAACACCAAATTGATTAATAGCTACTGACTTTCTCATCAAATTTCCCTCCCACAAAAAAGCAAGCATATACATTTCAATTTTACTAGCGATCGATAGATCGATCGAATTGTTTAGAAGGCAAATCAGGCGAATTGACATTATTGATATAGTCATACGTAGATTTCACCATTTTCTTTCAATCGATTGAAACTTGTGCCACTTGTAATGTATTTAAAGAATTTCAGCACTTGATATTCCACAAACGGAACTGTTGTCATAATATCTCTCTATAGGAATGATATGAATTTTTAAAAATTGTTGGCAATTAAAGATGACTATTTTTTTTCAAAATATTGTGTTTACATCATTACTATTTGTTTCTCTTTGTGCCGTGTCTCTTCCAGAATTGGGGGATTATGGCTCTCCATACTTTCCTGTCTTTTGAAGCTCTTAGTAAGTTTTCGTTTTTTGCCATCTGTCCTCATCCGTTCTTCCGACCATTTACAGTAGCATATTAGGCAGTTTATCCGCGGCATTCCTCTGTCCTTCTTGTCTTCATTATACCCCGGGAGTGTAAATTTTCTAAGCCCTCTTTTCGGCATTATGAGCCCTATAAATTTGAACTCTCTCTTTCGAATATTAAATATAAAAATTCTTTTTGTTTCCATTTTTTTCTAAGACTTCGTTATTGATCACACGTTCAATCCATGGCATTCCCAACATCCTTCAGTAGAAACACATTGTTTTTGCTTCATATCTATTCTTCGTCCGTGAGGATATTGTCCATCATCCACTGCTATATAGGAGTGTCAATATTACATAACATTTAAGTATATTATAATTTGATATCTCCAATTTGTAATTCGAATGTTAGGTTCTTCCTTTTGCTGACAACCATTCATCCCGACATCTTACAACTGATGTTTGGTCGTGACTTTTTTCATTTGCTACCTTTGAGAGAGGTCCTACATTTCCTTCCTGTGTCTGCTATCAACGTTTTGTATTCTACATATCTTATGTAGTTGAAATTGTAGCCGTCAATAATGAACCTTGGTAGAACTTCTCATTCTCTTAGAATCACCTCACTGTCATAGTCGAATATGTTCTGTGGCATGTGACATTCTTTTCTTAGCCCCCTTTCTATTTCTCCACTGAATTCATTTTATATCCTTATGAAGGCCATATAAATAAAATGACAAATAAATTACTCTTTTAAAATAGGATATTCCTACTGTCAGAATACTTTAATTTTCTTATAGTATATTGCATTTACAAAAGATTTTCGATTTTCTAATCAAATACTTCTTTTATTCTCGAGCAATAATTTAAAGCAGAAACATTCTGTGGAGTTTCTCATGTTTTTAATATATTTTTAACCATTTATGTTATATTTTTAATTGGTTCCTTAGTTTTCAATTTGCAATGAAAACATGGAATACATAAAACTGCAGCTTAACATATATTTACAGAAGTTGATATGAAATTATTATTTGACGTCAGTTTTTCCAAAGAAAGATTCTCTAGAATGAGATTGATAATTTGAACCATTCAGAAAAATAAATGGGCGACAGGCAATATTCAATTTTCATTTTTTTTAAAGTAGAAAGCCATATGAACAAGAAGATCGTAACAAGTCATTTGATCTTAATCAAAACAGACCCGTTAGATCTAAAGATATTTTTGTGAAGCCTACATTTACTTTTCATGCACATCACTTCTTTGTCTCTGAGTTAGATGTTTCTCGCGTTTTCCAACATTTTTTTTTTTAATTAGGGCATTGGATGTATCAACTGATGTGCATCTACTTTCTTCTTTATCAAGAAACTGATGCATACACAATGTCAGGTGTACATCGCTCGATCATTCTATACTGAATGTACATATTTTATCCTTAATCAGGAATTTTAGATTAGCCATTTGAGCTTACTCAGCTCGGACTCCTTAAATATAAACAATAAACGTTTCCAAAGCAATTTTTAATTTTATACACTTGAATCCTTCATCTGTCAATGACTGGCTGTTCATAAAATCTTTATCCAGTTTTTGCTTTATGTAGAATTTATATGATTCTATCCTGAATCCTTTCGCTCCTAACAAAGCATTATAAGGCCGAGGTACCAGATTAGTAGAGGTAACATTGACCAGTCTTTGGATATATCCAGATCTATATCAGGAACACCAACTCAAACATAACAGCAAAACTCAATTCAGGGATGCATGGTAGACTTATAAAGTTGCAAGATGGAGTCCAGTGGGTAAGATTGTCTGTGCTGACACAGTGAACCAAATTTTCTAGCAGAAAACCTTTCAATGAAAAAATTGAAGTATTCGTACAGTAGGAATATCCTATTTTAAATTTTTTTTAAATTTATTTGTCATTTGATTCTGAGAGAATGAGAAGTTCTACCAGGTTCATTATTGACGGCCACAATTTCGACTACATAAGATATGTAGAATACAAAACGTTTATAGCAGACACAGAAAGGAAATGTAGGACCTCTCCCAAAGGTAGCAAATAAAAACAAGACACGACCAAACATTAGTTGTAAGATGTCAGAATGAATGGTTGTCAACAAAAGGAAGAGCCTAACATTCGAAATACAAAGTGGAGGTATCAAATTATAATATACTTAATTGTTATGTAATATTGACACTCTTATATAGCAGTGGATGATGGACAATATCCTCACGGACGAAGAATAGATATGAAGCAAAAGTAATATGTTTCTACAGAAAGATGTTGAGAATGCCTTGGATTGAATGTGTCATCAATAATGTAATCTTAGATAAAATTGAAACAAAAAGAAAATTAATATTTAATATTCGACAGAGATTCAATAATAATCATTCCAATTCATGTCAGCGGAAAAAGAGAGACTTGCCATGTTAGTAGAGGTAACAATATAGACCTGTCTTTGGATGATGAAATATATATCTCTCCAGATCTATATCAGGAGCCCCAAATCTGACGTAACAGCAATACTCAATTCATGGACGCATGGTAGACTTATAAATTTGCAAGAGGGAATCTTGTGGGTAAGATTGTCTGTGCTGAACCAACTTTCCTGACAGAAGACCTAGCAGTTGATTTAATATAATCGTCCCAATTCATGTCAGCGGAAAACGAGAATCCGTGAAGGTGCTATTAGTTTTATTCCTGATGATTAACATCAGAACGATAAGAAATAGATTATTCACGGGGAGAAGCAACGTGAAGTCTAGCTGTGGAGGCGTTAAAATTAACAAATCATTTTTTGCCCAAGTTAAAAACAGATTGAAGATCCATTTCGAGAATAGCTGAGAGTTTGATTTTATGGATCGTATCACAATTACTATTTATTAATACAGGAGTAAATACAGACTGATTAAAAAAAAGAACTGCCTATTTTAAAAATACAGTTTATTTATTAACTATAATTTGAACAAATTTATGAAAAGAAAGCGTTTAACATGAGGTCTTATTCAAAATACGATATGGGCACCAGATTTCGCTACCATGTTCTCTAGCCGCCAGGAATCACGTCAATTGATTTCACCAGGAACTTTTGTGATATGGAAAACATAACTTATTTACGTTATTCGGACTAATGTCCTCATCTTTGTCGCCATATTTATTACAACGTTTCGGCCGCTGTACGCTCCAGCCTTCCTCAGGTGGTTGGAATGTAGAACTGAACCCTTTATTTTCCTCACTGGGGTAGACTGTTCTAGTTCCACGTGCCATGTTTGATGGATGTCAGTTATCTGTTATCTCCTGTTAATTTCGCTTTGAAAGTTCTCCACGGCCTTAACCAGGTGTTGAACTCACATTCTTTGGGTCCTGTCACTGGATCTAACCAACGCCTTTATCCACTGTGCCATTACATTCATCAAACATGACACGTGGAACTAGAACAGTCAACCCTAGTGAGCGAAATAAAGGGTTCAGTTCGATATTCCAACCACCTGAAGTAGGCCGGAGCCTACAACGTTGTAATAAATATGGCGACTAAGATGAGGACAATAGTCCGAATAATGTAAATAATGGACATAATACCTCATCTCAGAAATATAGACAGACTCTAAAACATAACTTGTATTCGTTCTTCAATTCTTCCAAAATCTTAGTTTGGTATCGTAGACTTTCTTCTTTAACCAACGCCAAAGAAAAAAGGCACATGGTCATAAGTCCTGAATGGTCACTCATACATAAAATAGGTAGTTATATTTTAATCACCCTGTATATACAGGATGATTTAAAAGTAACTCCTTATTTTATGTATGACGGACTCTCCCATCTTGTAAAAATTATAGGTAGTGGAGTGAGTCCACCGGACATAATATAGGGAGTTACTTTTCAATTACCCTGTTGTGTCATCAGCATACATAGTCAGTCGGAAACTAGATCTAGAAGGTCGTTGTAATATTTATTGAATCTCTTGGTCTGCCTTTTAAAAATATGCTTTGTTATCTCGTTCTTTCATAAAAGAATCGCCATAATTTTAACCGCTTTCTCTATTTGCTTCCAATTGACTGTCATTATCAATATTTATACCATAAATATCCATATGATTTGCAGTTTTACAGTATTAAACAGCTATCGCTTGGTATTATTCTATTGTTTTGTCTCTCTTTCTCTGTCTTTCTACCCTACTACATCTGCCTGTTTCTCTCTTCCTTGTATAATGTCTACCTATCTCTATCTGGAGATTGGAGGGGGCGAAATGAGTTTTTCTCTTGGATGTTTACATCAAGAACTATTTATCTTCCATATTATGTAGCCTGATTTAAAATTTTTAAAAAATCCAAGTTTCTAAATATATTTATCTTTATTTAAGAGGTTTTCTACAATGACTAAAATGCAGTAGTTTTGATTTGGAGGCGATCAAATTTACAAGCCATTTTTTTGCTCCAGTTAACAACAGATTGGATGTTATTATTTAAGAACAGCTACCAGTTGTAATTTATCGAACCTCTCGAAGTTACTAGTAAGAAAATCTTTAAATGGTTCTGTCATCGGCATCAATACCAAGTTGCTGAATATAAGAAACAGTCCAAGAATATACGCTTGAGGTATACCCGCATTAATGTCTAAGAATCTGGAAGATTGGATGTTCTACATGATTTCCATGTTTTTTTTAAGGAAAGGTCAAATCAAATGAAAGATTCAAAAGTATACACCATAACCATTTAAATTAATATTCTTTTTTGTTCATTTTTAGTGCTAGTTCTATCCGTTATTTCAAAGATATGTCTGTTGATAGGGAATTTAAAAGAAAATCAGAATTTCCTGCTCAACTGATGGAATTCTGAAGTCTAATTTTTTCCTAGTACACGAAAGAAAAATAGAAAAACTAGTTTATTAAAGAATAGCGAATTTTGCAATCCAGAATATACAGAGTGCAATGGGTAGATTGTCGCCATTTCTATGAGAAAAAGAAAAACTTCATCCAGTAATTTGGAAAGGGCATTTACACCGGAATCTCCGATGCGAAGATTTCATTGTTCTTGAGTGTCAACCTGTGTAGAATGAAGAGGTTTCGAAAAGAAGTGATCACCGGTGATGGCGCCTCCATTTATCTTACCACATGGGCTCAAACTCAATACGGAGGCCTAAATAAACTGTTTTGAGGAGGTAATGATGCCCTGGATGAACAGGGGAGCTGCCGGAAGATTTTATGTCTAGTAACAGGACTCTGTACTATGCCACACAAGTTCTGCGTCCACATCACCCTTAAATATGGCCACATAACTCCCCAGAATTCAACCCCTTGATTATTATGTGTAGGGAACAGTTGAGCGAGAGACCAACAAAACTCTTTGTATTACCATAGATGAACCGAAGGCAAGGATTATGACAACATTTATCAACTTAAACAAGGAGACACTCCAGAAGAATTTCAGGATATTTCCGAAGTCGTCTGGAGTTCTTGGTTCAAGCCAATGGTACTTTTATTGAATAAATTTACCATAATGTTTCGATATTTTCGGGTAATTTTGGTAAATGTATCTGTTAAAATAAGATGTCAGTGTATTTTTCATTTTAGCGTCATTTAGAAGACATTTTCTCCATGGCATTATTATATGTGTGTAAATATTTCCAGTGAAATCCCGTTTTTCAACTGTTTTTTTTTATTTTATCACACATCCAATCAATTAAATAATAGCAAACATATCATTAGAAATTGATTCTGTTATTTAAATAAGCAATGTCTTTCTTTAATACTGGTTGAATGTTTGAAATTGTTTAGTAGATAATTAAACTTTTTGCTATCTGAGTGGAACTAATTGATATCCTTTGAATGAGCTTTCGTTTGAAAGACTTGGAAGATCTGAAGAAAATCTCAGACAAAGCCATTCCGGTTCGTGTCGTGAGGTCATACGGCCGGAATCTGAAAGTATTACGAACATTCTTTGTACCAGCGAATTCTAAGCTTCGATTCTTAAGCAATTTCTTATTTTTATTCCATTGGTGAAACGTAGCGATTTCCTCAGGATTTAAATATTTATAAACTGGCGAGAGGAGATTCGGATTTATTTAAGAATAAAATAATAAGTATTTTTAAGAATAAATATAACCTGGCCCTAAAGAATTCGGAGCGACAATATCTTCAAAATGCATAAATTAAAAACGGTGACAATTATCTTTATTTGCCCAACACATGTTTCTGATATTGCATGATTCCATGAAAGGACTTCATAAAACAGATGGCAAATAAAAAATAAAAAAAAAATTGTTGAAATTCCGAGAAGGTTTTAAAAAATTTCGTAATTTCGACAATTTTTAACATCATAAATAATTTACACAGAATACAAATTCAAACACTGGAAATATATTTGCATTTTATAATGAAGAATATTACGGCATCATTATACCCCCTTTTTGATTTAACACTGACACCCTTTTTTTGATAGTGTTGAGGGGTTCTCTCCTTTTTACACAAATGGACTCACCCAGTATATACATATAATACGGCTTCGTGAAGACCCGAGAGAGCAAGACCGAAGAGTCGAGTCTAGAGTGACAGAGTAAAAGGTTGTAGGTAACCGGAAGAGTGAGGGGGTGAGGTAACAGCGTTGAAAGGAGTCACAGTGAGCGAGCACGTAGACTCAGTAAGAAGTCATACAGCGATACTTCAATATCAAAGACTGTATATATATTTTGCTACTAACCCGTATTCTTGGAACTACTAACCTGCTTTACCAGTTTGTATTATTACGTTCATACATTATTTTCATATATTCATTCCTGGCGTTTGTTATTTATTGGTACCGGATTTCAACCCGGAATCCACAACAGATAGAATTCTCCAGAGCAGTGATTAATAAGTCTAACTTTAGCCCGTAGTAATTGCAATGAACAATGTAAAATAACAAAATATTCTTTCATACAGAGTTCATGCCTGTCAAAGATAATTCGCGTCCCTTGTCAGGTTAAAAGGTTTTTTAAAAGTGGGAATTAACACGGCTATATGCATTCCCTTGCCTATTAACAGTTTAACCAAAAGATTTGGACCTCCTGGCATGTTTCACTGTCAGAATCCCAAATATTAGTGCCATTATCTGTTCAGAGAAGTTAGATGATTGGTGATTTCCACTCGAATTTCTTTCTTGTCAAACATAGTAGAACACAGTAAGGAGATATCAAGCTATATATAAATATCAGGGAGAAGTTGATTCATGCCTTTCAAAATGTATATGTCCAATGTAAACACAAGCAATCATACCTAAAGGAAGATGTTGGTGCGTAACAGTTGCATTCACGCTTTTCGTATATGATTCAGACGAGACAAAACTAAAAATCAAAATCAACATTTATGTCCATTGAAAACATTGATCGAAAAGGATTTCATCTTTGCTGACCTACGAATGGGTACTGGGTTCACGTTAAAAGACAACCAAATTAAATCTCAGATCACAAATTCCAAAGCCTCGATAACACGATGTTTGGTGCCAAGAACCCAAACAGTTTTTCTTTTCAGCTAATTTGATGGTGTTGTTTCCAAAAATGACCTTAATTTTTCATGGTTACCTACCGTTTCTGTTTTACTGAAATTTTGCGTTTTGGGAATTTACGATCTTGGCTGAACGCAATATTTATTGAATAAAGGTCGTAGAAACTCATCAATTTTTCAGGTAGACTGAGCAATTTAAGTCAGCCACCTGAAATATGATTTTTCATAAGTAAAATATTCTAAAATACATGTGCCGAAGAGCAATGCACTACTAAAAAGGATTATTAAGGTGACATCAAAAAAATGAAACCCTAAAATTTTCTGTTTGATATTCATATATTTATCCCATCACTTTTATCCCTTCACTACGGAAGGAAACCAAGCTCACTGAGAGCATTTTGTTTTCACATTTGGAAAGAAACTGTATCTAAAACCATTCCAATTGAATGCACCTATCCCAATGTACATGAAACTAGAGAATCAAACGGAATTAAATAACATTGAACATAAAAGACAAACAAGAAAGAGAAAATTCTTACCATATTTCTTATGTTCACGAAGTTTTGGGTTTTTTTTTTCTGCTGTTAGTATATTAAAGGATTTAATAAAAATACTTGTTGGCATATTAAATCGTGTTATTTTTAAAGATTTACGGTCTGATTGTTATTGGAAAAATAGTATGTCTCAATAAGAAGACAAATATTTATTGGTTTCTACGATTTTATTTTGAGAGATATTACCATCGGTCAATATCATATATGCAGAAAACGAAACATGTTTTTTTCTCCCAAAAATGAGGCATTTCTTTGCAGCAAAAACGATAGCTAACCAAGGAAAATGTGATGTCATTTTCAGATTCAACGCGCTCAAATTAGCTAAAAAAGATGATTGTTGTCTCGACACCATTTTAATTTTTTTTTCGTTGACCAGTGTAATTGAAACCCACCAAATGTAGAATCAAGCTTAAACGACTGTCAATGGAAGCAACTATATAAAAAAAGAAAGGGAAACAAGTTGAACTCGATATATAAACAAGAGGCATAAACCGATAAGAAGTTATATAAACGGCCAACATAAAAGGAGAGATAGAGAATAACACCCACATTTAAGAAGAAAATCGAAACTGAAACCACCCTATCGGATGGACTCCGGTGACTGTGGAGGCCACTTTAACACAGAAAACTGTGTGGTCTTTCATGAACCAATCCGCCATTATTTTTATTTGCGACACTCTGCGTTGACTTGATGGGAGTAGTCATATCCACGATGCAATCTATTCATAAATTCAAATATGTGTTCACGATACTTAGACAAGAATTTAAAAGTTCCCATATCATTATACCACGATCAGCCTAGTAAAAAGAATAAGATACAAGATAGGATGGTTTCATAGATCCATGTTATTTAATTCAAATTCTGGAACAAGCAACCGAATATCGCAACAAAAATCAAAGAGAAAGTTTTTTTTATTGTCCAATTTTCGTGATACATTGTTGCGTAACCATTTTGTTCGGTTTTCAAAGGAATAAAACCCAGCTTGGTCCTCTTTTATAGTAGCGCAACTGATTCTAGTTTGGAAGCGTTTTATGTTCAGAAGATAATATTCTGTATATGTCCGTTGTAAATGGACGTTTCCTCTATCGTCTTGAATCTTTCGGACCATTTCCCTCTGACTATTTTCATAAAGAATCATCTTGGCCCTCAGAATTGCTACTCATATGAGTTCCTTTTTCTGTAATGGCTGTGCGTGAAAGTGAAAATATTTGGGTCTCAGCACGCATTCACAGTCACTTTCTTCGTTATATTTAGAAAAAATGAATGAATGAGTATATCAATATAGTCAAGGGTTTTAGGCGATGATTGTGATCCGTCAAAATCTGCATTTAGAAGATACGCTTTTTTGTAAACAAAAAACAAACGGGGTGCAGATAACAAATATACAATTATTGTAAAACATGATCCGTATCATCGATCTATCTACTCCTATATATATATAGTGCGACTTTTGGATAATAAGTGCGACATTACTGTAATTATTGAACAATATAGTTCATGCCACTTTGACAGAAAATTTACCAGTAAAAAATTCGTTTATCACCATATTTGTACATGAACGCACAACTGTAAAAAATTTAAAATCAAACTCAGCGTTGCTACTGCACGCTCCAAAAACAATAACTCATTTCCAATAGCATTTTCGGATACAACAATACATTTATTTTCGTTGTCCTCTTATTACTAAGGGAAAAAACAAGAACATCTATTCCATACCTGAAGATGTCTGTAGGAACAGACGAAAGCTTGGAGTAAAAATAAGAACTAATGCGGCAGAAATTTATAGAAACAAGGATCTTTTCATTCATAACGGATTCGGAGGTTTTTGTATATTATTTGAATTGTTTGCGACGATGAATTTCTCGCCAATTAAATCATTAACCTTTGCATTTGTTTTTGTGTGAATAATTCGTGAATATATATATATATATATATATATATATATAGAGAGAGAGAGAGAGAGAGAGAAAGAGTGAGAAGTGGGTAGATAAATCGATGATACAGGTACATGTTTTACAATAATTGTATATTTGTTATCTGCATATTTGTATATTTGTTATCTTCAATAATTGTATATTGTTATCTGTATATATATATATATATATATATATATATATATATATATATATATATATATAAAGAGACAGAGAGAGAAAAACACGCAAAGATAGACACAGAAACAGAGAGAGAGAGAAAGAGCGGGACTGAGAGAGAGACGAAGATTGATAGATAATAGTCAGATATGTAATCATTGTAAATCATTTAATATTATTTAAATGAAAACAATACAACAGAAAATCTATACATATATAACTTTGTATATATCTGATATAAAATTATATTTACTGATATATATGTAAATCAGCTCTTTTAATTATCTTATCGATATAATATATATATATTTATTTATATATATATATCTTTATATGTGTGTATATATATATATATATGTGTGTATGTATATATATATATATATATATATATATATATGTGTGTGCATAAAAATCAATATTTCTAGTCTAGAACTTTCTATACTATATTATTCTATACTTAGATATATGCAGAACACATACATGTATGTATGTGTGCTTGAGTGCGCGTGTGCGGGTGTGTAAAGATCAATGAGTACAAATGAAAACACTGAATAAATTTAGTATTGATGTAGTACGATTGAAACTTTTAAGTGTTTCATTATTATGATGATCAGACTTTAGAAATCCTGTGATTTCAGCTTTTTCTCTCAGTATCTGTCTATTTCTCCCTCTCTTTCTATCTGTCTATTTCTCTCTCTCTCTCTCTCTCTCTCTCTCTCTCTCTCTCTCTCTCTCAACTCAAACGCACGGAATGTATTTTCCCCTGTGGTTAACAAATCAGACTTTAGTAATGATGTCGGTCAGTCTAGAATTCCGGACGTCTGACCTCACGCCAAACAAATTTGATCCGATGCAACTTTGATGAGACTCGCCATTTCAAAAATAGCTGACGCCATTCTGTGAAGCAGAATTTTTTTCAGAAACCAAATCATATTTAATTGTCCAATGGTTTTTGTACAGTCGCTAGGCTAACCGGATTATGCAGCGTTTGTATAGGAACGGCGCATTCTCTTGGGAATATCCTCAACCATCCGCCATGTTTTATAATTCTTGAGTTATTAATGAGACATTACCAGAATAATCAGTTTGATTTGGTTAGTCAATCTGTAGGATAAGCAAAACAATAATTTCTGAAAACTTCTCATTATTTCGTTATGAATATTCTCTTGTCTTTTGCAATTCACTTAAAATGGTTATCACCGAATTTATCAGTATTAGTAAAAAACCGTTTTTCTTTTTTTTTTTATTTTAACTATCCTCGTCATGCACATGACATTAAGAAGTCAGAAAACAATAAAACCCAATAAAGCCGTTTTGATAATTGTCCAATTCGTCAATTCATTAATTTAATTATATTAATATTAGTGGAATATATATAAATATATATATATATATATATATGCGTGGGTGTGTTGTGTGTGTAGGGTTGTGTGTTCACGCGCGCGTGAGTGCATGGTGAAAACGATGATTATTTTTAAATACCTTTTCCAAATTACGATTAATTTATCTCAAACAAGGAATCTGAAAAATAATTGTCCAAAGTTAATTCCTGAAGAAATTTTTAACTAATATATTAAGGAAATTTACTGCCTAAATACACAATATATCGAAGCGTGTAGTTTGCAATGTCCGAATTACTGTTTATAAACACACTTTCAACGATTTTCCTTGATCGATCATTTGTGCTCTACGGAACATATCTTAACGTAAACAATGACAACATTGTCACTGATTTAATCCATTTGATATATATATATATATATATATATATATATATATATATATATATATATATATATATATATATATACATATGCTCCGGAAAAATTTATTTCGGTTAAGCCCTCTGGGAGAGAGTGTGGGTTTGTAAAAAGTGGCTGTTACGGCTAATAATGCAAAACTCTTTGGTAAATCGAATCGAGTTCTCTCAGTCACTATGTGTTTATCTAAAAATAGTTTTTCTTCTGTCTTTTTATTCAGTGTCTTCCTTTACAGATACACTCTATATTAAAATAATTACCGCACACACACACACCCTTAACCATAAACTTTGCACCAATTATAATCCAATGAACTTGTGCACACTTAATTATAAGTTCGAATATCTGACTACAAAATAGTAATTATACAAAATGTAATAAATCGTGCAAATATTAACTCGTCGATAAAAATATTTTTTTTACATTGAACTAAAAGACATTAAACAACTCTCATTAATAATCGCTTTCCTAACTATATTGTTGATGAACAAATAAGGTGACCTATTAGAAATTTTTATATAATTAAATAGAAAAATTACTCAAATAATTCTAAACATATAAATCATGTATATCGTAATTAGATGCATTATAAATATAAAAAAGTGAAAAAAATCCTAAAATAAACTCATTATTATTTAAATACCCACCACTGATCCCAATAAAAAATAATATTAATTATATACTAAACAAAATTTAATAAGGCTCATTCGCAACACATCCTCTCCAGCAATTAACCTATTTAAAAAAAAGAACATCATATATCAATTTAAATGTCCCTCGGGAGATTGTATCTCTAATGAAAAGCTTATATATATGTTGGTTATGCCACAATAACGTTATCAAGAAGGCTCACTCTACATATGAATGATTCATCCTCCATTGCTCTACATCTCCCGTCCACATTCAAAATTTAGAAGAATATTAGTAGAGAATACCTGTATAATTCAACAAGAAATTAATAAGCAGATACTACAAATTCTTGAAGTTATCTTTCTTAAAAAAATTTAACCCTTCACTTAATTAATTATGAATATAATCCAAATATTCAGAAATGCGTATTTTATATATTTCTAAATAATATCTAAGTTGCAACTAAACAGTTTGAAAACAAGTAATTTATAACCTCCTATTAACTTACTTCCCTTATATTATTTAATTTTTAAATCGTGAATGTAATGTTATTTTCACGGACATATTCCCAATTGTAATAATTCGACCACAAAAAATTTCTGTTACAACATAAACTTTTTAAAATCAGTGTTTGGGAATGATTGTTAACGGTTTAATCTAGGCACCTCCACTTTGTCGTTAAAAAAAACAGCATAGCATGATTCAAAAAGGCATCAAACTTAACAAAAACAAAGATTTTCGTCAAAATGTTTATATAATTATTAAGAGGAGAGAGAAACTTTTTTTCTAATTACTTCAAAAACATTTAAACTTTTGGTTTTGTTTTTTTCGTCAGGGAAAGACGTCATTTTTACGATTAATTTTAGCGCCTTTTTTCAGAGGAAAAACACAGTAATTTGGAAATTCTTTCAAAAATCAAACTATTTTCAGATTTTAATGAAACTTACATGGCATATTCAAAAATCTTTTTTACATACCTTACCCACCAACCCTCCTTACTTCATTTCATAAAATTTTTACAAGAATTTTTTTCATTTTTTAAAATTTTAATTATAATAATTTATACTAATTGAAAAATCGTTTAAAAGTCTTCATTACTTTATTCTTTTAAGCTCATATTGTTATTAAGTGGAGATTATATTTATGAATCAAAAATTTAAAAGCTTGCTGTATGTCGTTTGGCGCGAAGATTTTTAAAATATTTCTTTATTTTTTTTTTTTTAGTTTGAAATTCCCATTTTGCGCCCATGGAAGTCCATACATAACATAATTATTAAAAGTTGACGTAGAAGTGATGTCCTACATTTACAGAGAAATTCGCTTCTCTGTAATGCAATATTCATTGCATGTTTACGTCTCAAATTTAAAATTAAAAAAGATATTAAAAAATATGAATTAATAATAAATAAATAAAATACCATAACATTTCATGAATTATTGAACTACATTTATTATGACATTCCATTAATATCTCAGTTATTAAATTTTAAAATTAATTTAAAAAAATGTTATATTATTTTAAACTTTATTATGTTTCCATAAACGATCTTCAAACGTAACTAAAAGTCTATAAAATATTGGAAAATTGTTGAAAATATGTTAAATTGTAAAAATTACTAGGTAGCGAAAAAAAATTCAAAAATGCGTTCACTTAAGTTTTGCAAATTTGTGTCAATTCTGGTCATCCATACTAGCTGTCAACACGTCTTCGATAACGACAATAAAGATATGAGAAAAACAGGGCTCATCGGTAAGAAATGCTTGTAACTATTTTTTATGCTATAAGTAATATTTGTTTCAAACCAGATTAATTTAGCTTTGATTTGATTTCATAATTTTACTCAGATAACATGTCACAAATATATATTTTATTTTTTGAATATTTTAAAACTTAATTAAATTTTATTCTAAAAACATTTTAAAATGTAAGAAATGCCCGCAGGGAACATATCGAACAAATATGTGATATTCCAATCGATACAATTTCTATTTTAAATACACCAGATTATTTTTCATTGCGAAAATAGTAGATTTAATCCATTAGCTTTCAACTAAATCTAAAAGAATTCCTCAAGTAATGCGTTTTCATTTTTAAAAATTAATTTTAAACCTTAGTTATCGAAAATTTATACCGAATAAGTAGAGGTAACTAGTTTAACTACAAAATCGAATATGTATCTCAATTTTTTTTTTGTCTGATGATGATATTGAAAAATATCGAAAGAACTCTGGAAAAATAGTAATGAATCAATATAACCGCAGTACATTTATTACTGTCTGTAATCATGAAACAGGAGAGCTTATATGTGATCACGAAAGAGTTTTATTAAAAATAAATAGACACAATATTTATTAATTTTTTAAATGAATATATATAGGTGTGTGTGTGTGTGTGTGTGATTGTATATGTGTTTATGTGTGGTTGTGTGTGTGTGTGGTTGTGAGTGTGTGTGGTTGTGAGTGTGTGTGTGAGTGAGTGTATAGAAATATATATGCATATAGTTTTATACTTTATATTTTTATTTTGAATAGATATTATTTACGGTTAAATTGAAATCTTTAACAGGTTCTGAATATTTTTGAATGTTCTTAGCCAAGAACTATTTTTAATATAAATTAACAGTTTTTTTGTTTTTTTTTTTTTTTAAGTTGAATAAATATATTAACAGATGAAGGATTCAGACAGATTTTCAAATTTACACTTAATATCGTTTTTCAAATGTATTCCCAACTGCCATTTTCATGTAACGATTTTTTTAAAAATCCAGATGTCAATTTATGTCATTACGGGTGTTAACAACTGAGACGACACACCGTTCCCTTTTCCTCCCTTCCGCCACGATAATAATTTAATATCTTTCTTTCCTCTACTCTCTATATGAAATTACTGTTCTTAATTTTTTAACAAAGAATACTTTTTTCTATCTTTATTTGGTTCACAGGTCTGAAGATTTGAAGCCATGTTTTATCGACTTCAATGAAATAAAATATCACCCATGATTTTTTAAGGCAATGTTTGTCATTTTTTATATATATATATATATATATATATATATATATATATATATATATATATATATATAAAGGCTCAAATACTAATATTCCATGGTTATCGCAATAACGATCCAATTCATCACCATGGAATATTAGTGTATGAAACCTTTATATTCTTACTCTGTCCTGGACATTGAGTTCTACCTCGATTCTATCCCCTTCGGAATTTATATATATATATATATATATATATATATATATATTGACCACTAATATTATCAATATCTATCTCTCTCTCTCTCTCTATATATCTCTATATATATATATATATATATATATACTATATATAGCCATTTATATTCTTACTCTGTCCTGGACATTGAGTTTTATCTGAATTTACATTATATATATATATATATATATATATATATATATATATATATATATATATATACATTGACCACTAATATTATCACTATCTATCTATCTATCTCAGTTCAAATCCACACCGAGAATTTTTTTACCAAAAACAGTTATACAAATAAAAAGCTATCATTGTAGCTTAAATTAGGAAAATATAGAGCAATTTAAGTCAAAGAAATAAGAATTACTGTTTTCATTATTACAATTTCCCCCCGTTCGGTTACTTCCGGAAGTAAGGCACAATTTTTATCTCACCTCCATTTTCAACACTTTCATATATATGCAGCGGCTGCTGTTGAGAGGAGAGGGGAAGGAAAATATAAGTATATAAATGTTTGTGAAAGTTTTATCTTGAGCATACGCCTTCCCCAGATCATAGGAGATGAATGAAGCTTTACCATAACCCGTTAGCTTTATGCGGGTTAATAGCGGGTGGATGTGACACGCTTGGGCATTCATATCTCTATTCGATTTGCGCGTAAGTTACTGTAACTAACTCGTCTTGCCTTTGAACTCGGCTCCCTGATTTTTCATTCCAAACTGTTATCAATTACACCACCAACACATAGCTCATGAAAACTGACAGAAACTTGTATTCGTAAGCCGTCACTCACCTACGTATAGACCAGGATTGACGCTGCTCTAACGAGAAATGGACTTTCAATGAGATATGGCTGTAAGCCAGTAGTAGTGTTAACGATATCTTAAATATTATTGTGGGAAATATTACATATAATATGGGTAAAATAATATCAATTTATGTGATAACTAATTTTATTCGCATTGACACTAGTGCAAAATGAAATCAAATGTAAAGATAAGAGTAATAATTACATAGCATCCGTTAGTCTCGTGAGATCACGGATCTTCACTGGAAGTGTTATGCCCTCTCTAGGTTGCAAGCTTGGGCAGGGTTTTTATGAGAGATCGACAGCTGCCCATGCATCACGTCTATTCTTTTCATGCCATAGATTTTGTGCAAAGGTAAGGCAGAGGCCAATACAGGTTGGTACCGGCGTTGTCGCAGGAGTTGCCAGAATGAATCATGATATCGGGGTGTCTTTGGGACTCCAAATCCGTATTTTCATTCACAGTTGTCCTTCTCCTAGTCTGATTGACAACCATTTCTAAAGAACCCAGACTGCCCTACTAATTAAACATAGTTGGAGATTTTGAATTGAGAGTCGTTCCTCTTCCTAAACCGGTTGCGACCAAATGGCTATAGTCTGTCCTTCTATTGACCCCTAAATAGGGGAAGAAAAGATGGATTTATACCTTTTCCAAGTGTATTAGCATGTAAGTGAGTGTAATGAACATGACTTGAATTCGAACTCGGCCCTCCGAATAATAATTGCAGTTTGGAAAATAGGATTTTCTATGTATCAGAAGCACAAATGAAAAAAACAAACAAACAATTATATAATACATTTACAGTTAAAAAATGACTTTATCAGATTATTTCCATTCCCTTAATCAATAACAGAATTAAAAAGAAGGATGCCCTCTTGGAATTTCACTTACAGATTTAATGTATTATCTAATCATATGGTTGGAAAGGAAAAAAAAAAAACGACGAGGTCGTTAATGTTCCAGTTTGTGTGGAACATGCTTAAAGATAAAGGAAGGTGAACATTTCTTTTAAAGTCAGGATCTGGCTCACAATGACGAAGAAACTTGAAGTAACAGAAATGGGGTTCTACAGAAGGATGCTGAGAATACCGTGAAGTGAACATATGATCTGCGACAAAGATTTAGAAAAATGGAAACGAAATAAAACATCAGAAAGAGACAGTTGAAATTTCTAAAACAGTGACGAAAGAAAAACCGATACTCTCAGGAAAGAGTGACAGAGGAAAACAACATGACCTTCCTTGCGGGCTTAAGTGAAGGGATAGCAGAACAGGGTTTAGGAGCGATAACAAAAAGGCAACATTTATTTAGAGCTACAAAGAACAGGAAATTGTAGAGAGTCGACAAGATACATGGAGGTTCATATAGAAAACAAAAAGAATGTATACGCTGTTGAGGACCACACTTTAAGATTTTAGAGACTTTTACTATTATCTACACCATTATAGTTCTTATCAAAAGCTTTTGATCATTGTAACCTCCTGCCCCCTTTAGCTATCGGTCAATCCAATTAACCGTTACAGAATTTCGAACTGAGCTCTTTCTTAAATTTACGGATGATCAACGACGCGGGTACAATGACTGGATCCAGGGGAGATAGCAAAAAGACAAAAATATTTATGTGTTACAAAGGACAGGAAATTGTGGAGAGCCATAATCGCTAGCGCACCAAAGCGACACGGCGCATAGAAGAAGAATACCTTCTACATTTCTACCCAGAACACTATAGTGCTAGACTGCGATTTTTCCTCATGTTGATTATTCAAGATACATTATATAGAGAAACAATATCTGATTTCCTTAGTGTAGATTTTACTTCTTTTCAATCATTATCTGATTCCTAGTTTTACATCCACCTTATTTTTTACCGTTTCCATCACGATACCTCCTGTTCGATCATTATTTACATTCTAACTAATTAATTATTTATTCTAATTAATTAATTATTTACATTCCAACTAATTATTTATTTATTCTAAATATTTATTTACATTCTAATTAATTAATTATTCTAATTATTTATTTACATTCTAACTAATCAATTAATTATTTATTCAAACTAATTAATTATTTACATTCTAACTAATGTCTTCATCATTATGTCTTCATGTTATCCGCAAAACGCTTCGGCTGTTTTACTCTCCTTTCTTCAGGTGTTTTCTGATTATGGGATCTTTCAGGGAATTTTGAAAGAAACATCCTCTTAAATCTACAGGTGTATATTGATGACAACACGCTGTCGATATCCAATGGTAACTCGTCTTGATTTTATTAATTCTTGTCAAGTTATTGCCCTCCCCTGTTTCCACTGAACCTAAGTCTGTACGACCAAAACAAAGGATTGTATACACAATTATTGTGTCACCGTATTCACTAATGAGCGCTTAAACCTACTATTCTATTCTTTTTACTTTTCAGCTAACGTTTCATTTGAACAACCTTGGATGTGCTTCAATGATGCAAACAGAAGGTATCGTATAAGCTGATCTATAGATAAGACGAGACCGAAAGTCAATGTAACCTTTTGTTATTTTATCTCATATCCGTAGTATAAGACGACAGAAGTGGGTCCGATATGTTGAGAGTGTTACTTACGTATGTGTGTGTCTTATTTTTTTTTAATCTGTAATGAGAAATAAAGATTTTATGGCATCTTAAAGTTTTTCTTGTTAGCATCGCAAAAAATATAACGTATATTGTATGCTATTCAAAAACAAGTTTGCATGTTATACTAAATGTTGTTATTTAACACCCTAATAATAATTAATCTTAATTTGAAATATAGATGTATGTTATCATAAATGTTGTTATTCAACAATACTATAAGGTATAATGATTGAGGTGAACGCACTCATAGCTCAACTAGTCAAGAACGAAAGTTTTCTATACGTTGTTATTTGTGAATGTTGACCCAATGAAATTTTGCAAATTGTCGTGTAATCGTCTCTTGAATATTGCATTTTGAATGTGAAATCAAGAAGTAAAAGTAGATTTATTACGTTTATAACTAGTACAGCATTATAATGTGGATTATAGATATATTTTCATCGGCAGTTCCTATACCGAGGCAGTTGTTTGCTTACCTTGTTCCATGGCGCAAGCCTTTCTTATTCGTGCCGGTATAGCACAGGATTTAAAATTAGCTGTTGGTAACCGTTTTATTTGACTACTCCGCTATTTTGGAGTTAATTTTCCAGATTTAAAGTTCGCCTTGCACGCGGAAATATACGATATTTTCTGGTATGATTTTAAACATTTCTTGTTCCTGACAACAGACATTGGCGTTAGTTGCTCAGGGATAACCGGGAACAGTGCCAAAATTGAAGAAACTTCTAAGATATCTTAAGTATTCAATGATTGCCTGGGTTTCATTTAAATTTGAAGAACAATGAGGTAAATAAAAGCTGACCCAGTTACTGAATGGAAACAATGATGATGATAAATGCTCTCTTCACAATCTCTGCAGCAGAATGTAACTTGTTATCGAATCACTATCTCTAGAATACTTTCAAAATAAGACAATAGCGCCTGGTCTATCCTGCTATTTAATCCATAACTTGGGAGAGATGTGATGGAGTCATCAATTCCCCACGTGTATTTACGCATAAGTAAATGCAACGAACGCGACTAGAATTCGAACTTACGCTCTATGTTCGTATTCCGAGTCATTATACATTACAGCACCTGCACAGCAACACCACCCTGACATCTATTAGAAATGAAGGTATCAATATATTTTGATTGATAGACAGATCCAATTAGATTTAGATAGATACATACGAACAGTCTGTGTTAAGCTCAAACAATACACCGGTTCAGTCAGTGAGAATCAGTTGTGTGAATAGCGGTCAACGATCTATGATCACATCGTTTCGGTCAGGCAAGAACATCGAGAAATAAAACCAAAGAATACCCACTGTTATTTTAAATGAAGAATCATCAAAAGAATGAAAGAAAAATGTCAAAAATCGCAGACTAATTTCGCTTCCACGAAATTCACTTGCCAGTTTGTTTTTTTTCCTTTCGAAATGTGAATAATTCATGACTTATAAAAAAACAAGTGATTTAGTGTGATTATCTAAAAAAGTGAAAACTCGGCTAATTCAAAATGTAAAATCTGGTTTTCCTTTCAGTATATTTTAGCTAATGAATCCCTGATGAGATATAAAATTCAAGTTTTCTCCTTTTAAACTTAAACTATAAATAGCTAAAGGGACAAGAATAGACGTGTCACGTTGTCTTCTCTGTGCTAATTGAACTTTACTTTCTTCGTTATAGAACTATTTTACCCCTAACATAACATTACTTTCCTCGTAAACAGCGAACACTCCAGATATATAAAAGGGTTAAAAGTAGGGTGTAACATTGAGGATTAAATTTACTATTAAAAGACAACAAAACATTAATGAAACAGATACTGGCTAAAGGATATCACTTGCAAATCGATAAACAATATAAGACGTGAATATTTCATATATGACTTTACAGTTTATTCGACTCTTAATTACGTCACTTACTTTCAGCCAGCGTGGGTGGGTACGGCCGCTGGAGCCTCATAAGACCATGTATCTTATATTTCCCTCTTCGATATCTAAGCGAGCGCCCAAATTCTTTTTCATGGGCTTTTATGTAACTTCCTCTAATAAAAATCGTTTTCACACTTTTAACCATAATGCAACTGTGAGAGTGCATTATTGTAAATTTGGCAGCTAAGAGGACACGTTCGCTCAACCAAGCATTTGGCTTTTTGATGGTCATGAGTGAAAATCCATCTCCGGCAGGGTCTGCAGTGAAACACATTAAATCCCAATTACTAAATGTCGAATGGTCTGCAGCATATCACTTTTTCGAGTATTATCTTGGTAAATGTTGTGGATTCCGGGTTGAAATCCGGTACAAATAAATAATAAACGCCAGGAATGAATATATGAAAATAATGTATTAACGTAATAATACAGACTCATAAAGCAGGTTAGTAGTTCCAGGAATACGGGTTAGTAGCAATATATATATACAGTCTTTGGTATTGCAGTATCGCTGTATGACTTCTTACGGAGTCTACGTGCTCGCTCACTGTGACTCCTACAACGCTGTTACCTCACCTTCACTCTTCCGGTTACCTACAACCTTATACTCTGTCACTCTGGACTCGACTCGACTCTTCGATCTTGCTCTCTCGGGTCTTCACGTAACTGTAGTATATGTATATACTGAGTGAGTCCATTTGTGTAAAAAGGGGAGAACCCCTAAACAGTAAACGATGTCGATGTGCTGATGGATTGACTTACGCGACGGTGAAATCCGGCCAACCCGTTTACGTCTACTAAGGTGATATTTCGAATGGCCGACATCTCCGACCATCGTATTAACAAAGACCAAATCCCAATGGGGGCATGAAATCTTTGAATTCGTACAAATGTAAGAAATTCGATATTTTCAAACTGGAAATGAAAATGCTAAATTATTTAAGCCAATAGACAAACTTCACGAGGGACGAAAACACAAATACATCTTCAGGAGGAGAGAGAAATGACCAAGGAGTAGGACTAGTATATTAGATAAAGACAAGAGAAAATGTGTTCTAGTAACGATCGGACAGAGTTCTTCCAGTGGAAGTGAAAGGGAAATCATTCAGTATAGCCGTTAGAATATACGACCCCAGTCAAAAAGAAGGTTGAAAGAAATAGGAGAGGTTTAAACATAATAAGAAAGCCAATAAATGTTCCAAAAAATTATTATTGTCATGGAGGACTTAAATGCCAAGTTATGTAAGAAATATCAGTTTTATGGTCAACAAGTATAGGCTTGGATTGTATAACCTTGTGATAGAAAAAAACTGTTTATTAATGCGCACAAAACTTCAGACATCAGGTTGAATTCAAGGTTCCCGTACGATCACCGAAGGTAAGTTACGTCGAGTTGGTCAGTGCCTAGATGAATGAGCGCTTGGGAATATCAAGTGCTGTAAATGTGGATGTGTGCCTGGTGTAATGGATAAAGGCTTGAACTTAGAACTCGGAAAGCAAATTTCCAATTGCAGTTGGATTCGCGATGTGCTTACGCGTAAATACCCTTGGGAAATGTATGGTTGCACTTCTTATCGCCCCAGCTATGGGATAATTAGTAAAACTTGTAACTCTAAAAATATTATTACCTCCCACCAAAAAGAATTTTAAAATTGCGTACAAAATATGAACAGGATCGGTAAAAAATGCGGCTATTGATAATAAAACATTGAGCAATATATTGCGTCATATGCATACTAAAGATAAATTACGATGATACTGACGACACCTAAAATACGATAGAATAAACTCTATAAAGATTTAGATTGAAAACAAACATATGCCCATGTATTTAAGAAAAATATTCAGTATTCAGCAACTCTAAATGGAATGCCTTAGACGAAGCCCTATAAGAACAAGATTAGATAACAATCGATAAAAGATTGAGAAATGCAGTTATTGATTAAAAAACATTCAATTTTCGACTGGGAAAATGATCGTTTCTGTGTTATAGGCAAACTAAGGATAATATTAAGGAAACTAAACGGCTTGTAAATGAATTCTTTAAAGAGTAACAATCTAAATGAAACGCTTTAATAGAAGCACAATTAAACAGACACCATAACGACCCATTTTATAGATATGGACAAATATTAACTCTTAGAAAATGTCAGTAAAAGAAACGAAGTTTGTAAAGGAATTAATAGGTAAAGCCATAAAAGCTGTTATCCCATGGTACAAAAGAAAAGAATTTAAATGGTGAAATATTTACTTCTCAAAACCTTGATAGAAAAACAACATATGGCCTAGAAATATGACGTTAATAAAGTATTTTAGGAAAGAAGCAAGCAAACAAACTCAACGAGTAATGCGCCGAGCTAGAATAACTGTCGAAAATAAACATAACAATCCTGAATAATTAAATGATATAAAATAAGTAGCAAACCAGTATATAGTCTCCTCGAGATGAGGCATAAAATTTAAATCGGAGATTACATAACAGAAAAGTAAAACACATAAAAGAATATCATTTGTCAATCATTCCATGATAATAAAAATGAAACAGCTCTAATATATAATAGAAATATTGTAGAATATGTAGTTTTACCAATTGCCATAAGATCAGCACTGGCAAGATTAACAAAAACAAGGCAGTAGGACGAAATATGGTTGCAATAAATATGCTCTCAGCCATACAGGAATTTATGCTCGAAAAGGTTACCGAAATATAAGACAGCGGTGAAATACCGGAAAATTTCAGTAGAATTCATTTCATAGCGATGCCAAAAAAAGTAAAATGTAAATGAATACTATATTTGACGATCAATCAACTTAATGACAAAAACACTTTTTTCTTAGGATTCCACTCAGATCAACTCGTAGTTTGTAACAGAAATGGACTGAACGTACGGAGAAATAAAATCAATGAGGATTTATTCAGGAAACTGGAACAGAAAATTCTGTGTTTATTATCAGAATGCTATCATAGCGAGCAATATATATATACATAAATAACTTTTTATTATAGTTGATTAATCTTCTTATTTCATTCCGAAAGAAAGAATAAAGTTATTTATTCCGTTCGTGTTTATGTTGGTAACTTCCTATCACATATGCGTTGTGGTAACGAATGGCTAAATTTTCTTTCAATTCCTGTATTTCATATTTCAAAAATACATGGTCATAAAGAGGCAAAATATGATGTGACGATTTGACAAGCTTATGTGAGTATTGAGGAATAACATTCTTAGAAATAGCATTTATGAAAAAGTGATTCCTCAATGTTCGAAGAAAAAGAAACCATTCCTTACCATAAGGCAGGGAGTTACCTACATAATCACGAACGGAATAAATAACTTATGTTTCATAGCTTAGCCAATCATATGATAAGATACACTACATTGACATACTCGAAATAGTATGAAACATTGATTTATACGCCATAGATATTATATTAGTTCATGGCCTGTAATGGGGACAATCAACCTGCATGTGAATAGCGAAAGACTTCAGAGAAAACAGAGCCCTTTTACATACCTTCAGTTGGAGCACAAAAATCGATATAAAATCACAGAAAACATCGAACTATCATAGAAACCGCCATTGAAACACCCAGATGTGCAAGAAATGCGAGAAGCAATCTAATTGGCTGGCTCGAAGACCAACAATCTAATGTCGAAGGTTGTATTATCGGGCTGATGGATCGTCCCAATCGTCTTCTTCACCATTCAACTTTGTGGACGATAGATCGTCCCTGTAGGCTCCTAGGGAATAAATCAAGAGGGGCAGGAAAATCAACTCATAACGTACCAAACGCGTTTGTCTAAATGGAGAGCAGCACACGGTTTCGAAGAGATAACAAAAAGACATTATTTATTTAGAACTACAAATGACAGGAAACTGTGGAGAGCCTTGATCGCCAACGTCCTGAATGGACTTTACACACAGAGGACAAAGAAGATTGTAAACCCTATTGAGAAGGACACTCAAATGTATTTACATTGTTGATACACTTACAACATTCTTATCAAAAACTTTGGATCTTTGTAGCCCCCAGCACTTTTTAGCTTTCGGTCAATTCGATTAAGCCTTAGAGAATATCGAAATGATCTGTTTCTTAAATCTACGGATGATGAATTTTAGAGGGTAGAACGGACTTGTGATAATAACAAGCTTTAAGACAACACTACGAGTTGCAAAAAATTTAGACAAATAGGAAAATTTGACGGTGTGTGGATTTCCGTAAAAGTGGCGAGACGTAGATGCCCATTTCTTATCTGTGTAAGGCGTAGAAACCACTCGAGGTAAAGGGTTATTTAATAGCAGTTCATGGGAATATGGAGAAAAGATAACGGTTAACCCTAGATATGAACCGGTTAAAATTGTAGTCATCAGGAAAGCATCCTTTCGGCAATCGGTTACACAAAGCAACGGTTAGTGGGGAGAAGCTGCCCTAGTGGAATTTACACTTCTTCAGTGGAATACGAAGGCAATGGCTGTCATTCGAGACAATTTGCGTAGCATGGCTGGTCTTAACTTTGAAGGTTAGAACTGGTGGAACTAAGGTTCGTCTGAACATTTTCCATGGAAATAGCTCTAGAAAAGCGAAATGCTTACGACGTTTGGATGCGGTAAAGAGCTTGTAGGGCGGAAAATATTTCATCAGCCACAAGGAGAAGCTTTTGGACCCTACCGAGACTGAAAAGTAAATACTCGGACGCTCTTGCCCATATATGTAAGCAGTACTCCATTTTCGGCCTTATATGTCTCTGGTAAATGTCGAGCATAGCAGTAGGAGTCATGTACTTATTGTAGAGTTAAAAGGACCCAACCATGTTCCCACTATCTGGATCGTATGTTCTACTTCTACTTGAGCTCTGCCATCCCTGGGAAAACGCATTTCATCGCGATAGGTGGAAATTAAGCATCTGCTATTTTTGGTTTTCAAGTCATTAATATTCTCTATTTATATGCTGTTTTGAAATAAATATGATATTATTCTTCCCTAACGTACAAATCAGTATCAGTTCTTTGTTTGGGTCATAACGACTCAGACTAACCACGCTTGGTGTGAATACAGTGTTTTTAGTAATAAGTTGGTCTTACGGTGAAGTTATTAGACTCCACACAACCGGCTTTGAATTTAGTGTTAAAAGTTGTCCTTCTCACGGATTACCAAACAAAGGTTTCAGATCTCAGCCTTTATTGCTATTTAACACATAGCGGTAGAGGGGAGACGAAATATAGTCATGTCTTTGTCAAGATTAATTGCGCAAAACGGATGTCAGCAGCATCGGCCGGAATTTTAATTCGATTCGCTGATCCCTACTTTCCGCCCTGATATCGAAATATCCTACGCATGACGTTATAACATTAGAAATTCAAAAACGAAGAAATCTCTTCCAAGACGTCTTGAACTAATATCCGGCAGCAGAGGAAGTTTTTATGCAATAAAACAATAATATCAATGTCAAGTATTTTATTCTGTATTTGTACATCCACTGATTCTACACGTGCATAGTTCCTTGTAATTTTCTGCAATACTTAAGGTACTTGGGGATAGAAATCTGTGCCTCAATAAAAGCAATATTTTTATTCAAAGTTCTTATAAATTTATATGAGGATTAAAGAAGGTCGAAAATATTGTGATAACATAACAGATGAAAATAGTAACGAAAATAATGCGTTGGAATATATTGGCAATTTTGTTCATTATTGATACAATGGATTTTGTATCAAGTCACTTTCGGGGCATTTTATCTGCTTTACATCTTTGCTTATACTTCCTAAAATCTTAATTGGCTGCCGCTGTTTAAATCGTATAAATAACATCCATATTGCTAAAAGTGTCTGAGATGTGTATCAAACGGCCATTCCTGAATCACTGAACGGGAGAAGGCTCTTTGAAATAGAATCATGAATGGGGAAAGTTTCGAAAAAGTTCAAGCTGATTTTGCCAAAGTAATAAATACGCAATATCCAAAATTGATTTGACGTAGAGAAAAACGAAGAGAGAAACGAATTTAAAAGTTATTGACTGACATAGATTGAAGGATACATTGGAATATGGAACTAAATTATATACTTTCTTTTTTTTATATCTTCTGTGGGATTACTTTTGAAAAATCAGCCTGGCATGAAAAAATTGGTAAAAGTTATTACTTAAAAGAAATATTTTTTTTTTGTTATTTTGTGCATAAACGATGTTGGTAGGGCAGTGGAAAAGGTTAAGGTGGAATGATATAAGCAGATTGGATTGGCAAAAAAGATAAAGAATAGAAGCGAATAGAGAGAAAGAGGCGGGGTTAATGTGATTGGAAGAACAAAGGACGAGAGTAAAACGAAACAGAAAATAAAACGGAAAATGAAATAAAACGAAAGGAAAGAAAAAAAAAAGCAGATATCAAAACATATTCAAAGAAATGGATCAAAGAGAATAGCAGGGAAGAAAAACGAGAAATTTATAACAAGCATATCGTATTAATTATATGATCGATAATAATAAAAAGTTAAAAAAAAAACTCTCTCAAGTATAAACGTAATATATATATATATATATATATATATATATATGTGTGTGTGTGTGGGGGGTAGGAACAGTTTTCAAAAGGAAATTATGCAAACGAATAGAATTGTTTTTAGCATTTCACCCCAAACAAGGCGGGAGTGTCACTAGCACGCAAAGGGTTACAGAAAGTGAGAGCAAGAGTAATGCGAGGTGATTAAGGAAAGGATAAAGAGATATATAGGGATCAAGATCAATGTATCTGAACATGTCAATTGACATTACATTTGAATATTTGAAGATTATAGCTATCAGGGAAGCAAGTAGGATGAAGAGAGTTCCACCGTCGGGAAGTGCGAGAGAAGAAGCTGTTGGAGTAGAAGAAGCGGGTACATTTAACTGTTTTGACAGTGAAAGGGTGGGCTCGAGTTTTCTAAATATATATTTTTTAAAAATAAATACAATAAAATTTCCCCGATGTCTTTATTATTATAGATTCCATTATATACATGAGGTTTCGGTAAATTACGAACTGGCCATCTTCAAATGACAACTATATCATACCATAATTGTTGCTTATTGTCTTTTTTTTACCCTTTGATTATAGTATTTGTCTCTTCTTGTGGAACCAATGTAAATTATCTTTCTAGCGTCATAATAAAATAACACGTTAATCCTCAGATACACCATTCTTCCCCTAAGACATTATCGATTAATGGTCCTCCCATCGTCTTATCCTTTGTAGCTCTTGATATTTTTTTTGTTTTTATTATATCTCTTAAACCGTGTTCTACCAACTATGTCGACAAACTCCATTGATATATTATGCGTTGTTTTCATGTCCTTCTTGCCTTCAAACTGTCTTGTGAGTATAATATTTTCGAAGCCTTCATTATGTGTCCTAGAAATCTAAATGTCCCTTTCTGATATTAAGTATGAGTGTCCTTTTTGTTTGGATTTTTTTCTAAAAGTTTTTCATTGCTCACAGTTCTTGGTATTCTCAACATACTTCTTAAGAACCACCTGTCTGTTGCTTCAAGTCTCTTTTTCAGCTATGAGAGAGTTGTCTAGCATTCACTTGCGATACAGGAGGACTAGCATTACGTAACAGTTCATTAGGACGTTTATTTATACCATAAAAGCTAAAAAACAGACACCAGAAGAAATATCATATCTATGATAACTTCTATGATAAAATATCATGTCTATAACTTATTTGATAAATAAGATGTCTTGCATTGTTAGTAAAAGGATATTGACAATTTCTCATCACAAAAAAGTAAAACGTAAGGAAGAGCATTAGATTAAGTAGCAGTGGAGGCTTTATTTCACTAAGTCGGTCCTAAAAAAGGCTCGAGTACAAAAACGTTAGAACTTGATATAATAGTTAATGGCGCAGCAATCTAGTTGTGGTGGCTGATACTTTAATGTCCGACATCGAAAGACTCACCAACTCACTGAGCTCCCTGGCGACTGCTACTACTCCTACTTAAGTGGGAGTAGTACTGCTACTACTCCTATTTAAGTGGGAGAGTTTATTAACAATAGAATAAGTATGTTCCAGTATAACAATGATACAGAACGAGAATATAAGTAGAATGAAGTACATGCCCTAACGAATCTAATCGAAGCTTTGAAACCAGATTTCGTAACTCTCAAAAAAAGAAGGCCTATCTATATTGCTTGCTATCTTTACTGCAAGACATTTAATGAGACTGATATATTCGGAACCTTGTTAGAGAATTAAAAAAACCTCCCTGGGTAAGAGGATAAACTGCATCCGCGTTCTGTGTAAGACGATAAAGTACATCCAAGAGCAAGGCTTCTGATCAGAACATTTTGAGGAGCGTGGAACCACCTCTTAATTGCTGGTGTTCTCAGGTCCACCTTGACACGGAGTGGTAAAACCTGTTAGGGTCCCAGCTATGGGAAAATAGTTAAACCTCGAACTATTGCCAAAACATTATGAAAGTTTAAAAATAGTTTTTATTACCAGCAATATGTTTTTAAAAACATATTACCAGCAATAAATTTTTGTCGGAATTAAATAACCCATTGAGGTTGATATACCGTAACACAAACCAAATAAATATATACTTAGATAGATAAAAAATATTACCAGCAATAAAAATCTTGTCGGCATTAAATAACCCATTGAGGTTGATATACCGTTAAACAAACCAAACCAAACCAAACTAAAAAAAATAGATTTATGGCCAGTGTAAAACTATACGTTGTTATTAATGTTTATTAAATGCAAAGAAGAAGACATTCTGTAGGTGAAAGCTGAATGAGGTTGTTGCATGAATATAAGTGGTTGAAACGCATGTTATGAGAATATGTAGGATATATAAGGATTCACTCTATACACGTTGTGGTTAATATTACAGTGATTAGGAGAAGCATCCTTGAAGAACAATTCTCAGGAAAAAAAAAAGCTTCTGCTTGGAACCTCTTTCTTATAAATGAACTGCGATTGAAATGTAAATGACAGATCGGAACCTAACTGTAAAGGTCTGAACTGGATTCGTTGAATTTAGCTCCCTATACCATTAGCCATGAAAATAGCGATAAAGTACTAATAGTCTTGTTACGAATCCTCTGTGGGAATTTGAGTTGAAAAGAATTCATCGCCCACAAGGTCACGTAAACTCTTTTGAAAACCGTCTAAACAGGAAAGTGGTTATTTTTACAGAAAATTTCACCATTTACAAGGCCCTGGGGCATCTCAAGGTAGAGGGTTACGTTTAAAGGCAATTTGCGCATATAAAAGTGGAAGGTAACGGTTAACCCCTGCCTTGAACAGGTTAAGATTGTAGTGATCAGGGAAACATCCTGTTAGGTGTCGGCTCTACAGGGTAGTGGTTCGAGGGAAGAAGCTGGAAATAGAGGGAATGTGAGTGGTTTGCTACTATGTAAGTGGTATGGCGTGTTCTTGCTATGAAGATTTGCCTCGGCGGGCTGAGGGAGTGTAATTCGTTCTAGCACTTTCCGTGGAAGTAGCGGCAAAAAAGCGAGAGGATTGTCGGTGGGAGAGTGTTTGAAGGGTGAAGAATAATTCATTACCCACAAGGGGTCGAAAACGCTTTTAAACTCTCTAAGAGTCAGGTCTCGGCAGCTCTTGCCTAAATATGAAAAAAGTGCTCAATTTTTCGCCTCATCTGGTTCTTGTAAAGTTAGAGGCGACCAGGAGGAGTCGGGTACGTACTGGAGCCGACCATTATACAAGCACCCTTAGCAATGGATCTTATGTACGAGTTCCACTTTAGGTCGAGTGTGAGTTTGAGGCCCAACAGTCTTTCAAGACACGGTACTTCCACGAGAGGATCACCGTTCATCCTTCAGTTCAGGGTCAAATCGACGATGATGGAATATAACTAGCTTGTTCTTCGAGGCACTGAATGCAATCAGCCAGTTTTTACACAACTGGATAGTTTTTACAAGATCAGTAGAAAGATCAGTCGCCAATTTCTAACCATCAAGATTTTTCGAGGTGCGACCGTATATAGTCGTATTATCGGCATAGATGTTTACAAATAATCTGAGTATGTTCTTAGACAGATCATTTATGTAGATAAAAAAGAGGGTTGGTACGAGCAGTGACACTAGCAGGATGCTTGTATTGACCCCTAGGGATCCGGAGGATTGGCCATTGATAACAACCTTCATGGACCTACTTGTTAGAAAAGATTTTATGAATGAGAAGACCCTTCCAGTGATTCCATGACTAGAGAGATTCTGTAGTAAGCCTTCGTTCCACACCTTGTCGAAGGCCTTTGATATATCTAGTGCTATGGTCCTCGACGTGTGTTCTTCGTCAAGAGCTTCAATAATTCTGTGAGTGATGGTAGTTAGGACGTCGGCAATCAACCGGGATGATAGAAACCCATAATGCTTGTCTCTGTAGAGTTTACTATTTTCTCGGTGATAGACGACCTTCTTATTGATTATGGCCTCAAAAATCTTGTTGGTGATACTGGGGAGGGTAACGGGTCTGTACTGGGAGTGGAAGATCGCAGGCTCGTGTTCTTGAAAAACGGACATCCGCTTGACACATTCCACAGGCTTGGGAAGGTTTTCTTCTTCAAGCAGTGGTGGAATAACTTTGCTAGTAACGGAGACAATTCCGAGTTGATGTTCTTAAGCACAACCAGTGGAATTTTGTCCGGAGCAATGGTTTTCTTAGGGTCAAGACCTTTCATAAGACTCCTGCTGCGATAGTAATATAAATGAGATCAGTGAGACGTGGGAACTCTAGGAGAGGCTGGTCAGGTTATCATCAGTTATCGCCTGTTAATTTCCCTTTGAGAATTCTCCACTGCCTTAACCGGGTATTGAATCTCAGGGACACATGACACAGAGGATAAAGGCGTTGGTTAGATCCAGTGACAGGACCCAAAGAATGTGAGTTCGATACCCGGTTAAGGCGGTGGAAAACTTGGAGAGGGAATTAACAGGAAATAACTGATAACTGACATCAATTACATATGGCAGGTGGAACTAGAACAGTCTACCCCACTGAGCGAAATAAAGGGTTAAGTTCGACATTCCAACCACCTGAAGAAGGCCGGAGCGTACAACGGCCGAAACGTTGTAATAAATATGGCGACAAAGATGAGGACAATAGTCCGAATAATGTAAATAGTTTCCAGATTTGAGTTTCCAGTCTAGACCATGAGATATGATATAATATTCGTAAAAACAAATATAAATGTAAATTATAGTGATAAATAAAACATAAAAAAAATGAATTTAAACTCTGCTTGAAAATAGAGAACTGCGGAAAATAATGGAAATGCTTGTAGTAATCGATATTTAAATCTTGGAATAATTTAGAGAACATTTACAAAAAATAGAAAAAAAAAAGATTTACTGAAAGACTATATCAAATCAATTGTTAGGTTAACTGGTGGAATTTTGGTTCTCGTCAGAATTTATGTTGCACATTTATAAATTTGCTATTCATTCGTGCATTTAACACTTTTTCCATATCTGGTCTAGTGCTTGTGCCATTTATCTCTAGATTCTTGACAAAATTCAAAGAAGCGTCTGCAATATAATCGATCCGGACCTGACATCTCGACTTGTGACTTTCTCGCCGACGTGACGTGGATTCCCTCTGTATTTTCTACATGGCCACTGTACTGAGTATTTTTCCCTTTTACCTCGACTCCATGCATTTAAGAATGCTGCTAGAGTGGCAATTAGGTCTCATCGTTTTACTGTTGAGCTAGCTAAATGCAACCGCCACATCTATTTTAGCAGTTTCTTTTCTCGCACTTCTCACCGCCGATTTCTCGCTCCCTTCTAACCTACGATGTTCAAAAATTTAAATCCAACGTCATTCGCCCTCTCCTGTCTTCTTGAGACCTAATCTTTTACAGTCGTTTCTTTAACCCATCACTAAACTCTTCTCATCCTTTTCCCTCGCTGTAACAGCTTCCGACCTCGTAGCATTATCTCCTTGCTTGGGTGAAACGATTAATAAATGTAATTTTGTTAATTTCTTTCATTAAGTTATGTTATATATTAATTATGCTATGACCTTTTAAACAGATTTGAAAGGTCATTTAATTAAATGTTTTCAAACCGATTATTATATTTCATTTTCATCTCCGTTCTTTAATGACATTACCTGTTCTAATTAGATGTACTTTTTGATTTGTTGCAGTTCTGATAGATCTATTCCTGGTCTTAATTGTGTTTTAAGAGCTATTCAAGTATTTTACCGGTTCTAAATAGATACATTTCTTAATTTCTTCCAGTTCTACCTAGAGGTATGTCTTGAACTTCCTCCAGCTCTAAAAAGACGGTTCACTTTTTAAACCCATACAGAGATGTCCCCTTTATCATACAAAGTTTGCCCGGTGTTAGCACCGAATGAATATGACAGTCGGTGTGAGAGAATGGGCCAATATCTGAACTAGAAAATATGCAACGTTTATGGGAAGGAAACTGTCATAAACTGGTAAGAGCATTATCCAGACCCGCTTATAGAGATATAACCTATAAGAACTTTATAATAAACACAGACAGAACAATCAAAGCTAATCGCCCTGACGTTGTGATCGAAGACGACGAAAACAAAATGTGCTTTCTTATTGACATGGCAGTTCCTGCAGATTGTAATGTATCTTTGAATATTTTTTAATAAACTATCAAAGTACAAGCATGTTGAAGAAGAAAACGTGAAAAGATGTGGCGCATGAGGATATAAAAAATTTAAGTCGTATTTGTAGTCCTCGGATTGATTGGAAAAAGTTTCCGATAGACTCAATGAAGGGATCCCTGGAAGCGGATGCCTTTAAAAATGCAAAAAGAAATGATACACACAAATGTAATTAACACATTACGAAGAGCTTTATCTATGTAAACTGTGCGTTATCTTTTTTTTTTTTTTTTTACAAATTTGATCAGTTGAGTATGTCATTAAGTCATTAAATAAATAAATAAATAATAATAATTATAATAATAGTAATAGTAATAATAATAATAATTAGCATATCCGGAACTGGCAAAAAAATGAATATACCCAGAGTCATAGCTACGTAGTGACACATGTGCACTGGAAGATATGCAAGAAGCACAAAATCGAAACCACTGAGAGATGGTATGACCACCAAACAGACACAGTTACCCAAAATAACGATGTAACAATCCTCTGGGATATGCCAATTCAAACTGACAGGGAAATAAAACCCAGCAGACATAAACGACAAGAAATTCAGGAAGCACATGCTTATTGACATAGAAGTATTATCTGAGAAAAATACCCCCATAAAGATTATCGAGAAATTGTCCAAATAGAAGGGCATGGAGATCGAGATTAACAGGATGTGGGGAATGAAGACCGAGACTGTACAAATACTAATCGAAACTTTGGGCCTCGTGAGAAAAGAAATGGACAATTTTACTAACAGTGCCGTAGGTAACATAAACATACAAGTTAGCCAGAAGATCGACCAACGAGGAACATCCCATATATTAAGAAAATTGCTATCAATTAAATGACAATTCACCTATATGGCCTAAGGACCATAGTTTGGACCTGGCTATACAGGATACAAAGCTGGAAGAATAACATACACAGATAATAATAATAATAATAATAACAACAATAATAATAATAATATCCAAGCTTTTTCTTGGTGAATTAACATACTATATGCTATAATAAATATCCTCTTCAAAAACACAGATTTTTTTCTCAGTTGCCTGACCATTTGGCTTGCCCCCCCTTCCTTGCCTTCAGGAGATGACGTGCTATGTATTTCTGTTCATAGGCGGGATTAGTGGGCATAGTATAATAAGACTGTTTTGTTTTAGTAGAGCCATGGTTTTTGGTTACCAATCAGAATCAAACTAACTGTACAGTCTGCAAGGCCTGTTTATTACCTATTGGCATACGAAAGGACGGTGCTCGACCTTTGATTTGCGGTCACAAACAAAAAGATATCATCAGATTTTGTTTTTTTTACTAATTGTAAAATATCCTGGGTATTCATGGGTATCTTTTTTTCTGAGCGTTAATACACAAAAAACAACATCTAAATATGTTCATGAATTTGCAGAGGTTTTTTGAAATGTGTAAATATTCGGGACTCACAAGGGATTGTAGCAAACCAAAGGAATTACATCAACTGAAGACTTTCAATAGCAGCAACAACTAAAATGCTTAGCACATGTAGCTCGGAGAAAAAATAATAACATATTCAAGATATTAAATCGCGCAAAAGTTTAGGATAGAAACCCACATTAATAGTGGAGTCATAAAAGTGAACTTGTGAAAACTATTTTCCTGAAAATAATATTTTAAGAAAAATATGGAAAACTTAGATTTTCGTACATGCAACAAAGCAAAAAAAGAAAAAAAAAGAAGTGCCAATGTGATGGTTTTTCCATTGACACCGCTATAGTTTTAACTACCTCCACTCCTCGGCAATGTTTATTGTTTTAAAAAGTGATTAGAATTGAAATTACTAGAGCACATAATGAGGTAAGAGTGCGTGCAAATTTGGATACCCGTAAGGGAGATTGAAGGAAAGGGAGAGAGTGGAAGACACCGAATTCCATACAAGGACGCGACATTGTGGAGGGCCATGATCGCCAAACGCATGAAGGAACACGGTACATAAAAGAAGTGTGCATGGGTTAAGTACATCCTCGTAGTTTTTTTCTGTCTATTCTCATCAGATCGTGCCGAAATATTTCAAGACATCTGCAGAACAGGATTAAAATGCAGCAAAAATCACTAATGTTAAACAAACAACTTCACGCGAAAATTTTTTTCGTTTCCACTATTTCTCTTTTGTATGCGGAAAGACTAACTCGATCAAGATATAGAATACGTATATATATATATATATATATATATATATATATATATATATATATATATATATATATATATATGAAAGTGAATTTATATATTTTTGTGAATTTTAAACAAAAATAATAAACATTAATATCATGTTATTGACTATATCATGTCACTGACTGTTCGTTCAATGAATGCTAATTGTTTCCATTTAAAGAAAAGGTTAATATTACAATTACCAACCAAGTCATAAATAAATTCAGTTAAATAACTTCATTAAAGGATAATGTAGCAATTAGACTCCTGGACAAAAACATCACCTATGTCGTGCTAAACTTTAAATACGTGTAATATTAAAAAAAAAATAAAAAAAACTACGAATCACAAGAGCGAAAAGAAAATTTAAAAAAAAATAATACAAAGAAATAAAACGGATTAACGTAAAATATCCTTGACAAAATTATTTCCATGCTTTTTTTGTCGAAATACAATGTACATACATACATGCATATATACATATATTTGGCGGCAGTTTTTCATTTACGGACGTTTGATTAAAAACCAACAGAAGGTTTTTGTTGATTTTTTTTCATTTAGTTTCTTTTTTCATTTCTGAGATATATGTGCTTAGTCATGCCAAAATACACATACAAATACAAATCGGAAATCAGAAAAAAAAACATTATTTGAAATATTGACGATATAATTAAAACATAATCAATAAGAGACTTTCGTTGGTTTTAATCTAACTTACATAAAGACACGCATACACGTAGACACATTTATAAACACACACACACACACACACATATATATATATATATATATATATATATATATATATATATATATATGGGTAAAATAGCAGGACAGACTGGGTTCTATAGCCTTGGATGGCAACTGGTCTAGGAGAAGGACAACTCTGAATTCAAAACCTGCGGAGGGTGGTTTGGGAACCTTGTGGCATGCATTCGGTGCACCAGGTTTCTGTATTCGTCCTCCAAAAAGTGTGGCTGGTCCTGCACAAGGCCTTCACCACTATAAACAAATACAAAAAAAAAAAAAAAAAACAAACTCACATGTGTGTGTCGGGATGTCGGTTTCCTGGGGACTTATCGGCCTGACCCTCATACGTCGAACGCGACGGGAGAGTCGATTATATATATATATATATATATATATATATATATATATATATATATATATATATATATATATATATATGTGTGTGTGTGTGTGTGTATTTTATGAAAATGGACAAAGTCCGGCAATTATTTTTAAGACATTTTAATGTTTATACATTCTTTTATAGATATAAATATTTACGTAAATGATCTGGTTATAATAAACAGTATTAAACAACATTTTCATTTCGGAGAACAAATATTTTATATGAAAATTTCTCGGACATTCAGGCTATATTGAATAGTGGGTAAATGTTGAATTTTAATATTATGTTTATTATAAACAGATCATTTTTAAATATCTATATTCTTAAAAAGAATGTATATATATATATATATATATATATATATATATATATATATATATATATATATATATGTGTGTGTGTGTGTGTGTCAAAATTGTTGGAAAATCCACTGTGTTAGAACAGAATTTCGACACTTCATAATGATGTCAATTTCACACTCAGAAAAGTAGTGATATAGAGGGGATGCTTGTCTGTCTGTTCATTTTCACGATTACTATGGAAATAACTATACACAAACTGACTGGGTAACGATGGATTCAGATCTTGGACTGTATCTAATATATAATTTCAACAAGCCCATGCACCCTCACATATGCACGTTATATCGACGACATATTCATCTTAGAAATCAGCTTAGAAGAAACAAAAAAATGAAAGAAATTCACCTTTGTAGTGGAATGTTCTTAAGTGATATGTCGAAAATACCACTGCCCTTCACTCGACGTACGAATTTAATATTAACAAGAAAATTCCTTTCCTTGGCGTATTAATCTATGCCAAAAGCCATAATTTTGCCACTTCACTTTACGAAAAAACCAACCTGTAGAAATTACTGTTGACTTAACTACAAAAAGCGAATACAAAATAGATATTATAAAAACATGGTTTACCAGATGAAAGTAATTTCTTTTTCGAACATATTATTCTGTAATGGACTTAGCAAAATTAAACAAACCCTCATCATCAATATTTTCCCTGGCCACGCCTTCGACGAACAAATAAATTTAGATTTAACAAAATTTAGAAAAAAATGACCTCTGACCTCTCCCTGATGCAAACAAATATAAACTTAAGTTATTTTTTCTTAACTTAATTATAAACAGAATGAAATAAAAAAAAAAACAATAAAAAAAACATGATTCACCGGTACATAATAATGATACCAACAAACAATTAATACAAATTAATCAAGTGTAAAACGATCGATCAACACAACATGAACGACGGAAATATAACTATCAACATAAGAAGTATTAGTACCCTACAGCAACCAGTGTAAGGAAAGTTTCAAAAGTTTAGGTATTACTAAGGTACAAAATTGACAGCCTGCATTTAATATCATATAATTCACCACAGGATATGTTATCATGAAGTCCATATTATATTTCTCTATCATGGATCCATATGAAATTATGCTATGATTATTAATTTGCACATATGCTATATTACTATTAAATATAAAATAAAATAAAATAAATAAAGTAAAATAAATGAATCGCATTCTTTTTGTGAGGCCTTTTCCCCAATAGCCGTTGCACCTGACGTCATGCTAGACCATTTCAAATTTCCAGCTTCCCAAAATATACCAGAATGCAGACAAAAGAATTCTAGCTACGACACATACCACATTGATAATGACTGCGATTGTCTTAAGTACTTGAACAAAAATAACAAAATATGAATCTCGGACACTTTATCCATAACATCGAACAAAATACTCAACACCATATGTGGATTCCAAAAATATTTTTGAAGATACGTCTTCAGAGCGGAATCATGGTAGAACCAATGTAAAACCCCAATTATTCGATTAATACAACATAAGTATATATATATATATATATATATATATATATATATATATATATATATATATATATATATATATATATGTATGTATATATATATATATATGTGTGTGTGTGTGTAGATAGCTAGTTTAATAGATAGATAAGACAGATCTTGATTGATTGATTGATTGAGAGAGAAGGTGAAATAATGTTTTTAAAGCAGGCGTTATTTCCTTTTTCATGTTTTAAGGAAAAATACACAACTCAATATTTAATTATGCTTTTTCCGACAATGATCGATTAGTCTGTCTGTGACATAAAAATTCAAGTAGATTACGTCAGGAATATAGAAACCGATACATTGGAAAGGAATCTGAAAATTAAAGAAAAAGGTGACCATAGTGAGACACCAAGTGACTTTTACCCTTGGAAAATGTTATATACTAAATTACTGAAATGTTTTACAAAGAATGGCGGTCTTTTTCCTCAAGTTCTCAGATTCTAATTCTAAAATTAGCTTTTCGCATACATCAAAAACACTTGGTATTTATAGACAGAACTTTTAGTGTTGCTCTCTTTAACATATTAAACATATCATTTATTGAAAGAGTTATGGAAAAATTAGACCCTTCATGTCTACTACGTCTTTAACATTGAGGGATATTTCCTTTCAAACGTTTTTGGTTGTGTGGAAGGTTAAAGTTGGGATTGTATCATTATTTTCTCCTATAATTACAGGTGGTACATATTTCTCTGTTGTCGAAAGTGTCTAAGTAGTTGGTTTTACGTAATTTAATAAATATCTTTGTGAATGCGTAGCGCTAGTCAATAGGGTCTGATGAAATAACATTTAAAGCGGATACCCAATATTTATTGAAGTCCACGCTCAACAAATGTCTCTAATGATTATTAGGATAATGTCTCATTCAAACAATTCTTATTTATACGCGATTGCCTAGCATCTTCTTAGGTTATGAATATCTTAATTAATATACAATCGTCTTTTGACTTTAAGTCATTAATACCATATAAGCAACGATGTGTGATTCGTTATCAGAATTGCATGGCAACAAATCTATCTCTTTGTAGCACAAGTGATGGACCATGAATAAAGGTCGAATATTACAATGAGCTTTCATATATATATATATATATATATATATATATATATATATATATATATATTAATAAAAGTGAACATGGAAGTCAACACTAAGAGGCGACAGTAAGTTTCATGCTAGACGCAATCGTCAGGCCACGAGTTCTGTGATTTTTCACGGCTATTTTTTATACGTGTCAGTGGTGCATTGTGGGTAGTCTATTTTGGCGGTTATTTTAGCCGAGAAAAACAACAGCACTCGTGGTCTGACGATTGCGTCTAGCATGAAACAGCATGTTGCCTCTAAGTTTTGACTTCAATGTTCATTTTTATATTTACACATGCTCTATCTCTGATATTCAGCACTTTATCCCATAAATATAGCACATCTTACGACTATATATATATATATATATATATATATATACCATGAATAATCGTGTAAAACGGGATCTCTTATTTCTCTTGTTCTCTTATAAAATGATTGTATCATGTACTCGTGTATCATGCGCGTTCTTTTTTGGAGGAAACATTTTTAGTAAAACATGACTGTTTGTTGATCCCTCCAAAGGATTATAGATAGTGCCCAGAAAATACTTGTCTGTCCCCCTCCTTTCATAGAGAGAATTTCTAATTCTCGTTGTCGCGACAGAATAAAAGACATAAATAAGATTGGAGCGCATTCCAGGGGCCAACTTTCTGATCTGTTGTTACCCAGACGACGGTGTCATAGTTATGTTAGTTACAGGACATTTAATGGGACCTAAGAAAATGTACGCTGTCACACAATGAAAATTTTATTCGTGCATTGTTGTCCCAGTTTATATCGGAAAATCGTGTTCGAATTCTAATCGGGATCGTTACATTCCCTTATACAAATAACCTTTGGCAAGATCTCTTCTCCATCCGACCATCTAAGTAGCAGGTCAGTGTGCATCCTGTCGAGTTAGATGGCAACGTAGAAAGAAACGGCAAGCTACTGCGGGAAAATCTTCTGCGCACTCATGAATCGAAAGATCACCCGAGCGTGTCTCATGTATGGTGCATAACTGACTGAGTGTTCATTCATTAGGGCGTATGCGTATGTTTGTCTGCATTTGTGCACGTGGAGACTTAAGTGTAATTTACCTGTGAATTGCCTACTGAAAAGAATAATAAAATAAATATAGTAAACATATATCACAAATGTTCAGTCGCTTAAAACCGGTTAACAAGATTACCCGTGATAAAATCTCCTTGTCTTGACAAAGAGCCACATATTTGTCTCCGCGCAAGACTCATTTTACGGTGCAATGCAGTTAACTTTGTTGATAACTAACAACTGATTTAATGAAAAGAGACTGAAGTATTTCATAGTATATAAAGAGTAAAGAATTATTAACCTTTATAGGACAGGAAAATTAATCTCCCCGTAATTCGTAATAATTCGAAAGACTTTGGTTATGGCACTGTACATTTATCTATCGGAACGCGTGTCTTTGTGTCCGTTAGTGGCGCAAGCAACAACAACAGGAGGACGATAAGTCAATTAATAATCTATTTTATCTTATTATCGCATCTCTGTCTCCCTACCCCGTCACCTTTTTTACCTGTCTCGTTTATATTAGGTAGTTTATGCATATCTAACATTAATTTTCGATAAGATAGACTTTCACACTATTTACATGATTCGGACTATTGTCCTCATTTTTTCACCATATCTATTATAACGTTACAGCCGTTGTACGCTCCGGCCTTCTTCAGGTGGTTGGAATGTCGAACTGAACCCTTGAGAACACATGGCACAGTGACAGGACCCAAAGAGTGTGGTTCAATACCCGGTTAAGGCAAGGGATAACTTGGAGAGGGGAATTAACAGAAGATAACTGACATCCATTAAACATGGCACGTGGAACTAGAAGAGTCTTCCCCAGTGAGCGAAATAAAGGGTCCAGTTCGACATTTCATTCACCTGAAGAAGGCCCGAGCGTACAAAGGCCGAAACATTGTAATAAATATGGCTACAAAGATGAGAACAATAGTCTGAGTAATGTAAATAGTGTACATAATACCTCATCTCAGAACTATAGACAGATACTGGAGATAGACTTGATTTTACTTTGTAATGTAAGAGATGGCTTTCATTTGAATGTGGTCATGTTGAACCCATTGCCCGAATTTTAGTTAAACATGGGAAGAATTGAGGACTATTGTATCGTAAATTGCGACGTACATGTCGAGTTTTCTTGCCTAGAAAATATTTCCAAAACGAGGGGCCGAATTATATGGCGGCCATAAAATTCAAACATTTCGCATCGAGTTGTAAACAAATGAAACAGCGCTCTTAACCGCTTACCGCAGGTAGCTACAAATATATCATACTAAAACTTGTTTGGTGAAAAAAATTGGCATATTAACACAGAAAGTAATATAAAATAATAAAACAGTGACACAAATTCCGTATTCTATTGGCCCTACAGCAGACATTGCGTCCAATATTAATGAAACTGTATGAGATGCATGTCGATAATTTAACGGACCCAAGTTTTGCTGTTTTCCGCATGAGGTTGGTGGCCTCACTGGTTGTTCACATCATGGAAAGCAAATGGCGGATCAGTGATACTGCAGTTTAAAATAATATAAGGTACGTAACCGTACTATAAAAAACTACCTTGTATGATGTGTAATCTACATTATTAATATTTTATAGATATCTTTAACGTGTTTATTAGTAGATATGGCAAATTTTAAATGTTTGCTAACTTATACCAATCCAATATGTTTAAGTTGTTGTCTATAAAACACATAGAGAAAGATATCATGGTTAGTGTATCAATATACAGGTAAGTGATGTGACCCTAGTTTTGGCATAGATCATTGTAAGCTGTACCCTAACACAATTTACTAGGAGGACTATGTTTGTGGCCACTGTTAGTCTACTGTACATTTGGAGATCGACCTATACCTGAGGTATATGCCTAACGGAGAATTCTGAGCTAGAAATCTTGGGGTAAAATGAAATGCCAGATCGACTAGTACGCCGCAATTTAATGTAATTGTTTTGAAGATAGCGCGAATTTCTACTTGGAATTTGGGGAATTTCAGAAAACCATAAAGTTTTATCATATTGTCACATAGTCAACTGGGTAGGTTGATGAAGATGATTAATGAATTCTAATTGATTCATCCCAGATTCGGATATTTCGAGACCGTCCTTCGAATTTATTTTAACGTTCCTAATCTTTATTTTTAACATTTGTTATTATAATTTCCTCTCTTTATTCACCTTGAGAGTTAGTTTTTAATCTTGATTATTCTTACTTCAAATCCTTATTAGACATTCCCATGCAGTAAATCGTCGAATAAGTGTGTCTCTCCAGTTATATCGAATCATGCAGTAAAACATTGAACCAGGCTTACTACACGATTATACATTCCTAAACCCACATAATATTATTTATATACTTTGTATTTGACTATTTCTTTCACTGTCTTTTCTATGTTCTAAATTAATTCAAGAAATAATATTCGTCGGTTTACATACTTGTAAAATCCTTTTTTAGTGAAAGTGTATCATGCCAGATTGGTAATAACATAAAAATAAACGGCACAGACATGATCGATTTCTCATGTCTTCTTTCTATGATATTTTCGATCAGTCATGTCTATTATCTGATATTCTCCATGTGTTACGTGTTCCACCTGCACTTGATAGGTAAACGACTTCGTAACTTACAGCATATATTCATTAGCCATGTGGTTTTCATAATTTCTATTTTTTTCTTTCTTAACTTGTGCATTATTTAGATTTTAAACTTCTACTCCATATATTTGCAGCACATGTTTTTCTTTACCGATCATAGCAAATGATATTAGAATATTATACTTCAGAACTGCATACATGAACGCATATATTCGGTTATTTTAAGAATGAAGAAAACAGAAGATAACGACTGACACTGCATTTAAGTTTTTGAAGATCAAAATTGATTGGAAGCAAGAAAACAGAAGTGAGTATTACTAGTGAATCATTTGATAGAAGAAACTGTTACTTACATTATTTACCTTATTCAGACTGCTATCCCCATCTTCATTACCATATTCCCAATGTTTCAGACTGAATAATGTAAATGATGTAAAAAATCATAATGCCTAATCTCAGAGATATAAAAAAAGAAACTGTTAGCATAGAACTTTCGGTTCGATCTAGCAATTTCAGCTGTAAGTTGATGTGACCTAGTCGCTAATCTAGTACTGGGCTTAAATTCATAAACTCTAGGCAGAAGAAATATTTCCAAAAGTAGGGAGCAAATTATATGACGGTTATATAGAAAAGTGATGTTTATTTTGAGTAATAAAAAATGTGGCACAAGGCCAGAAGTGAGGATAGCGGAAGGCTTGTCTTCAATGGAGGAAAGTTCCTCAGAACAATTACCATGTTATATTACGGCAATGGAAAAGGGGCTGAAGCCGATTGTCAGGTCAGGGCCAATATCATTTCAAATTCTTCTTTGGATTTTATGAGGAATATCTAAATATGCAGCAGGAGCACCAATCCAAACACGGCAGCAATATTCAAAGCAATGACGAATGTTAGACTTATAAATATGTAAGATAGGATCTAGAGAGAGAAATGTCTATCACGACACAGGAAACAAATCTTCCGAACAAGACTTACCATTTGATTCAATATAATCACATATGTCAGGGAAAAAGGTTAGTTGGATAAGAGGTAATGGATTACTATCCTGGAGGTTAGCATCAGCCATGTTGATGGAAGTTACAAAAGGTTCTCTTAGCAGCAATTTTGTTCAGGCAGCAGTTCTTCATTTATGCACGTTTGATTGAATATCAACGAAAGTTATTTGTTGATTATGTTTCGTTTTTTTTTTTTTTTTTACTTCTTCAGTATTTTTCATTAATTTTTCTATTTCCGGTTCGTATTTGCTTAGACATGGTAAGATAAAACAATGCATTCTATTTTGATATTTTGATCTCTAGTTTGTATAATATACATAAGTAAAGAATTAATACATATATACCATTTTAATATATTCTACCCAAGCAAGACAATAAATCTACTAAGTCGCAATGGGTTACTGATGTGAAAAATAGAAAGAAATATGCTATCAGGAAGAGAGAATAATAAAAGAACAAGAATTAAGAAGACTGAGGTTAACGATTGGCATTACATTTAAATTTTTGAAGATCAAAGTTGACTGGGAAGATATAGAAACTTGTGGAGAGTTCCAAAAAAGATAAATACTGTAGAAGAAATTTTAAAAGAGATCTTACGATATTCAGTCACCCCCCCACGAGGGTGTCATGTGGCACAAGGCCTTTTTAACGTGGGCATTCCCGAGCCATTAGGCTCGGCCAAAAAAGAGATCTTACGCTTACATCTAGCCATTCCAGCTGTAAAATGATAACTTTCCGTCAATCTAGTACTGTGCTTAGATTCATTAAGTCTGGGTACCATAGAAGAAAGTTTATCCTTATTCCTATTTTAAACACGTAATTCTTGTTTTTGAGTTGCAGGTGTTTTAACGTCGAATAGCGCAGAAACTGGTATCGATTGAGACAGTGCGTGTTCAATTCATACCCATCTCCTCGGCATGAATCTAATTATCCTACTCTTAGCTAAGGGATAAATACCAAGTTAGACTGGCTTCTACTGACAACCATTCTGGGAGAAAGACTCTTATCTATTTGGAAACTTTCTCCTAATAACCATTATGGCAGCGCATATTTTACAGACATTTCTAAAAGAGAAGCTGTGTGAATCATAATCACCTGTCAGTTGATGGACATGATACTTAAAGAGAGTGAAAGAACTCTCTTATAATTTTGCGTTTTTGTTAATATACCTCATTCTCATTTCAGTTTCGCCTGAGACTGTACACTTTAATTTAATACTAACACCCTTAGAAAGGCATGAACACAAATTTCCCTTATTTGAATATCTTGATCAAATGTACGTCAATCACATGCTATGATAGTGAATATGAATTAAATTCAATCCTATCAAAGATTATACTTTTGCTGCTGGTGTTAATTATCTAATAAATCCTACCCCATGCCCTTCACCTTGACTATAAAGATGGCAGACAACAGGCTTCTAGATTATATGGTCCATCAAGAAATATCATCATCTTCCCGTTGCAAATGGCTGTAAGATTGACTTTGCAATCAGTGTTACATCGGAGCTCAGAGAAGCTAGCTGCCTCCGAGAGTTGAACTGGAAGATCGCTACATAGCCACCAGGTGAAGATCCGTTTTCATTCAATGGCAATGGCTGCAGTCCAAATGAAAACACGTGCTGTACTCAGCTTCGCGTAGGATATTCACATGTTGTAATAAAAGAAATAATATTTACAGGTATAATCACCCACCCATGAGGGAAGAGGAGTAGATTATCTTGTAACCTATTGGGAAGAAGACCAACACCTTTGCCGAAAATTCCAATGCCACAGATGCACACGCCGGCATTAACTGACGAAGTCCGAATTTCAGTGAACGATAATTTTACGTGTAAGTGATTCTGTTTATTCTTTTCACCACAAGCTAGGAAATTATGTCAGTAAGACACAAGGAACTCTAATGGAAATGAAAGAGAATGAGAAGAATTTCAGAGAAGGAAACGGAAAACCAATCCAAAACAGGAAACAAGGAATAGGCCTCTACTTATGTTTAAAAGACTGAGAAGAAGTTTGAACTGGTATAAACTATCTACTCTTATTTAGTTTCATGTTCTTAGTCTATACAACGAGAACCTTACATTATTCTTCTAGTTGACAATCGACAGTTATTAAGGACGCTGATACTGCATCACAGACTGATTTTATGACGGATGAATTTATTTTTACTTGCTTTATATCATGCGGATCTACTAGGGATATTTTTTTAAGGGGCTTAGTTAGAAACGGGGATAGTGAGAACGAATGTCACCAGATTGGCTGCTTACCCATCAACATGTGGTGGTATATCTCAATGGATCCGCAGTACGCCATTTAATTTTGGAGCAGAAAACAACTTGATTGCACAATTCGCATTATCAGAATCATGATAGCTACAGTAGCTGCTGCCTATTTTTGCTAACCTACTCATTGTCTATCATAATCAGTTAAGGTAAAACTAGACCAGCACACAGTTGCCGCTATAAATGTAAATAAGATTGGAAACCTTTCCTGGTAGTTAAAAAAAGGATATTTTTTATCACCTACATAGAATTGTTACATCGTGTTTGCAATAAAACTAGACCGGCACAAAGTTGTCGGGTTTTGCATGCTGGCCTTCTCCGCAAGCTCCAGGGTTATGGTATTACAGGTCGATTGTTTGACTTAATACAATCATTTCTGTCTAACCGCGAATTGAAGGTCGTTCTCAACGGATTCTCCACCAGCTCCTATCTTATGAACGCAGGTGTCCCCCAAGGCTCGATCCTAGGCCGTTACTTTGTTGCTTATCTTCATCAACGATCTTCCGGACGCCATTGATTCCCAAGTAGTCATGTACACGGACGACACTACAATTTACTCCTGCCTCAAAAACAAATCTAGTGTCGCTGACAAAACTAACCTGGCCATTCGTCTCGAAAAGGACGTCCAATCGGTTGTGAACTGGGACAGGAATTGGCTGGTTAACTTTAACGCCTCTAAAACAAAACTGCTCTCTATTAATCACCACAGAGATCCTTCCTGCCCCCGATTTGAATGTCTGCGGCTGCTCGGTCTCACGCTGTCTACTGACATGAGATGGAACAAATACATCAATTGCTTCGTCCACCGCAAGGAAAGTTGGCTCCCTATGCCACGCCAGGAAATTTTTCTCCCCGGAATCGATCCTTCAAATCTACAAATCAACAATTCGCCCTTGCATGGAGTATTGCTGCCATATATAGTCTGGAGCCCCCACTGTTTGCCTCGGGGTTCTAGATAAGATCAAGAGACAGATATGCAATATAACTGGCCCTGATCTGGCATCTCGTCTGCAGTCGCTCTCTCACAAACGTACCGTCGCCTCTCTCTGTCTTTTTTTACAAAACTTTCATGATAATTGCTCCGATGAGCTGCTTTCGCTGGTTCTCAGACTTCGCGAATTCAAGCATCCTACGAGGCTGACCTCCCGCTCTCACCCTTTCACCGTTGAAACTGTTAAATGTAGCCGCCTCTTCTACTCCAATAGCTTCATACCTCGCACGTCTCGCCTGTGGAACTCCCTCCATTTTCCTGTTTCCCTGATAGCTATAATCTCCAACTATTCAAGTGTAATGTCAATCGACATCTTCAATTGCCTTGATCTAGTTACTATCCTTCTCCTCGTCATTTCCTCTGTCATTCCTACCTGCTCTCGCTCCAAATCCTCTATAACCTCTTGCGTGCTAATGCCTTTCCCTCTTGCTAGGGGTGAAATGCTTTAAAAAAATGTAAATAAGCTTGGAAACCTTTCCTGGTAACTAAAAAAGGATATTTTTATTAACTATATAGAAATGTTATATCTTGTAATCTACTCTATTTGTAATCTACTGTAACCAGTTCAATTATTTACACCGTGAAGAAAAATAAAACTGTCTTATTTTCTTCTCCGCTACTCGCTGTTTCACAAAGTCTTTGTGAATGTGTTCTTTTTTAGTTTGATTCAAATCCCCAATACCAAATGTTAAATATATATCATAAGTGTCCTTGATTTTTCAGCTAGTTATTGCTTGTATAATCAGTCAGTATTTGGATCATATTTCTATGCCATAAAAATCATAATTTAGCTAAATGAAATTGGAAGGATACTTTATCTGGTTTTAAGTACTTCTCTTTTTTATCGAATCAGAAAAAGTGTCACAGATGAAGTCTAATTAAAAAAAGGCACAGATGAAGTCTAATTTATTTTCTAAATTCAAAACGAAGAAAATCGAGAATAGAAAAGACATGTCTTCAGTAGCTCAATCTCTATTCTGTAGAAACCGTTCTTTACACTTCCAAAATCTTTGAACCTGCATAAACTTTTAGTTCGCAACTCTATAGAGAGCAGCTGGTTTATTTATAGAAGAGTAAGAAGATTTTCTTATAAAGGAAATCGACTGGGGTTATTGGTGGATGACAGGTCGATGTGGAGTAATTTAAGCATCTGTATCTTTTAAATCATTGCTTCTTTTGCTACAGCCAATATTCTTTGACAGTTATTGCAATAAGGGATTCCACGAAGAATTCCTCGGATTGAAAATGTAAGCCATTACGGAAAAGTAGAGAAGGATCATAAAAGTCTATGAGAAATACTTAGATGACAGAATTATAGCGCTATAAATTTGGATGAATTATAGTAAACTCCAAAATGTTCTTGCTTCCTATAAAGACTTATTAATACCCAAAACTGATATTCATAAATGTATATATCTTAATTAATATTTAATTAAATTAATTTCTAATCTCTCTCTATTTTTTTTATTTTTGTATCTAGCTTACCCATATATTTATTTTCGAACCATATTTACTGTGCATGTATTCATATACGATACATAGAGCTAAATCTTCCTGGGTATGAGGATCTGCGTCTTGGGTAAGATGAGAAATTGCATCCGGCAACAAGGTCTTTGATTGGGTGGTTTTGAGGGGCGTGGAACCACCTCTTAATTGCTGGTGTCCCAAGGGTCCACAATGGCCTAGGATGGTGGCACATGACAGGTTACCAGCTAAGGGGAAGTGTTTAACTCCCCAAAGGTGGTCAAAATAATATGAAAGTATAAAAATAGGTTTTAATAGCAGCAATATTTTTTTTGGAAATTATTATTAACAGCAGTACCTTTTTTAAAAAAGAAAAGTATTATCAGCAATAAATTTTGGGGAAAAAAAATTATTGCCAGCAATACATTTTTGAAAAAATATATTACCAACAATACATTTTTGGAAAAAAATATTCCAAGCAATAAAAATCTCGTTGGCATTAAATAACTGATAGAGGTTGATATACTGTAAAACAAAACAAACAAAACGATAGCGATAAATACATACAGTGTTTGTATCATTTGTTTGAATTTTCCTAGCAATATATATAAAGCCTAGCTTCCTATTTTCATGTAATTACAGTCATATATATATTTAATGTTCTGACCGAGACACTACGGAAAACAATGTTTAATCTTTGATTTTTTTTTTTTTACCATGACGATTATAAATTGAAACATGTCTTAATTTTTTAATTAATTAAGCATAATTTAAGCAGTACGAAGCGTAGTTAAGATACTGATGAGGTAGCTTTATTTGAAATTAAAATCTTACATTTCTAGCCTAAAATAATCATGAAATAAGATATAAGCGTAAGACTTTTTTTTAAGCATACGGATAGAAAGAGAATTGAATCGGTACATGAAAATATAAATGCATGTAAGACAATCACTTTATTTTTCTACATTTCCCTAGATTTATTCAACTTATTGTGCCAAAAGAACCGGAGAACTTAGCAATAGTTGTTATCGGGGGGAGGGCGTAATGTGGACAATATGAGATCCGAGATGAGACTGTGCTTATGACGGACTTGATAAAATGATTTGCTTGACGGAATTGTAAATGTAAACGAGCAAAAAAAAAAACGAAAAACAAATTGTCAGCTGCAACAAAACAAAGTATAGTTATCCCCAATGAAAAAGACACAAATTTCAGCTAGGGATTAGAAGATGTCAACATCAAACTAGTAGATAAGTTTAAATCTCTGGGAAATCTGAACAGGCATTGGATTAGCGAAATATGCTTAGCGAATTCCTAAGAAAATGTAAAGACTTCAGTAAAAACAACGAAAATAGTTGTTTACACTATTTACATTGTTCGGACTGTTGTACTCATCTTCTTTGTCATGTCCACAACGTTTTGTTCGTTGTTCGCTCCAGCCCGAATGCAATTTCGAACTCAACACTTTATTTCGTCCAGTGGTAGATTGTTCTAATTCCACGCACCGTGCCTCTTCTAGATGTCTCAGTATCAGTTATTTCTTTTAGTTCAGCACTCCAAGTTCTTGTTCACCTCTGCTGTAGCCAGGTCACAACACTTTGGGTCAAGTCAGTGAATCCAACCAATGCTTTTATCCACAGGGCCATGTGTCTTTGAGGACATCATTGTATGAATTTTGGGGATTTATAAGCGTAATAGCTCAGTAAACTTTTCTTTTTTTTACCAGAGCTCATATTACAATTTTGTTTTGTTATTATTGTTTTTTTCACTTTAAAAAAATTATAGCTTTATTTGTATTTGCGAAAGAAATAATCTGTAAAAATGTTATAAAGTTTAATGTACCTAGTTTTAAGTATAGCTAAAATAACTAATGTGATTTCAGGCATTACTGTAAATCAGTTGGCAATTTTTTTCCGTGAACTGCAAAATCGTATTACTCTTTGTATTGCTAATAATGGAAAACATGTGGAAACGTAAATAAAATTTCAATAAAACCTTAAAAAAATAGATTTTGCTCTTTTTAATCCTTTTTACAAATTATTTCTATCGCAAATGCAAATAGAGTTATATATATTTTTTAAGGTGCATACGAATTTTATGAACACCCTATATATACGAGATATATTATAATTATCTTTATTTTTACCCTAATCTTTAGAAAATGAATTTGATTGAAAACACCAGCGTGGAGAGAATTGGTGAACGACCGGGTTGCAAAAGAAAACGTCCTTCCTTTGCGACCGTCTCCACTAGGGTCAGGTAACTACAGTAATAACAGACATGAACTATAATAACAACTTGTTTCGCTCTCGGCCAAAAAGAAAAGCCTCTCGACTATGATGTGAAGGGATTTTTATTACATACCTCTGCCCTCACCTCTTCCGCCAATCCAAATGGAAGGCTACTAAAACGGAAGAGAATGAGACGATTCCCCCTTAGGAATCCACGGTCGACATCGCCGCACGACTCACGTAAATCTATACTCCATTATTTCCGACAGATCTTAAATCTAGTTTTCTAAGCGTAATCTCACTAAATTATCAGGAAGCGGACTTTGAAGTGGAAGTAATTGATACTTAAAATAAACTTAAAAAATAAATACCCAAATTTTTCTAAAACTAAGAGAAAAATCAGAATAATGATATTTACATTGAAATATAATATATTCAAAATCATTCTTCTCTTTTGTTAGCATTGACTGCTACTCTTTAGAATTCGATATTCAGGTATATAATCAAGAAAAGCTGAAAATATTTTTTTTCTTCTTTTCCGGATGTTTACGAGCAGCGAAAGCCGACTTGCTGCTCGGATCCAGACATGCGCCAGTTGAATCTGATGCTGGCTTTAAACGCTATTTCAAATATTTTTCTTAATATTCTAAATTATTTCCACGTCACGGAGCCGGTTCAATGCCTTAAAATCCGATTATTTGCGCGAAAAAATAGTTTTTAAAGCTTGTGCGTCATGTTTTACTTCATTCTGTACCTTTTAAAGATTGATTTTGACATTTACGTCCAGAAAATATTTTGCTTTCTAAATGTTTTTCAAAAATCATTTTTTTAATATTTTGTTTACCAATGCTATATTTTTTAGCATATGAAAATAATAAGATCAGGTTATGGATTTTATCACACGCTTCTCAAGAATGGAAATACTATTTTAAATAATATTTAAAATCACCAAGAATTCATATCTGAAGAACAAATCAAGTCTAACGAGTCTACTTGAAAGAAAGATAGACAGTTTTGACTAGAAAATATAACACGAATACTTTTTATAAGATATATTTTCAAATTAAAGGAACAACATCAATTAAGAGTTGGTTCTACGCCCCTCAAGACCTCCATCCTTCCGATCAGAGGTCTTGCTGCCCGATGTAGTTCAGCGTCATACCCAGGTCAGTGGATGGGATATTAAAGCGAGAAACATTGCTTAGAGCTACAAGTTTAAGATAGGAAGTCATGTGGAGCCATGATCTCCTACACACTGGACGAAAATGACGCATAAAAGAAAGTTAATGAGAAATATACATTCGTGTTCACATTACACAGCGAATAATTTTCAAAATACTCATAAGTTCAATATATATATATAAGGATCAGTGTATATGATTAAAGAGAGAGAATAATAAAGAAACAGGAACTATGACTTCAGAAGATAATGATTGATATTGAATTTAAATTTCCGAAGATCAAGCAGCCGATAGAGATTGCTGGGGAAGAAACTGTTAGCATAGAACTTGCAGTTTAATCTTGCCATTTCAACTGTAAAATGATCAGACTTTTCCGCCAATTAAGTACTACGTTAAATTCGTAAGGTCTACATGCCATAGAGGAAATTTCATCAGAACAATTACCAAGAAAGTATTTATTTTTAAAAAATTCACAGGAGAATACGTTAAAATTAGAAGCAATGACACGGTACACCCTTGTGTAAATTAATTGAAACAAAACTAATTATTCCGTTATTGGTTACTTTTTTTCATATGTTTAGAATTAAACATGACCCAGTACACATATCAGTACTCCGTGTATCCATTCCACGAAGTTATTGCTTTCAGATTGACCACAGATTCTCGATTGGATGTAAATCAGAAGAGTTTACGGTCCACTCGATAGTACTTTGATTTGCTCACTGGTAAGGCTTGCAGGTGTATGCGTGCAGCGTTACAATTTTCAAATTTTCGTACACTTCCTTGGAGGAACGTCCATCGCAGACAATGACCGTAGGACAATTAATCGACAGTCGAAACAATAGTGTCTGGGCGTGATAATAATCTGATGCAATCACGGATGACGCGATATTTTTCAAGGCAAAACAAATTACATCACACATCTCGCAAATAGGTTCATATTACCGCACACCACTGGAAATGACAGAATGTGAAGAAAAATAGAAAGCGTTTGCACCCTCGCACTCCAGTGGATTTAAAACTGACCTTATGGTGAAGGAAAAGATACTAAAGCTGTTGTTTTCAATTAATTTGCATAAGGGTCTAGATTCTTGATACAGTGATTCCCGATACATTTAACCAACTTTCCTCGCAGCAGATGTCGCATTGGATTCAATAAAATCTTTCCACTTCAAGTCAGCGGAAAACGTTAGACCGAGAAGGCGCAAGGAGGCAGTGTCTTGGAAGTTAGCATCAGCTGTCCTGATGGAGGGGAAAAATGGTTTACACAGACGATTATGAAAGAGTGGATCAATTTTTCAATTAATCATTCTATTGGAATATAAATATCCCCGTAATTCCCCTGAAATCTGGAAATTTGTAAGTTTCAATTTCCCTGCTGCAAAGTCAGAAGCAGACATTTTGATTGAAAACAATTTCCATGCCTTACCCTATAAATGTAAGAAATAAATTGATTTGTTTTCTACAGCTTATCACCTCTTTGCGGATTATTTAAAGCCAGAAAATATATTTAGATGGCAAGAATTCTTTTTTGGTTTAGGATATACGCCTTATTATTTAACCGATTGCTGGGAGAGAAGAGGTTAATTCATAACTTTGCTGAAGGTATTTGCGTGTAAAAGAATACGATGAACCCACTGGGAATTGGAACTCGGCTCTTAATAAGAAATAAGGATTTAAAGAATATTACATTAATCTCATGAAGTGTACGTTTTGCCTTTTCTTACACTCACACAACACTAGAGAGTAACTCTCTAGCTTGGGTGGCTCTTGAGGGTTCATAGAATACGGTAATTCACGTTATGCTTATTTATCTGGTTTTTATTTACATATGGAATATTGTTGTCGTTTTTGTTGTTCTTTTCACAACGTTTCGGCCGTTGTGGCCTCTAGCCTTCATCGGGCGTATATTAATCTGGTTAACCTGCAAGGAAATTCTGAAGTGAAACTATTATTTAGCCTACGGTATAAACAGCTCTTGTTGACCAACTCATGTTTAGGGATATTTTATCTCGTTCTTATTTTTAGTATTGTTCAGGCCAGTTACAACTGAGTCCACGTACAGAGAGCGATGGGTAAATTGTCGCCATTTTATATCTTTAATTTCGCACATGCGCGTTGTTTGTTTCTTATTTTGTTATAGTAGAGTCAGTTGGATGCCGTCTGTGAGAAAAAAAGAGAACCATGACGCAATTCACTCGGCCAGAAATTTAGAAATGACCTGCTGTACCGCTTGGCATTCGAATGCGCTTGGAGGGATCACCTGTGATGGTGCCGTTATGCCTCCATTCATATTCCCACAGAGCCTCAGACTCAGGATGGTGTCCTACATCAATTGAATTGAAGAAAAAGTGCTGCCCTGGGTCAAGAGGGAAAACCCTATGTCGGAATACATTACTCTGAACCATACCACACAAGCATGAGAACTCACTCATAGCTGTCAGACAATTTCTGCGGCCACATCAGCCCTTACATCTGGCTAGATAACTCCTCAAACTGGAACCCCTTCAATTATTATGTACAGTGGGTCGAGAGAAAAACCAAACTCCTTATAACACTAAAGATGAACTGAAGGCAAAGATCATTGCTGTATTACCCAACTTAAACCAATTTGCAGAAGATTCCGGTGTCGTCTGTTAATGCCAATGGCCATTATTGAATGGATATATTATTCAGTATTTCAAGATATTTTTGTGTAATTTTGTTAAATATATCTGTTAAAATAAGATGTCAGTGATATTTTCGTTTTTTATTTAATTTAGACGACACTTTATCGATCGCAACCTGTATAAACCACCTTGCTCAGTGATTGAACTCACAATCACTATGTTAGCAAATTCAGAAACAAAAGTTTTACGAAATCTATCATGAAACCAGAGATAAACTTCTACTCCAGTTCAGAAATTGAGAAAGAAGTGTGTACAGGGCAAGGGGTGACCCGATGTACTCCTATTAATTAACAAGGTTGCTTCAGTGTAACCATGGAATGTGTAATTTTGGACCTAACCAGAACTTTCCTCAGTTTATATCTGCCTATATAAGATATGACATTCCTGCTATTTCTAGACGGAACACTTTTCAGTTAACACACTTCAACACACGTTAAACGTTGAAGACAGACTAGCCACAAATGTACACGAATGAGAAATGTAACGTAGTCTACATGGCAACACAGTGGCATCTAACGTAAACATAATTTAAACTTCACAACTAAAAAACGAATAATTTGCGGAAATATATTCATATGAATTTTTATCCTTGGTTAGGTGTGGAAGACGCCCCCATCTTTTGTAAAAGTATTTTTGATATACCCTGTACATATATATATATATATATATATATATATATATATATGTGTGTGTGTGTGTGTGTGTGTGTGTTAGTGTGGAAAATAAGGAAACACTGATGCACACAAACTGGTCAGTAAAGAGAGAGAGAGTGGTCATTACGCACAGTCAATAATAAAAAGACAAGTAAAATAGATTATATAATCAATAATGACACATGGTACATGAATTTAATATACATCATAGCGTCGATATGATATTATAAAGCCCGAGATTGATGTCTGCCGCACACACATTCACACACACAAACACTCACACACACACACACACACACACACACACACACACACAGATATAAATAATATGTATGTAAAAAGGGTAAAAATATACGTCTTCATTTACAGAATATACTTATATTATTCTTTTCATTTCATGTCTCTTCCGGGCGAGACAATCATGACGCTTCACATCTTCCTTTGAATTTCCTTATTTGTTAATTTGTTATATCTTTGTGGAAAATTAATGGAGTATCTTCCACTTGCCATTTCTACTATTTTAATTCAGAGAAGTCGTCTTTAAGCATCTACTATCCAAGCTTAGAAGTGGTGATAAAATTTACTTGGTATTTCATCTATAACTAAAGAAAGAAAAAAAAGTTGCTTTCATATATTTTCCAAAAGCATTTCTGGACTCAGCAGCATAGCACGCACTTTGTACGCAAACTCGGGGAAACCACATCTTTATGGTACACACACAGGGCAATCTTTTAATCTCTCTTTATCTCTGACGCTGTCTAACTTAATTAAACTTTTATTATCTCCCTTAATCATTCCATTTTAACTTCTTTAGACCACTCGCATAGATTCTGAAACCTGCACCTGCATTTCCGAGAACTCAAAGCTACATATGCCATCACAAGATTCAAAACTTAAGTGATTTTGACAGTGATGACGTAATTCACTCTGCTCGATTATTTATTTCTACAGACACAATACAGATTTGAAACCTGCTCTTTTAAGCAAAACACTGGAATACTTTTAATCTTATATGCAGTAGACCTTGTATGGTACACTTTTATAGAATATAATATACCGCTATGAAATAGTTAAGATCAAACTACGACCCATAGTCCACATGCGGTCCCATTGCCATTCTGAATGGTCCATCTAATTTCATGAAGTAAATATCGTTATTAAAATATTGTTTCTTTCTTTTCGTTCTCACTTGTCTACTGATGCATAGCTACATAAACAATGATGAAGTACAATGATTTTGAATATTGCAATTTTTCGTTGATGGCAACGTTGTCACCATTTTAAACTATTTGCAATTTTCACTAAGGAAGATCATAAGTGTAAACACCGTTTGCTTTAGAAACAAGTGACGTTAATGATATTTATTTTTTCCCTAGGGAATAAATAAACTTCTTGAAAAAATGTCTTTTGCATCATCAAATGAATAAATTAGAAACAAATCCCACGCACGAGTCCGTGTTACTCTGTCATCAGTTATAATATTATACGAAGATCTCATTTTTTTTTGTTGATTACAGAAGGAATCTTTTCTCTAAAGAAAAAAATCCACTTTTCCTTATTTCTCAGTTAGATGCATATGCGCATTGTCTTTTGTTGGGAAAATGGCTACCATATCTTTAATGAAAAATGACATTTTTATTAGTGTGGGTCACCTTATGATGAAGTGTGTCTGATGCGGACCATTTTTCGAAAAACGTAGCCCACGCCTGATATTACAAAAAATCAGACGATAAACCTTGATTAAATCATCCTTTTACCAGCATTGTTTCATTCTAAATACGAGAGACCTGCATATTTATATTTCAAATTCTTATATCAAGATGAGCAAAAAAAAGTAGCACTTGACTGAGTTTGAAATGTGGCCGATCTCATTACGTTCACTTACGCAGAGTGATCCGTCTTTTTCTCTCTAACTATAGGTTAAATAACACACAACATTTAGTCTATATATCACAGACTAGACTCTCTATCCTTCGTTGCTCAGTAGTCTAGAAGGACAGCTCGGAATTTAAAATCGATTGGTATGATACAGGTTTTATGAGTAAATCTACAAAACTACCATTCGTCCTTACATTGAATACTGGTGGCCCCACTGTTTAGGTTTAGGTTCTCGGCAAAATCCAAAGACGGATATGCAATGTGATATGTCCTGACCTGGCATCTCTACATTAGTCACTTTCTCACATGGCTGATGTGGCTTACATCTGTCTTTTCTTCATATATTTCATGGTAAGTGAACTGACAGGTTAATTTCATTGGTGCCCCATCTGTATGTATTTAAGTGTGCTACTAGGTTGGCATCTCCGTCCCACCCTTTCCCTGTCAAAGCAGTCAATCTAACCGCCTCTTCTACACAAAAAGCCTCTTCTCTCGCTCTTTCCAACAGTGGAACACTCTTCCTCGCTTCCCTGAGAGCTATAATCTTCAAATATTCAAATGTAATATCAATCGACATCTTCCGATGCCTTGATCCTGACCCCCGGCCTTCTCTATATCCTTTCCTCAAACACCCCTCTTTACTCTTACTCGCTCTCTGTACCACCTTTGCGTGCTATTTTTTTACACGATGTCCAAGAAGCTGTAGGATGTTATTTATTTAAAGTGGGTTTCTTGTGATGCATTTGAAAAATAAACATTAAATTGCCTTTAGTCAATACTGTTCTTTTCAAAAGAGCATAGATTTCTAAAACAAAAGCATTTTATATCTGTGGATCAGAAAATTAAATGGCTTCCATCAAAACCAATAAATGTGTCTAGACAGCTGAGTAAAAACAAAAAGAACTTAACGCTAAATATTGACTCAGCTTTAACTTTCTCAAGAAAACATTAAATCTAAATGAATTATCGAAAAGCAACGGTCTTAACAAGTTTAAAACCGCCAATGAATTTACATTTTATACACTTTCTGGTTCAAGTTGTGTTAGGGAATCAGTTTTGTTTGTGAGTTCATTTTTTTCTCCAATGGACCCTGATACTCCATTTAAAATGTTAGAAAGAAAAACATGTATTTTATTCGATTTACAAAATCCTGTCACTTATGATAGTCTTAAATCTCATTGTTTCTCTACTTGCTAAAACCACAGAACACTAAATCTTCACGATTCGAGTATTTGATTGCAAAACTAAATAAATCTTTTTCACAAGATATCTCGCTATACTAATATTTCAGTTGATTGTAATCAAGAAATGCCTGAAGGTTTTGAAATCATGTGAAGTCTGAATTATTAAACGGACGATAAAAATATAATTTGCTTAATTTAAACTGATTTTTGTATTAGTTTTATTTAAATTGTTAAATACACAACTCATACTGACGTTTGATGCCTCAGAATATAATAGTTTTCAAATATAAAAACTGTACTCTTATAAAGAAGCGGTTTCACACTGTTAACCATGATGGATACCCTGACGTTAAAATCTCACACACGCATTTAACGATCTAAAAATATTTTTCAAGATTTTTGTGTACAGACCAAGATAATGTAACTTAAATTTTACAGAAAAATTATATCTAGATTTTAACTTACAATCTTGAGCAAATTAGTTGAACAATTACTTTAGTTTCCTTTCTTTCACCATACGGTCAGTTTTGGTTCCACAGGAGTAATCGATTTTTATTTTTTACTTCAGATTAGGTCATTTGCAGTAGTGTGCAGTAATATGAATCTATTTTGCGGGTGTGTGATGAAGTTACTTTGGCCTTGAAAAATATTGCGTCATTCGTGATTACATCAGATTTTTATCACACCGACTGTCGATTAGTTATCCTTCGGCCATTGTCTGCCATGGACGTTATTCCAAGGAAGCGTACGAAAATTGTAACGTTGCACGCACACACTGGCAAGCCTTACCAGTTAGCAAGTCAAAGTACTATCGACTGGCTCGGAAACTCTCCTGATTTAAATCCAATCGAGAATCTGTGGTCAATCTGCAAGGAACGACTTCATGGACTGGACATACGAAGTACTAACACGTGCACC
>CAHIKZ030003802.1:1582500-1660000 GCA_903632075.3 Acanthosepion pharaonis
TGCTAAAGAAACCCGCTTAGCTACTGAAACACTGATGCTACCTAACCAAGGAAGACGAAGGTACACAGGATATCTTTGCACTGCAGGTTGTTTAGCTTTATTGAATTCCGAGAATGTTTTGCTTGATTTTAATAATCATGGAAAATTCGCTATTATTGAAAGAATGGAAATTGACACAAAATATAAACTTAAGAAAAGACTAGAACAAGAAGACAAATGGATTTTGCGCCTCAAAACAATTTGTCCGGACGGACTTAACAACACGCTAAACAGCACAGAATTACTATATAAGCCCATAGATCAACCCCCACCCATATTTCTCACCACACTAGAGAGACATGCTTGCAAAGGTGTTGAGATCTCCTATACACACACACACACACTCAAATATATACACATACATATCACACACACACTCAAATATATACACATACATATCACACACACACGCACACACACACAAACTAAAAGATAACATACACATTCCCTTCCCAGAAACCAATAAAGATTTCAAGACGACTAAAATTGTAAATTTGAGAGTCGTGAATCTTCCAGCCTCTCCCTAAACAATACGTGGGAAAATCTGAATTGCCCTTTCATTACAGAATTAATAATTATCGGAATGATTTTAAGTCGGCTTCCCACGAAAGATTATTATCTGTAGAACAAAACATTTCCGCCTAGAAAAACATGATTATAATAGCCATGCAAAAATTCACTATTATTGAAAGATTAGAAATAGACACAAAAGATAAACTTAGGAAAATCTAGAAGAACATGATGCCAAATGGATTTTGTGCCTGAAAACACTTTGTTTGAACAGGCTTAAGAACAGACTAAACAGATAGAATTAATATATAACCCCATAGATCATGTCTGAGCAGTCTGTCTGTCTGTATGCATATGTATGCAAACAAATATATATACATATATGGTGTGTGTGTGTGTGTGTGTGTGTGTGTGTGTGTACGTACACATAATGTCTCTTGTATAAGATAGAATTACATTTCAACAAAAAGTTTATCCATTGTAAAATAATACCTGGTTGAAAATAATCAAATTTTTTTTTCATTTCTAGCAGAAAATATTAATATGTTGGACAATGATTAGTTATTATTCAAAGTTAATTGAACAACGGCATCATCGACTGTACAGAGTTACTTCATAAATATTTGTCTGCATGATCGCCGACTGGAAAATGTAATTAAATATCGAAATAACAAGTCATATGGGGGAATTCTTTAAACAATCACACAGATAGATAGATAGATAGATAGTAACCAAATTAGATAGAAAGAAAAAACGAAAGAAAGAATCAGAATGGATAGATAGATTATTTATATGCGACAGTGTAAACAGACATTGAATATAATTTGAAACTTTTATAAATTACGTTTTATTTGCTAAGATTAAAATAAATTATATTTTACTCATCTATCTGAAGATACAGTTGCATTGAAATTAGGCGCATTGCCGCTTGTCATAGATATGAAAAATCGTAGCCACACTCCCGCTAAATTTATTCATACAGATATATGTAGGTCGGACTCTCAAATAAAAAAAAGAAGTCTCTTACTCTCTCGACCCAAACTCATGTATTGACAAATAATGTTTTATTCAACAATGTATAATTATGGCATTTTATTCAGTAGAATTATCATAACATAACCGAAATTTATACAGAGCTAACCATACACACACACACACACATATATATATATATATATATATATATATATATATATATATATATATATATATGCATGCAATTTACATATGTATATATATATATATATATATATATATATATATTATTTATATATTATATATGTGTGTGTATGTGTTTGTGTAAATGTGTCTGTGCGTGTACGTGTGTATGTGCGTGGATATACTGATTTTTTTTTGTTCATACTATATATATATATATATATATATATATATATATATATATATATATTATAACCTCTACATGACTGATCACATATATAACACATTGTCTGTTATAACTACATATTTCACACACACACACGTGTGTGTGTGTGTGTGTGTGCATATATATATACAGATAGATAGGTAGATAGATAGATAGATAGATATAGGTGTATGCATGCTTGTATGTACATGTATATCGTGGCAATAGAATTATTATCGAGGAAGACTCGTTTTTGCTTATTCATAATTTGTCTGAGAAAAGATTTCTAGAGGGACACAATTAATCATTGTTCGGCTGGCACCAACCTGGCATGTTTATGGAGTTGATTTTTAACTCTTGAGAGTGCTAAGTTTATTACGTATCATGATAAAGGGATGTACGTGTGTATCTAATCTCAGCAGGAAAAGTGTAATATATGAAGCGATTTCAAATTACAGTTTAGTCTGTTGTGTTTACCTTTCACATTAATACCTCAATATTAGGAGCAGGATAGACTGAATTATCTTGCCTTGCCTTAATTAATTCAGTGCAGTAAACAACGCACTATGCTATTTTCGATGCATGAAAAATCACAAATAATAAAGAAAATATGACGTTGGTTTCATTATCCGAAGGGATATGGCTTTGAAGATTTAATCACAAAAAAGAGGGATAGAAGCTGATTTTCATCTGCACTGATTCAAGACAAAACACTAATTTAGATACAAGTATTAATTTGAGTACTAATTCAAGCAACTGAATTTAGATCGAAGACAATGTAACAATTCCAGATGAAAATAGCTTAGCTTACAATATTTTCAATATTTTAAGCTTCAATAAAATATTTAAAGTTAAAGAAAAAAGAAATTTTTGAAATCTCATATCTTACCTTATCTTAAATGTTACCTTATTAAAGCTTTTAAATATCGATGATACATTTAAGCTTTAAGAGGAAGGGCAGTGTGTCCCAAAAGTCACTAAATTACCTGAAAGATTAATAGCGTTTTTTATTAATATATTTTAGTTTTCTTTCTGGTATTTTATACGGTAAGATTTAGAAATTATGTATAAGTATACGACTGAAATATGAATACAAGTTCTGAAATATTTCTATCAAACCAGAGAGCTATAATTCAAACACAATGAGTATATGGACACCATTAGAGTAAAGATTCAGTAAGTGACCTTTGCACGTACTGGCAGACCAAGTTCCGTTAGGAACGAAGGAGTATTTAACTGAGTAAGGGTGAGTATCGGATGGCATCAAATTAAAGGCAGTCTCGACATTTTTATATCTCTCGGACGTCACTCCAACGAATTTTTAAATTTATCAACCGGATTCCGTACTATGGAATAACATCTCAGATGACAACCAAGCTTCTCGGCATTTGGAATATGAATAATTTCTCACGGTTGAGTCATGAACTGACCATCAAGTTGCCTGGATCTGATAAGATCTGAGCGCTTCCTAATCAACTAATCTAAAGAAAAGGTTTATGTTAAGAAGCCTCAAATTCTCCAACAACTGAGGACATCATTCAGACAGATATCAAAGCAAGACAGCCTGAAACATTGTAGGCGCTATTGAAAGACAGCGATTAAAAATCCCTTAGAATAGGAATATTCGCACGTAGCTGAAAATGGCCATTTTAAAGATATAATTCTTTTCAACTTGTGTAAATTTATTTCCCATACCTCCTCTATATAATGATATGGTATTGTGAATTAATGTTAAAAAAATAAATGGGTTATTTACTATAAATCCTTTGGTTAGGTTGGACGTGAAACTAGATAGAAAGGGGAATAATTTAATGTTCAATGAATTATTTACGCTTCAGGAAAATTATCCGAATTTTAAGCTTGCGAATTCTTTGGAATATTTATGTTTGAAAGTGTTGTCCAAAACATAAAGAAGACTGCAATGATTAAGCTTCATGAAAAAGTGGCAATTTTAAGTTTGACGGAATTATAAACAAATAAAATATTGAATTGAAATTTGTAAAATGAAAATTGCTAAAATCGAGGAAAAACAATAATGTTGGTCTCGCAGGAAGAGTTCAAATATTTAAGATTAAAAACAAAGCAACGATTTAAGATTCAAGTTAACCGGTAATCTTTCTAAAATCCAAGCTCTTCATCTCCGGCCTTACACCCTGCTAATCTTGAATATTCTTCTATGCATAAAATTAAAATTAAACTTTCACGTAGAAATGAGAAAATTGACATTTCTCCGATACATAATGTGAAGAGGGCTTGGAGAAATTAACACACACAGTACATATTGAAAAGATGGATAGGAGAGCATTGAATAACCTATCTACCGAGCTAGTGTATATGGTTGCCAGAACAGTAATTAGAAAAGATAGAAAGAAGTAAACATTACTAAGATCTACAAAGGACAGGAAGTTGTTAAGAGCCATGTTAGCCAATGTACTGAAGAGACTCTGCACATAAGAGAAGAATATTAATGTTAAGTTTGACAGAAAGACTGACTAGACTATCCGTCGGGATGACCCCATATGTTATTATAGATGATATTGTACATCTATTAGTCGCTATTAAGTCTTCGTCGGTCACAACTTGGATTAGTCCCTTTGCTTACAACCATATATTTTGACTATTTACAATTGGTGGTTCGGCCTTAATTCTCGATTTCCTTTATTATCTATTCGAGGAGTTCTTGCAGTTTCCTTTCTGTAAACTATGTATTCAATGTTGTTAATATTTTGACCAATTTTACTTGTAGAATTTCTTGTACACTTAGGATCACTTCGCTGTAAAATTTGAATAAATCCACTGTGAAGACACATCCTTGTCTTACGCCATTTCTCTGTTTGTGTATTCACTCAAATCATTTTCTATTCGTATACAGACGGTTTTGACCCCAGTATGAGTTCTGGATTGTATCAATATATTTCCCGAATAAATCTTAGCGGTCCAAATAGAATTTGTATCGTCAAATATATTTACATGTTCTATGAAGCATAAATATTCGTCCTTTTCCATTGTCACCGACATCATTCTGATTATAAATATCAAATACTTTTTTTCCAGTGTTTTTAACAAAACCGCAATCTTCTTGTACTACTTCCGGTTTGATTCTTCTTGGCACTCGACTGATAATAATTCGCTTCATATCCTTGATTCATTAAACTGATTGTCTTATGGAGCTTCTATTTATTTGTACTAGATCATCTGGTATGCCATCATTATCGTATCTTCTTCGATTATGTACTGTGTCACTTTATGGTGAGACTCTCATGGCTCCCTACAATATCCTGTCCTTTGTAGCTCTTAGTAAAGTTTGTATTTTTGTCTCCTAATCCCTGTTTTTGCCAACCATTAATTTGCCTTCCTCTGTCTTTCCTGCCTTCAATATTACCTGTGTGTATCAAATGTTTCAAACCATGTGGTATTTACCACCAGAAAGAGTTCGTTTATTATTTCCGTAGTCCTAGATACGACGATAAACTTCATACAGCGGCAAAGCCCCTGACCGGGAGATTGGAGATTTTGAGAAGCGTGGAACCGCCTCTTAATTGATTTTGTTTCCAGGTACACCCTGACCAGTGGTGGTAAAACATGTGAGGGTCCAGGCTGTGGGCAAATTTTGAGCCTGCAAGCAAAAACAAGACACTGTTAAAATATAAAAGTACAATTTAGAGTCATTTAAAAAAGAATGGAATCAATTATCAAACTTATTCTTTGAGAAAGTTTTGAAACAAATGCCAAAAATTTGTGTTGCAGTAATCAAGGCTAAAGAGGATATTTTGACGAGAGCAAAATTTAATTATAAAATGCTTTTTTTTTGTCACAATAAAATTTCTAATAAAAATCATGTCTCACTTTTTTTAGCCATGTATAATAATTTTCTCTTATTTAAAGGACAAAACAACTATTTGGGGGCAATTTTTTAAAAAAATATCAGGATTTACCTCAAACATTTGAAGTGCAGTATATGCTTCTTTTTTCTATTTTAAGTGGCCATTCTTTTGATTGTGTTCAAACTGTTGATGACCACGGATTTTTTTCTGTTAATGACTTCATTATTTTATGCATTCTTGCCTTATGAACGATGTTCATTTTTTCTATGCCTACACACATTTCGTTGAGACATTCATCATTTGCTTGCCTGCAAAAACATTCCAATTTACCTCGTTAATGTTCTATAATCCGTACTGTATTTTTAGCATTGTCATAATCCCAATTCATTTCATAATGACATTTCATCGATCATCCACTCCTGTTTTTTTTTTTTTCATGTCACTGTTTCCCTGGTGTGATCTCGTTCGCCGATGTCTGTAGATCTTTCCTATAATGTGTTTCAATTTGAAATTGAAATATTATTCTAGTTATGAAATTTGATCCGGAAATATTGCAGATGTTTGAAAGAAATAGTGTAAATGCTTCAATAAAAGTGCTAAATCTTCGGTAAATTCTAATATATACTTCATTAAGAACTCGTCGGTTACATCTCTCCCCAGCGTTACTATTCTGCATTTGTTCGTATTAGACGTATCCTTAATTCATAGATAGCAGCTTGAATCGTCATAATTGCTGACAAACATATATAATATTATCACTTAGTTATCAACAGGAGTAAATAAAATAAATATTCAACATAGGCACTTCAACGTGGTTTAATAATTATCAAGTTTGTCCCGTTAAAACAGTCGCGACTGCAGAGTGAATCCAATCTTCACTGAGTGCCTCGTACTTTCGGTATTGTGCCACATCTAAGCTACGCTTAGAAAATCAGTATTTTGGGGACCTCAACGCGGTGTAATGGTTAGTAAGCTTTGCGCACTAAAGCAGTTATGAGTGAATAGTAATTTCGATCGCTAGAAAATGCGAAGATTTACTGCTTTTGTTTTTATAATTTCGACTCATATATATATATATATATATATACTACGCTTAGAAAAATAGAAAAAGGAAACGAAGCAATGGATTTACAAGTTTGCGTTCTTGATGTAAACCCTATTAATTTTGTTGGCTCTTAGAAAATCTAACCTCTCACACACACACACACACACACACACACACACACACACACACACATATACATATATATATATATATATATATATATATATATATATATATATATATATATATGCGTTTCACCCCAAGCAAGGCGAGAAGCCACTAGCTTGCAAGAGCTTACAGAGAGTTGGAGCGCGAGCAAATAGGAGTGACAAAGGAAAGGATGAAGAGAAGGATGGGGGATAGGTCAAGGCATCTGGAGACGTCGATTGACATTACATTTGAATAGTTGGAGATTATAGCTATCAACGAAACAGGAAGAGAGGAGGAAGTTCCACAGGCGAAAGGTGCGAGACATGAAGCTATTGGAGTAGAAGAGACGGCTACATTTAACAGTTTCAACAGTGAAAGGGTAAAAGCGAGATGCCAGCCTAGTAGAACGCTTAAATTCATGAAGTCTGGGAACCAGCGAAAGTAGCTCCTCGTAGCAGTTACCATGAAAATATTTGTAAAAAAAAAAAACAGAGTGAGGCGACGGCACGTCTGTGAAAGAGCGACTGCAGACGAGATGCCATATATATATATATATATATATATATATATATATATATATATATATATATATATATATATATATATATATATATATATATGGGAGATAATGAGTCTCCAAAGCATTTATTGTTTTCATTAACACGTTCTTTTGAGAAGATGTTGGTCATGTATCAAGCATATTGAATAGGTTACTTCCTGAGTTTCTCAGTTTTCTTCCCATTTCTTTGATCTGTCTGGGATTCAAATTCTTCAAGACATTATTCAAAATTAAATCTAACTCTAATTTTCCCCACGTCTTTATGCTCTCATTAAAACTCCCACAATTTTTATATTCTATTTTCCATGTTACTCTACTCTTTCGTCTCTAGAACCATATTTCGTTTTCTTTAAGTCTTTTTCTTCACTTGTGACGAGACTCACGAGGCTTTTCTACCGTATAAGAGGGTAGATATCGTATAAGAGGGTAGACATCGTCCAAACTACCTGTAGCTGTTGTGGCATTCACCGGATATATACACACTTTTTGCATAAAAACGATTTGATCTGAATTCAGAGTTTCGTTCTCCTAGACTGATTGACACTCAAAGACCCAGTCTATCCAGCTATTTTACCCATAGCTGGGGTGAGAAGATGGATTCATGAATTTCTCAATGTTAATAGCACGTAAATGAATGCAATAAATCCAACTGGCATTTGAACTCGGCTTCCTCTATTCCTCTGTCGGAACTGCTAGCCATTACTTCACATTGTCTTAATTTATATTTTTCATCACGTAATCTAAAAGTCATTTTTTTTTATCTCATATGTTATTTTTAGATTTTCTATGACATTATTTTTTTCCAAAAGTATTTATCAGCTATTCGGATTCACCTTCGAACTTCTGTGTCTCATTTTCTTAATTTGTTAAAATTTCTTATTTGCTTGATGTTGGCGTCTCCGTTACGTAACGTGTGAATGTGGGCATCCATTTTGCTTAAAACACTGATTTGAAAAAACTGTTTAACAAATAACAATTCTTCAAAAATAGGATCCTCACTACGAACGCCATTTTTTATGCTGTCGTCTGTACGAAGCTAAAATCACGTAATATCAACTGAGGAATATATTTGAAAACTCTTATATCGAAAAATTTCTGAGAAAAAACAGATACATTTTAAAACTATGGGGTGGATAGAAATCGAAAAAAACACAAGACTGTATATCCGTTGGCGATAAGGCTGCATTGTAGACAAGATGGAATTGGTTTTAAGCCATTGTCTATCTCCTTTTCTAGAACATCAACCGCATCCACATGGCTATTCTGCTTTTCCTCTGAGAAGGTCGGGACGCATCCGAGCGTCCGCGGTAGAAAAGAACGTTTTGTTTCTCTAAGCTAACTTTGCGCGTTAATCGGGGGATCATGTCAACGTTTCAGTGACTTGTCAGATTTGAGACGTCGAGAACACATTCACTCGAGCGATACTCCTGACAGCCAGCATCAGTTTGACGAGTGAAACAACCGTGATAGACGCATACGCAGAAGGGCCAGAGTAATTGGGTAAGATTCTTGCTTCAATGATTCTGTGGAGATTTCTTTTATACTGTCCATATTTCTGGTATCGATTACACTGAATGTTGCTTCATCACTATGCTTTACACTCTCTATGTTTTTATTCGCCTCCTCCACACACTCCCCTTCACTCTCCCTCCCTCTCTCTCTCTATTATATATATATAGAGAGAGAGAGGGAGAGAGAGAGAGGAGAGAGAGAGGGTGTTCCAATAACTCGGACCGATTTTAAATGTGAATTTAGTTTAAACGTCTAATGACTTTTTTTTTCTTTTTCTTTCAGATTTAACAACTTAAGATTTTGGCAATTTTATCCATGAAAAGATTAACAATTAAAGAACGTGTTAAAGTCGATGAAGCTTATTACAAAAATGGACGTTCAAATTTATAAATATACGACCCAATGATTCCGCTAGTAAAAAAATGCACACCAAGATGATCTTTTGTGGATTCAGTGGCTTTTCAATAATCTTCCTTGGATTTACACACACACACAAACACACACATATACATATATATATATGTGTGTGTGTGTTTGTGTGCGTGTGTGTATGTGTGCGTGTTTGTGAAGGAAGGGGCGCTGGATCGACCCACTTCCTAACATCATACCAAATGAGAAAACATCAAAATGTGTTTTTCCTATTCGTTTCTTCATCTGGCCGATTACATTTAATTAGGTACGTCCATGAGATCGCTAAAAAAAGGGCATAGTATGATGAAAAAGACGCCAAATTTGACGAAAACAAAATATTATCGTCTAAATGTTTATATTATTATTAGGAAGAAAGATTAAAAATTATTTTAATTATCTTTAAAAAATTTTCCTTCTTTTTAGAATATTCTAAATTTTGATTAAAAGAATCTTCTTTCTCTTTGTATCACTGGAACTAGTAAAATAACATATACAATTTTTAGCACTTTATTTGTGACACACATTAAAAATAAAAATAGTTGTCGAATGTTAATGAAACTTTCAGAAACTATTCACAGATGATCGAAATTATTATAAGTATTTTTTTTTTTTATTTTAGTTCGTGGTAGAAATATTTTTTATATTTATTACCAATAACTAATTTGATGAAAACTCTAGAAATTCAATCGCGTCAGGTTTAGTGTTTACAGTAGTTAAAAGCACAAGGCTTTGTGGAATGCAAATCAAGTTTTTGGGGTTTTTATTTAGACCCCACTACTTGAAAATCAGCTCTGATTTGTAACATACAAAAGTCAATAAAACAAAGATATTATTTAAATTCAAATGCTCTTATTTACTGATAGTGGTGTTTATGAATATGGACAATATTTTCTGAAAGCAAAAAAAAAAAAATCGACGAAAAATGAATTTTTATACAATTATTTGTTATTTTTTAATTATAATAGATTTTTACATTTAAGTTGTTAAAATATTATAAAATTATTTAAAAGCCCCATCAGGTTTTCTAAGTCTCCTTATGAGATAGATCTTTTTTAGCGAGTTGTAAATTGTATGATTTTGACTAATCAGAAAATCCGCAGTAATTAAGAAATGTAATTTTGTGTTTATAATCAGACTGTAATTATAACGTACGAAAGACCAACCAGAATATAATTAAGTTGCGTTATTTGAGTTAAGCATTGTTCTACGCTGTTAAAGCCTTTACTTTTGCGAAACACGTGTAGAGAAGTTAATTTGATTTTTCAATTTCAAATGAGAAGGGTACCTACAAGTATCGGTATAATCATATGAAATTTATATGATCTTATTTTTATATTAATCTCAGTTATGACATAAATGAAATACCAAAATTAATAATAAAATGAATGGAAATACAAATAACACATTAAAATGTAATAAATGTACATAAAATTATAGTATTTTATGTACACTTCTGAAAAAATTCCATAGGAAGGTACCTATAAATTGATTAGATATCCTTTTTTATGAAATATGAAATTTAATCTCACTCTTAACAGTTTTATTTTAATTTCTTTATAATATATTTTCTATAAAGCATCGTAAACGTAAAGGTGAAAGCTAAATACAAAAAAAAAAAAAGAGCGCTGAAATTTTTCCTTAAAAATAACGAGGTAAATAATTTGTTCAATTAAATGTAAATAATTCCACTTTTCTCCTTCCGTAGAACAAATTATCCTCACGGAATCCGTCAATATGTCATTCATCACCTGTCAAGTGACGCGAAAATTTATGACATGCTTTGTTTTATTTTCAAATTACATCTTTTCGGCAAAGAAGCTAAGTTACATTTGGTCCAAAATATTTTAAATAGACGTTATAATTTCTGATTTTCTTAAAATATTTTTTGTAAAAAGAATGGTAATTGATATTTAAAAGAATTTCAAAGGGAGATTTTCAGTTTTTTATAAAATGGAAAAAAATGGTCAATTTTACTGACTAAAAAAAAAACAAGATTTTTAACGAAAATTTCGGACGTGCTAGGAACGATTAAAAAATGTAAAAAAAATACCCCGAAAATACTTTGATCTTTCCTCTTAATAATAGCGAAAACATTTAGACGATAACATTTAGTTTTCGTCAAGTTTGGCGTCTTTTTCTTCATGCTATGCTCTTTTTTTAGCGATCTCGTTGACGTAGCTACATTTAAGTAACTCGAATCAGTTGAGTCGTAGAAAAGTTCTCGGTCGACCAAGAAAACCTTCCTGGAAAATGTAATGTTTAACCCGGTGAAATGAGTGGGACTGAATACACACACAGACGCGCGCGTGCGCGTCTTACATACATACATACATACATACATACATACATATATATATATATATATATATATATATATATATATATATATATATATATATATGTGTATGTGTGTGTGTGAAAATATGTAGAAAATAGGAAGGAACTGGTTAGGTAAATAATCCAAATCCCTTAGTATTTTAGTTATTATTTTTTAAAAAATAGTGCTCGATACAAAAATAGAGCATAAATATAATTATTTATTTAAAAGTATGATTCCAAAACGCGACATAAGAAGTCTCATGTTTCAAAACAAGAGCTGAAAACTTCAATATAATTATTTAAAATTAAATTGAGTTAAAGTAAGCTCTGTTCCATCTTCAAGCGAAATTTTTTTTGGAATAACGTATATCTGAAATTTACGTGTTTTAAAATTGAAATCAAAATTTCCATGGTAACAGCTAGGGTGAATTGTTTAAATTGGGTAGGCGGGTGTAGTGTGTTTATATTAAGTATCAGTATAGAGTTACTTTTATAGATGTCAAGTCAGGGAAAGGTAGGGTTCTCTAAATTTTAAACGGAAGATGTATTAACCCTCGTCTAGTTTGCATGTCTATGGAGATTTATTTATTTATTTTTTTTATTTTATTTTTTATGAAAGAGATTTGTGCATATAAAAAAAAACTGTCGTAACTTTTCTTTTTTGACGACTTCATAAAGGGTTATCTTTTTTGTAGGATATTTAAACTATTTATTTGGGCTATGGATTATGAAGGGTGTTATATTGTATGCATGTTTTTAGTTAATTATTGAAACCATGAATCTGGTGATTGGGCTATGGATTAAACAAGTTATTATATTTTATGCTTTTTTTTTAGCTAATAATTCAAATAAAAAAATCTGATGATGTCTACAAAAAACCGTTAACTCGTGTCTATTGTTTAATAGATTATTATTATTTAGAAGCTTAATAATGTGCAATTTCTCATGGAGGCACAAAGGGAATGGGCCATCCCAAGTGTTACATGTTCTAGCCTTGTTTATAATTTTCCATTTAACTTTAGGTGTCCTATTTGTTTCCTTCAGATGCCAAAAATATTTAGATAGGGAAGTCTTTATGCATTCTAAGTAGGGTGCGATGTTTAAATTGTCACCATTTTAATTTCACGCATGCGCGTTGTTTCTTTTTTCATTGCGTCTCCTGCACAGCAACGTAGAGTCAGTTGGGCACTGTCTCTGAGAAATAGACGCAAATCACTCAACCTGAAATTTGGAAACGGCTTGCTGTACTGCTCGCCATTTGCGCCGGAAGCTCTAGTACGAACATTTAAGAGTGTTTGATTATCAATCTGAGGAATGTGCAGACGATTCGGAGTGAGTTGGATGTGTCTGTTGTCGATTATGAAGGTACAGAAGCTCGGATAAACAAACTTTGATAGGTCTGATAAAAAAAGACATCCTGAATTCGTTGTTGAGGAACTTTCACTAAATACAGAGGCTTAAAGTGACTTGAGGCGGTAGCGCTGCCCTGGTTCAAGAGGGTGGCTGCTGGAAGACCCTATGTCGGTACACAGTACTCTGCAGCAAGCTACACAAATAGGAGTACCCACATGGCTCTCAGGCAATTTCTGCGACCACATCATCACTTACATCTGGCCACGTAACTCTCCAGACTACAAACCCCGTTGATTATTATGTGTCAGCTGTAGTTGAACGGAAGACCAACAAAACTCCTTGCAATAAACAACAAAAATGAACAGAAGGAAAGGATTATGACAGCATTCACCAACTTAAACAAGGAGACCATCCAGAAGAGTTGCAGGAGATTGCGAAGTCATCTACAGGCTGTGGTTGAAGTTAACGGCAGTGTTAGTGAATAAATGAAATCTTTAGTATTTGAAGATATTTTTGCGTAATTTTGATAAATATATATGTTAAAATGAGATGTCAGTGTTATTTTCATTTTTACGTAATTTAGACGACAATTTATCCATAGCATTGGAGATATATTCTGCTCGAATACACACACACACGCACGCGCACGCGCATACACACACACACAAATATGTGTGTGTGTTTGTGCGTGTGTGTGTGCACGCGTGTAAAAATTCGAGCACTTTTAGGCCTACTTCTGATTTATTGCGAGGTTTGTTTTAATGGTGATTCTTTCGTCCTGTTCATATTGGAGCTTCTGGCGTGAAGGTCAAGCAGTACAACATGCCGATTCCAATTTTCTGGCCGAGTGAATTGTGTCACTGCTCTATTTTTCAAACGTACGCGAAATCAGTAATAAAAAATGGCGACAATTTACCGATCGCACCCTGTACACAGACAGACTGACACACACACACACACTCACACACACACACACACACACACACACATATATATAGTATATATATATATATATATATATATATATAGAGAGAGAGAGAGAGAGAGAGAGAGAGAGAGAGTGGAGAGGGAAAGAGAGAGAAACGATACTATCATACAATGTCTAACACACAATTACATCTTAAATGACAAGCGTGAAAAGTTATTTACAACAAATCCCTTGAAAATGGTTAAACAAGTGGCTGAAATCACTTGAGGCACCGGAGACTACGGACTATTTTACACACCCATATCCCCACCAAAAGGTAATAATTTAAGAAAGCTAGAAAAATTCATATAAAAATTCATTAAACCTTCCTGTAATCCTCAACGAAAGTTTGCTGTCCAAATATATATATATATATATATATATATATATATATATATATATATATATATATATATATATATATATATATATATATATATGCATATTATATATATGTTACCGTATATATAAATGTTCTTAATATGTCAGTAAAGATGATGACAACAATCTGAATACTTCAATACTTCATCTCAGATTTATAGACATATATTTCTCGCTTTCTGTTAAACTGCATTAAATTAAACTTATTTACTCGTGTATCGTTAAGGTTTAACGATCTATGTTGCTGCATACACACACACACACACACACACACACACACACACACACACACACATATATATATATATATATATATATATATATATATATATATATATATATATATATACACACTTATATAATGTTATAGGAGCAGGTACTGCCTTTTGGAGAGGGAACAGTCCCACCGAACATTCTTGCTGTAACACTCTCGTTTGTATATGTTTGGATTACTGTTTCTATAAATATATTTGATTAACTCAATTCCTCTCTTTATATCTTTGTTTCTGGCCCTAACAAGGCCACAATGTATATATATATGTAGACAGATAGAGAGAGAGAGAGAGAAAGAGAAAGTGAGAGAGAGGTAATAATCCGAAGGTATATAATCCAAGGGAATCCTAATAATATGAAATATTAAAACTGATCCACAAAAAGATTAAACATTCAAAACTGCCTCATTAGGAAATAGCTATTCGACCTATAGATTCTCTTGTGAACCTGAATTGACAAGGTCCACAATAAAATCTGTGGAACAAAATAGCTATCTTCCGAATGAGGTAGTTTTTGATTTTTATTTTCTGTATTATATATATATATATATATATATATATATATATATATATATGAAGAAATATAGTCTTAAGATGTGCTATATTTATGGGATAAAGTGCTCAATATCAGAGATAGAGCGTGTGTAAATATAAAAGTGAACATAGAAGTCGACACTTAGAGGCTCTAAGTTTTGACTTCTATGTTTACTTTTATATATATATATATATATATATATATATATATATATATATATATATATATATATATATATATTTAATAATTGGCTGACCATTTGTATCTGAGGATGCCCATCTATCAGGGCGGCTACCCTACTCAAGCCCATTTTTTCATACAACATTCTCAGATCCCACCTGTGATTTATAATTCAAATACGCCGAGCTAATATTAGTTACAGTTTCTGGGAAATAGCTCCTTACCTTGCGTGATCATCAGTCTGAAGAAGATCGAAACGCTCAAACCCGTAGTCATTATTTTTTGTGATGGCTCCCCAAAGAATTACGTCGATCAAATTTTACTCACAAGGGTTGGGTCAACCCCTTGTATGATTTTCGGTCACCTTTCAAATGTGCCGCATACAGAGATCACCTCTCGGAACGATAACATCAAGAATTCACCTAACTGACAAAGCGACCATAGTGAGATTTGAACCCAGGTCCCATTGTTAAAAAAAAAAGCTAACGTCCTAACCAGTCGGCTTAACTTTCATCAATAAAATAATTTATGTGTAAATTAATGGTGACTTATAACTTCCGCTTCGTTTCTGTATATTTTTTACGCCAAATACCAGAATACCTACTTATTTCAAATCGTTTCTGCTTTACATTTCTTTCTTTTCCATTTCGTCTCTCTTAACATTTCCAAATTCCTTTTTTTTTTTCTCTTGTGTTACTCATCGAACTTCTCATTTTAAAAAAACTGTTTAATGCATTTCCGTTCAATTTTTTTTCTTTCTCACTTTCAACAGACATTCCTATTTCATCTTGTCCTCTTTTTCTTTCCGCAATCTATCATCATCAAAATCAGATTGAACACACCTGTCTGAAACTGCTTCGATCTCCTTCAAACTCACATTTTTCTGCGTATTATTCTTAACTACCAAATCAACGGAACTCATTTTCCTCTTTTCATAGAAAAGAGAAAAATCGCAGAAGTAAAATAAAAAGAAGAATAATGACGTCTTTTCTGGAAATTGTTGGAGTTGTTTGCAGGGTTGACGACTTAAAACTGATTGACTTTGGCATTGAGGACTGAACTGAATGGAAATCAGTCTGAATAGCGGGTGGAGATGTGATGAAGATGGAAATGATACTATGATGTCCAATTGATATCCTCACTGAGCTCACATTAATATAAGGATAGATACATAGACAGATAGAAAGACAGACAGAAATTCAACTATAAATTAGATAGATAACAACTATAACAAGATAGATAGATAAATAGATAGATACATAGATAGATAGAAAGTCTAAATAAGATAGATAACAACTATAATGAGATAGATAGATAAACAGAAAATCATCTCTAAATACGATAGATAACGACTGATATATATATATATATATATATATATATATATATATATATATATATAGATAGATAGATAGATAGATAGATAGATAGATAGATATGAAAAACTAGGAATAAGAGTTAGATAGGAAAAGACTGAGATAGATAGATAGAGAGATAGAAAATCAACTCTAAATAAGATAGATAACGACTATAATGTTATAGATAGATAGATAGATAGATAGATAGATAGATAGATAGGCAGAAAATCAACTGTAAATATGATATATAACGACTATGAGATAGATAGATAGATAGATAGATAGATAGATAGATAGAACGTGTGATGACCGGATAGATTAATCAAAATATTTTTCTGTTAATTATGTAATGCACCTATTTTCAATTCATTCATTATTATTATTATTATTACTTTTATTTTCTTTGATTTCTGGCGTTTACACATTTCTTTCCGGGTCCCGCCCAGGGAACTAAGGTTAGAAATGGCGTCATGACACTTTCTACTGACAAAAAAAAAAAATAAATAAATAAATTACACATAGATAGAGCCCTTTGTAAAGTGTGGGCTGTACTTGTCAGAACAATTTTTTGTATCTCCTTGAGGCATGGACTTCCAGGAATCCCTTCAATTAGTCTACTGCAATCTTTTCCAAGCCCTCCTAGGGCTCCAACTACAACAGGGATTGTTGATGTTTCCATATGCCACAATTTCGAGATTTCTATTTCAAGGTCCTTGTATTTTGACAACTTTTTGAAAATCTTCAAAGATACATTGCAGTCAGCAGGGACTGCCACGTCAATAAGGAGGCACCGTTTTTGTTTGTGGTCTTTAATAACAATATCTGGCCGATACGGCCTTGATTGTTCTGTCAGTGTGTATTGTGTAGTCCTCTAGAATTGTAACAGGTCCTATCTCCGTAACCGGGTCTGGGTGGTGTTCATACCAGTTTCTTTTCAGTTTCCTTCCCGTAGAAGTTGCAGATTTTCCAGTGCAGATATTGGCCCACTCTGTCATGTCGGGTTTTATATTCAGTGGGTGCCAACAACATGCAACCTGATACAAGATGATCAATCGTTTCTGGTTACTTATCACAGAATCTGCATTTTGGGCTGACACAATATTTTAGTATATGTGCTTGATAATTCCTAGTTAGCAAGCATTGGTCCTGCGCAGCAACGATAAAACCTTCAGTTTCCGCTTTCAACCCTGCACTACGTAGCCACTGATGGGTACGGGTTTTCTCTACGTCAGCTTGTTTGGTACGGGCAGAGTATTGGCCATGAAGCGGTTTATCTTGTCATCGCTTCTGTATCTGGTCGGTTGCATTCGTCTTTGCTGTCTTTTTTTAGGTATTTTGCAGTTTCAGCCGGTGTATTGTGCTGTAGTTGCATCTCTACGCCCATTTGAAACTCCATTTTGAATTTGTTGGCTTCTTTCATTACGGAGTAAAGACGCTTACTACTTTCATGTTCCTTGACGCATATTATCATCCAGTCTTCTGTAGTTTCCAAATATCTTTGGAGGCCAATTGTTGTAGTTTTGTAGGACAGTTCTAGTTGAACTAATCCTCTGCCTCCTTCGGATCTGGGCACATACAGACGATCGACATCAGCTTTGGGATGATGCATGCGATAGCAAGTGAGAAGCTTTTCTCGTTTTGGCGTCCATTCGCTTAATTTCAGCTATGGTCCAGTTAAGGACATTAAAGCTGTATTGCACCACAGGGACAGCCAATGTGTTTATGACTGATATCCTGTTTTTGAGTTTAGCTCAGTATTTAGTACCAGACGTACACGCCTGTAGTACTCTTTTCTTATTTTTCCTTCATTTGGGGGTGTTGTATGCCATCTCCTTCGCTAATTCCTAGGTACTTATATGCTTCATCATGCTCCAGTTCCCTAATCTTTGTGATAAAATCTAAATCTATTAAGGGTGTTTCTGTAATTCTACCTTTCTTGAAAGTTACTTTTGCACATTTATCTAATCCGAAGTCCATACCTAAGTTACTTTTGCACATTTATCTAATCCGTCCATACCCATTTTTATTATTATTATTATTATTATTATTATTATTATTATTATTATTATTTTATTAATGCGCAAATAACAACGGCTCTGTTCAAATTAAAATCTACAAAATTCTAGGCATTACCATCTGCTTGAAATGTGATATGTCTTGAATCATCCTAATTTTTTCATTGTATTTGCAAGTTTCTAATGTTCCGGTGACTTCTTGAACATTGTATGGTCAGTTGCATGTCGCTAGTATGTGTAATAGGACCTCCGTTTTCATTGTTTCAATGGCGTTTGATAAATCGTCAAACGCTATGTAAAGGTTTAAATGTTGTTCCCTCTACAATTAATCAAGGCTTCCCTAACTCAGTGACAGCTCGAATCACGATGGTCGACACTCACCATCAGTGTGGAAATCAAGTAGGCTTAGCCCTAGTAATCGTCAATATTCACCTCTCCACGCTCGCTATGGCATCAGCGCTGAGGCGTCATTTTTCTACCATTATCGCTTGCAAGACAGCCTATTTAAACTTCATACGCACAGAGCGACCACTTAGTATCCACAATCTATGAAGATTTGATGATTTATGAAGTATGATTGATGACATGTTTGAAAAATATAGTGACACTGACCTTGTTATAAAATGAACAGAATACAGAAGTCCTTAAAAATCTACTTCATAAGTTTTTCATGATAACAAATTTATTATGCAGAATTAAACCTCAGAAAATGTAAACTCTTTCGCCTACTTTAGCGACAACCTTTCTACTAGCTATGTCTAAATACCTATCCACAATGCTTCTACTTAGCCGCAGGATATGAAATACCATATATTTTTTTTCAGATGTATATCAAATAATCATCAAAGAAATCTTTGTGTACTTCGACGACTGACTCAACATTTATTTAAACATATTTTATTAAATACAGCCGGCAATTTTTTGCTGACACTTTAATTGAATTGTACCAATTTTCGAATGGGTTGCTGCACATGCTGATCAAATATGTGTATAAGCTGACCAATGTACACGTTTTGTTTGAGTACATTCGAAACGTTTTTTTTATTATAAGGATTAAGATTTCTTGATTTTCGCAGATAATGATTTCTTACATACACCACATATAGAATCTTTACAAAACACCTTAAAATGGAGATAATTTTGTGTCTTTCAAAGTAAAAGATAACATTTCATTAACGACAGTTTATTTGTTTTTATTTTTAGTCTTTATCTAGGCTCCTCTTACTGCCAAAAGGTTCATATATGGAATTGTCTATCCCCAATACATTTTGCTAAATTATGAATATGAGAAACATTATATTTTGTTTTCATCATTAACATCTCAGTAGACTTTTTAGATTACCAAAAAGAGTGAAAATTTAATTCAGGTTAAGAGAATCATAAAAAGGACAATATAATTCGATTTGGCAAAGAAATGCTATACGATCTGGTTTATGCATAACTGGAAAAAATAACCTTTCAACAAGACAATAATCCAAAACACTTTTTAAAAAATTATTTCATAATTACCTCGAGTCTAAAAATGAACAACAATTTGGAAGTTATGATAGAGCCGCCTTAATGTCTTGACCATTCTCCTAATGAATTAGTATGGTATGAATTGTATAGAAGATTTCGAAGGGAATAACCAAAGATTATGAGTGTGCTTTTTCAGTGCTTGAAGAATGATTGAAAATGACTGCCATCTACTTTGTAGAAAATATCTTGGTAAAATTGCCAAAATTTGTATAGTAGTAATAAAGGTAAGTGGAAGTTTGATTGATGAAAACAAAGTATGATGTTTTTTGTTTGATTTGTACTTACTATATGTCAGAATAATATCAAACCACCGTAGTTACAAACATTTTATCTTCTACTTAAACAAATACAGAAATACTTCATTTTAAGTTGTGTTTTCATTTAAGAAATGCACGGTGGCCCCAAACTTTAGCCTATAGTGTACATGCTGAGATATTTGACTGTAGTTTGCATACTGTCATTTTTGCAACTTTATATTTCACAGTTAAATAGATTTGAATCGTCTAATCATCTAAGTGACGTCATGTGTAGAAAGGTCTTCTTATCGATGACACTGAAAGTATTTAGTTTTTGATAATAACTAAGACATTCGAAAATACTCTAAAAATATAACTACGGGATTTTGAATATTTTACTCATAATTGGAATCAAAATGTGTAACATTTCATTCGAAAGTTTTCCAAATATAATATTAAAGTGACAGATATTGTCAGTTGATTCTAATAGAGCTTGCTTAAGTAATTATCGCTGCCTCAGTATGCATTATTTTATTGACCTATTCGTTTGTATTGTTCTGAAGCCTAGATGAGATATCGAGAACAAATAAAAGACCCGCAAGCTTCCATATGCTTTGTCTCCAATGAAAAATTTGCCTGACACTGTGTTCGTATTCCTCGTGCCCTGATCTTTCAACAGGTCAATATATTTGTATAGCCAGCTTTTCCAGTATCAACAATGGTATTCTACAAAGTGCTGGTTGAAGGTTAACGTTTATCTTGGCCCCAGATTAAAAGACAGAAAGGCCACATGAACGTCGTCTGCAAGGTCACGTGAAACCAAGCAATGTGATATAGGCCCAAAGTTTCTTTGAATCATAACTTCCAACTGTTTTGTTTGTCTTTCAAGGAAAGCGTTGCAACAATGAAGACAGCCAAATCTACACCAATGTAAGAAATTATGGTAAAAGACAAAAGCTCACATCGATCGCTCCAGGCTAACTCGATATTAGAATTCCATGTACTTCGTGCGGAAGACGCTGAGCATCGTCATCAAATCCACTATTAACGACATAACAAGGCCATTTGTAACAAGAATCTGCGACGAGTTTACCAGAATTAAAGATCATGTTCGTATCGATCTATAACTGTTATGATAAAAAATTAGAGAATCAATATTTAACTTAAAATTAACTCTATGTCAAGCACCTGGTAAAAGATCAGGGCACGAGGAATACGGACACAGTGTCAGGCAAATTTTTCATTGGAGACAAAGCTCTCTCCCCGCTCACTTCCCCACTTCGTTAATTTAAATATGCTTAATACGGCCCGTCAAAAATGTGTAAATTTTTTTCATTTTTTGTTTCAACCTTTGGAAGTAAAGTTTGATGATCCGCAGTTCTTTAAAAGGACTGTGGTGGAATAATTTAATACATGGAACCTTAAAGTGGTCTGTTTTTATTTAATTTATTTGCTCTTGATTTACATTGAGCTCTTTGGATTTTATCCTCCTTAGGTTTACCCATACGGATTACCTAGTTTTTTCATAATATATATATATATATATATATATATATATATATATATATACACACACATATATATATATATATATATATATATATATATATATATATATGTCGGACTACTTGGGTCTTTCTCTTCGATACGATAGCTTACCTGTTTAAAAGTATTATTTAGTTTGTAATTAAAATTTTCTTCGGATTTGTCGAGCTTTTTATATTTACATTTCGATTTTTTTTTACTATTATATTCAAAAGAGAGTATTCTTTTGTGCACAACGACTTTATTTTTACAGCTAAACCAAAGTAATTTGCACAGTTCTCAGATATTCACTGTCCAAATCCAATCGGATTTGTAGTACTTTGCTTCAACATCTGATGATGGAATATACATTTTCGCGTCTTTCTTCATAAAAAAAGATCCTCCTTGTGATTTTGTTGTGTTTATTGATTTTTCTTTTGAAGACGGACATGTATTGAATGTTATCGACATGACCAAGAAAGGACCACAAAAAACTGTAATGTTTGGTGATTTGATCAGACACTAGAATGTAGGTTAGGCCATGAACCGTTCAGCTCTCCATCGTATATAGTTCGATTTTCTTTTTTGTTACTGTCTCTATTTGACTTATTCTTCGTATTTTATGCTTGGATATATGAAATACTCGGTTTATTAAGACTTTCTATCAAGTAGCAACCAATATTTTATTTTATTTTCCAGCTTTTGCCAGTTTTATAAAGGTAAAGATAGAATTTTTGCTTATGAAGAATAATACGGTATTCATTGACAAATCACTCTACATTCGTTTGGGGTTTATAACATATATCTGTTTCTGGAAAATAGGTTTCTCATGTCCAGTTGTCTTTGTCTATATTTCTGAGATGAGGTATTATGTACACTATTTACATTATTCGGACTATTGTCCTCAAGGACACATTGCACAGTGGATAAAGGCGTTATTTAGATCCAGTGACAGGACCCAAAGAGTGCGAGTTCAATACCCGGTTAAGCCGGTGGAGAACTTTCAGAGGGGAATTAACAGGAAATAACTAATAACTGAGATCCATTAAACATAGCACGTGGAACTAGAACAGTCTACCCCATTCAGCGAAATAAAGGGTTCAGTTCGACATTCCAACCACCTGACGAAGGCCGGAGCGTACAACGGCCGAAACGTTGTAATTAATATAGTGACAAAGATGAGGACAATAGTCCGAATAATGTAAATAGTGTTCAGTCGTATTATCGATCTTTCCAGTATTGATGAACAAATCTTTTTATCTTTTTGTTTGAATTACTGTCGGACGTCAAAATCTTACGCCATTATTTTCTCTTCGATTTACATGTGCTGTAGAATTCAGTTTTTAATGTTGTTGAAAGTCCTCAATATGGTTTCTGTTATTGTAGTACATATCTTTGCGATTGTGCAGCGCCAATCTACGAGTTCTTATAGCGGATGATCTTCGCTTGATACTACCGGCTTCATTCACTCGAAGCCATCTTTAACCATTGATCTGAAAAAAGTTGTTTTGCAGAGCTTGTTGTTGTTACAGAGTTCTTGTACATGGCTATGTTTGAACAAATTTCTGAACGAATTTAATGCCATGAATGACGCCCATTTGAACGCCTTCATGTGACGAGGCTATTTAAGAACATGACTTTGTTTTAGTAACTTGCATTGTTGGGAAAAATGTAAACCAGAATTTTCAAGATTGAATCAAAGCACTGGTCATCACTGTTTCATTTTAATTCTATAATATCTGTTCTGGAAAAGCTGTGCACCCGATGCAGTGTAATGGTTAGCAAGCAAGTCTCGCTAAAACAATTACGACTGAGTAGTGAGCTCGATCCTCACTGTGTGCCCGCGGTTTTCGTCTTTATACCACATCTAAGCTATGCTTGGAAAATCAGTATATGTTTTGGAAACCTTGATCTATTTCATAATTCTTGAAATACATCAGGCAGATGTATATTTTTTTTGTTCAAGATCATTCCCATCCCAATTATAAATACCCATATCACAAGCATAGTGGACCCTCATTATCAGTACACTAGCCTCGGGAAAGAAAACTGTAGCGTTGTTTTCTCTTAAAGAATTCATTTTGAACGTGGTACGGGAGGATTAAATGATCAATGACTATCTCTTTACATCTATGTTTGCATATTTACATGCCATAGTCGAGGAACATATTGAATAGATTTAGGCTCTAATTTCTCCAGCTTACTGTCGTACTCACTATGAAGTTTGAAATATTTCGGTATGGGGGGGTGCTTCACTAGACATGTACAACATTGTGGAACAATATAGTTCCTCTACAAAATTCTAGACTCGATCTGGATTCGGAGAATCTGATTCCTTCTCTATAATTTCTGTTAAGGAATGGTTCTCAGTATCTTTTATGTTGATCTTCTATTTCTCTCCTAATAGAGGAACATTTAAAGTTCTAATTTAAAGGATGACCACGCGATTACCAACACATATTCTTCAATTTCTCTTAATAAGCATGTACTTTAGTCTATACAGTTCTTGGAGAAAGCTTTGTAACTTTCCCATTTTAATATTGGGATTTGGATAAGAACAACAGTCTTTAGCAAATGCGCTGAGTAAAACGGAAGATCAATCTTTATAAAACTGAAACGGTAATCTGGAAATTAAATTAAAGCAGTGATGGACCGACCGTAAATTCATCACAAATCATTCAGCATGTTTAATTAATAAATGGTATACACGCCAACTACCTTAGGGTATGGATCAATAATAACAAATCCAGTATTGGTGATAAGGAAATTGAACATAGAATAGGCTGCACAAACTGTTAAAAAATCCAAAATATTAACCTGAGGAAGCGTGTCATGTTCTTAAATAGCGTTTCCAAATCGAAACTTCCAAATCCATTCAAAGATATCTACAGTCTCATCTGTATATGGCCACATTCTTAGATCAATGATTACAAATGGCTTCAGACAAATGAGACCTGTAGATATTATCAAAAGCGATTTTTCTCCAAAACTTGTGGACTGGCGCTACTTAATCCTAAAAACAACTGTGCCAAATGAAGTAAATAACAACTCTTAGAATATAGAGAGCACAAGTAACACAAAGTTATTGACTTTAGAAATTATTTACAAAAGAAAACTTTAAAAATGAAACCTCCATCAATAATGAAAAGCTAGTGGTCTTGAGAAAACCCAACTGTATTATTCACAACATCCACTTCTGATTAAATATTGATTATGGAATTGGATTTAGAAAAATGCAAAATAAAAATAAAAAAAAGGTAAAAATGAATTGTTTCTCCAAGATGGAGTTTTTCAGATAAAGAAACAAAACAAATACAATATTTGTATTTTACTGTTATAAAATAACATAAGGCATATCTCGGCTGATTTGCAAGCAAATAAACTAACATACTCAAGAGCGAGAGCCGGATGTGAACGGGAAAAGGCCCCGTCACAAAATGACCATTATCGTCGTTTACGCATCGGCCCGACGCACGAGTTCCGGTCGAAAAATAAAATAATATTTAAAGTGTTTCTGTTTTTCGACCAATAAAAATGCTTTCCTCCTAATTATACTCGCGTCGTTTTACGAGCCTGTTAAGCCATAAAAAACGTCAAAAAAGGGGTCACACGGCGAAGTACAACAGCAGTTAACAGGAGGCCAGGGAAGAGACATGTCCCGGTCAGTCAGCAGCAGTAGCGCCATGCCAAACAGAGAGAACTACTATGAGAGATCAACCCAGGTCGGCAGTCGGCTTATGAACTATACCACAAGGTAGCTATCCCAAAACCACACGTTTCTATTGAAATAAATCACGTAAATATATTTCTGCTGTTGTCATATTTCTTTCTTGCAACCATTCGCTTGTCTATAACATTACTTAGCGTAAGTGGACGAGGAAACATCAACAGGGAGGGTTAGTGCTGTAGCATGCCGACGGGCGATAATGGTTATGTCCCCATTCACATAAATACAGTAGTAGATACTGTATGTTGGTCTGCAACTGGAGATTCCTTGCCAGCTGTACTGGTCAAACTCTTTGCCTTCGCACAGAAAGGATCCCCAGACGATGCTATGTCGAAGGGCAGTCTGGTCTCGGGAAACAGCTACCCGACCCCATTTTATACGGGGAATTTTGGCTGAGATTACGGGCTCGGGGCCCCACGTTAAATTTGCTTTTGTGCCACATCTGACTGCGTGGAGCGGTTGGTAGATATCCTGCAGTTTGAGATTCATTGTGGAATTCAATTGACTCACTTCTAGCAGTTGACTTCTTCTTCTCTGCGCTGCTGTCGAATCATATATGTGTTGTTCTTGTTCTAAGTATTATCTTTCATTACCAACCTCCGTTTGATTATTCTATTCACTAACCTGCCCTAGCTTAAAACAGTTAGTAAGAAGGCAAAATTTGCTAAGGAATACAAAGGAAAAGAATCTAAGTAAAGCTATAATCGCTCACGTCCACTGATACTGGCTAGTCACATTCAATGTCTTGAAAACCATAACTAGTAACAATTCATCATACGCGATCAGACCCAAAACTATAAACCACCACAATGAACGGACGTTCGCTTAGGATTTAAGCTCAGCAGAAACCCCAAGTGGATCTTGTACATACGATCCACCAATTCTCTTGCTATCCTGTACCTTTACAAGATCAGGCTGGAAATAGGATACAGTTGTCATTTATGGACAGGAGCTGGCCATGCTATACTTTATTTTTCATCCTCGACAAAGTACACCAGCATCTCAGATGCTTGTGGGGGATAAATATAGCCTGACATAAAAAAATGTCTTAAAATAATTGTCGGACTTTGTCCATTTCATAATGTGTGACGTCATTTGTTTACATTTGGATACGCATCTAGTAGATATGAATGTATGAGCGTGTATATATATATATATATATATATATATATATATATATATATATATATATATATATATATTTCTATCAGAAGAACAGTCCACTTCCAATTTTAAAATTTGAAGCAGGAAACCTACCTTCGTCATCCATTTCACGGCTATGAACCAATAACCAAAAAGCTCAAATCAAGACCCAGCTTTCTTCATTCAGTCGAAGCAAAGAACTACACAGCTCCTAGTCAGAAATTCAATTAAGAGCGTAGAACATAGCCTCTCTCTCAGCTCTACGCAATCCTAATACCTCCAGTGATACCTGACCCTTCTAGTCCTGCCTGTATCACCTCCGAACAGCTGTTGATCGCTGTAGAGCCAAACTTCAAAAATGGTTATCTATAACCGATGCTGATTCCAACTGCCAATGAGGGCAATGACAGACGAAATGTCACAAGCCTCTCGCTACACTACCCCTATTTCATCGGAACTACATTCCTTACTTTCACCAGTTTTAGACTTCACGGCTAAGGCCCATCATGCCACGCCCATTTTAGTGAACCACCCTCATTTCCATGGTGAGATGGAAGTTTCACTCGAGCAGCAGATTTTGGCAAACTTCTGCTTTGTGGAAACGACTCCCAAGATGATGCTTCCTCCATCAATACAATCTTAGCCTGTTCAACTATAGGGTTAACCGTTATCTTTTCCACATCCGCATAAACTGTGCCACTTAGCCAGTAACACTCTACCTTGAGTCGCACTCGGCCCTTGTACAGAGTGAATATCATTGCAAAAAAATGTCCTGAGACAACTCGATATATAATAGAAGAATATGAAATATTGTAATTATTCTATAGATTTTAAGAATTCGTATCTTCATTTCATTTTGAGATGCAAAATTTTAACTTTGAAATGCTTCAGAATAAGAAAACGGAACAGGTTAAATTCGGTACGTAATATCTTCATACAGCAGACAGCTATAAAATGAATATTGATTAAAATTTAGATATATATTTTAATTTATAAATAAGTAAATAGATTAATTATAAATAAAAAAAATCTTATAAAATAATTGGATTATTTCTCTGTTTAATTAGAATGTTTCTAGTATTGAGATTCAATTACAAATTCCGATTGGATGTCTGTAAACATGGTTACTGTTTACGAAGTATTACTTTGCGAAATAGGGATTCTGTGCATCTGTAAGTCATATATTGAGCAAGTCGGAGCTATTCTGTTAATGTTAATGTGGCAGAAAAAAAAACCCTAATGATTTCAAGTCTTGTTAGCAATTCCATTACAGTTTATAATGTTGTTTAATTATAACTTCAAAGTTCCATCGCAAAATATTTCCCAAAATATGTCTAAAAATGATTCCCTGCACTTTATCGGCCGATGTTAACATTTTTTTCTTTATTTCATTTTATATTTATCTTTTTTTTTTCAGTATGAACTCAAAACTGGGCTTCGTCTTTGATGCTGAAATATCCTCAATGCCGGGAAAGAAGCTAATTCTGATCAAAGTAAAATATAAAATTTAAATTTAATCTAATGAAATCAATTATATTAAATATTTCAAAGCTGTAAAATCTGTATATTTTTGTAATAGCCCACACAGTGCGAATCTCCGTCTTCAACAGCAAACTGTTTTCAATCATTCTATTTAAATTATTCATGCAGCTAACCAATGCCGAATAAAATATTTTAAACGAATTACATACGAACTATAAAACGGCTCTGAACTAATTGTAATTAAAAATGTGTAGTAATAGTTGATATATGTCAAGGAACAGAGAAAGACATCTTTTATTCCGAAGTCGGAATTATTTTTCATAAAATGTTATCATTATTGTTTTATGAAACAACCCAAAGCAAAATCACAGCGAAAGTAAAATTTCTATCCTGCTGTTTATCGTCTGCTATAACACAAAATTAACATCAACGAAGGAAAATATTTAAAGAATGGGCCGTGGGTAGCAGTCCCCAATCTAATTAGTCAAATTTAACAAGATTTAGTCTTCCTATGACAAAATGTTTCAAAATTAATTATTGCGAAAAGCCGCAGAAAAAAACAACACAAATAATAACAAAGATGGCGGAGATGGGATGAGGAGGATAGCAGAGGATGTTTACAGAAGCAAGATGAAGAAACTGGTAAATAATGGTGGTAACTCTTATTAGAAATTGTAGACGATAGAATAAAATTCGATATGAACAAGATAGGAAAATCTCGTTAAAGTAATCTGGCAGCAAGTGTGATAGAAGTTCGCATATTTATAAAGGAAATGATTTTAAAGCTTTCCTCACCTTCTTTGTGTCAACAGAGTTGTAGCAAGTCTCTTTAAAGAGTACACTTGTAATATTGCTTTTTTTACTTCTGGGGTAAGTTTGTCATGTACTTTCTGACGCCTGCTGTAAATTCAAGTAATAATAGGTCAGTTTTATATTCAGCCACACGTAGGGCTAAAGGACGTCATATTAAATGAACATGTGCTTTACTCGTCAAGGAGAGTAAAATTTTAAATTTTTAAAACATTCAGGTTGAGGTTCTTGGAAGTTTTCGTTAAAAAGATTCCTTTTACATATTGGATTATTGGGAAAATTTTGTTACACTGTTTACAATGGAAACCAAGAAAACTTGTTTTTATATATGAAAGTTCACATAGTACAATTCTCGAGAGTGACTCAAGGTAGAATATCGTAAATGTGCGGTGATATGAATGAAAATAAAGTGATAGTAAGTAAAGCTTATAAGGAGAAATGGGCAATGAATGATGAATACAGGTGCTATATGAACGAGACCTTATTAATATTCAAGCAAAATCTAACCACCCTATAAGAATAGAGACAAGAGATTCTTTGTGATGTTTGATTCATGCAGCAGGGGCAAAACCTAAAGTCGTCATATTGATTAAGTTAAATCTTAGCTAATTTGCCGAAGGCAATTAAGTAGTTTGTCTTTGATTGCTTACAGCAGTGTGGAGGGCTGGGTTGTAACTTTCAATCACTTCCGAATCAAGCTAGTAACCTTAAAACAAAACTGAATTGGCCCTAAATTGTCAACTGTTTTTTTTTTAATCATTTCATCCAAAGAAAGTCATTAAAGCCATTATGATAGAAAAGATTGCTGAGTGTTAGATAATATGAGAGAATGCTATTAAGAAAAGCGAACAACAAAAGAACAAGAATTAAGAAGACAAAAGATAACAATTGATATTGCATTTAAATTTTTGAAGATCCAATTTGACTGACAAGAAGAGAAAAACTCAAGCGAGATGTGCGAGAGAAGAAACTGTTAACATAGAACTTACAGTTATATGCACCAATTTCAACTGTATACTGATGAAACTATGAGACCAAACAAGAACTTTACTTAAGTTCGTAAATTCTAGATATCATAGAAGTAAGATCATCGGAACAGCTATCAAGAAAGTACTTATAAAAAAGGAACAGGTGAGCTACATTACTTCGGTGGCAGATCGACTGAAGCCGAGATGGTGCCTCATTACAAACAATATTGCAGATTTCCCTTTGAATTTTTTCAAGAATCTCTAAACGTATAGCAGCACCACCAGACCACATGTGACAATAATATTCAAAGAATGGTCGAATGGTAGACTTATAAATATTGAAGATAATAGATTCTGGCAATTTAAATGGTGTAGCATAAAACAGAGAACCAAAATTCCTTGCATTTATTTCAATATAATCTTTCCACTTCATGTCAGCTAAAACTGTTAACTCCTGGATGTTATCATACGCCATGCTGATGGAAAGCAGTTTCGTTTGAGAGGTGTTAATTTTAATAAGCCATTCCTTCTCTAGTTAAAATCAGATTCTAGATCATTCTTTATTTCAGCTGATCTCATCGAATTGATCAGATTTACTCTTAAGAATGAAGATAATAGTTGTATCAGAGATACCGTCTTAAGAAGTGATGTCATCATGAAGGCCATTCATGAAAATTAGAAACAGTGTAGACCCAAGAATACGGAACAGTGGACACGTGCATTGCTGCGGAAAGTTTTAGAAGAGTGGCTGTTCAGGAGAACTTTCATTTCGCGATTTAATAAGAAAAGCTGAATCAATTAAAAGATTCGTCCACAAATGACATAACCTTTCATAATGTGAAGACCAGTACGATAAACCCAGTTAGATGTTTTTGAAATGTCCAAAGCAACAGCCTAAGCTTGTCCATACTTAACGAAAGCTTGAAAGACTTTTTCAGAGACAATTGTTAAAATATCAGATGTCGAGAAACAAATTTTATATTGCTTATCTGAAAGAAGACCCTGCGATGTGAGATGTTTGGCCAATTCAGAGTTGATTACGGTCTCTTGTACTTTCCCAAAACGAGGTTGTAGGCTAATTGGCCGATTGTTGGACGGTTCTGACAGTCTATCTGAGTTATTAAAGACTGGAACTACAGAAGAATCTTATCAATCCAGAAAGCAAGAAGCAGTGGTATTTATTGTAACGTCTATAAGGACTAATATTCACTCTTATGGAACTCGTATATACGACCCAACGTTAAAGATGAAGGGAAGGTTATCAGCTTCTCGTACCACGCCAAAAAGTACCCTATTCTACTTGCTGTAATCTATCTTTAAAAGTGTCACTTTTTTTAAGCACTTCAAGGCGGGGTGTCGCTAGCACTCAAGGGGTTATAGAAAGTGAGAGTAAGAGTAAAAAGGTGCGTTTGAGAAAAGGATATGAAGGACTGGGATCAGGATCAAAACATAGATGTCGATTGAATATTTGAAGATTATCGCTATCAGGCAAGCGAGTAACAAGAAAGGAGTTCCACTGCATGAAAGGGCAAAAGAAGAAGCTTTTGAAGTAGAAGAAATGGCTTCATTTAACCGTTTCCACAGTAAAAAGGTGGGACTGATATAACAACACAGTAACACGCTTAAATTCATGCAGTTTCAAAACCATTGAAGCTAAATCGTCAGAGCAGTTACCATGAAAATATTTGTAGAAAAGACAAAGAGAAGCCACATCAAGTCTGTGAGAAAGTGACTGGAGCCGGTATGCCACGTCAGGACCTATCACACTGTATATACATCCCGAAATGGAGTATTGGCTTTTCTATCTAGGTTGGAGATGACCAATCTTATTTTTAGCCTTGACAGAGTTCAAAAGTTTTTCCCAACCTTTTCGTCAATGAATTATCTTTCATTCTCCAACCCTTTTTCTCAGAGTCACAACGTTTCATGCCAATCTATAACCTATCGTTAACCCTAAGGAAAATGTTCTGATGGACGACACCGTTTAGTTTCACTACTTCAGGCCTTTACAAATAAAGAACCCTCCATGCTATATGCACGAGGGTAAACCCATCTCATTCTTATCGTACTCCATGTTGGTAACAAGGAAGTTACATTTTGACAACTTCGGCCCAAGAGCCCCTGCTTTGCGCCACAGACTCCTGCGAGGATGCTTCTCTAAGCACTATAATCTTAACCCCATACTGTCTTAGATTAATCGCTATGTATCATGTATAGCCAGATTATCTACAATTCGTACGTCCTTAAAACATGCGCATTTAGTAAATGTGCACGTTAAGTGATTCATGGGCCTTGCATCGCGTTAAGAATTGCATGGAAATTTTCTTGTATCGTATTTCTATATTAGTCTTCGATGTGGATGGTTTGTTCGACTTATTCTATGATGAAAATGTCTTCATTTTTGGCATGTATTTTTCATCTCGAAATGTTTGGTATATCGCTTGAATTCTTCAAAGGTTTCTGCAAAATCTCAATTTTGGCTTGCTGTTTTTGACTCAATTTGGCAACTTTATATGTGTTTCAAATTCTATCTAAAAAAAAAACTAGTTTCTTATTATTCCTCTTTGCGTATTTCTCAAATGCCTAAAATATTGATTTAACACATTTTAATGCTGAGATGTCTTCATTGTTACTTGATTTAGTTTAATAATTCTGTACCTGCTTTACGGCTATCGATTTCTTTTTTCCTAATAAAACTCAAAAGCGTCTGTGCATTTTACAAAAATCTATGGATATATGCTACCTTAACAACCTTATGAAATATAGGGCTGATGCCACACTACGCCTGATGTAGTTGCCGTTTCTTCATGGAAATTACGTTGCTTTTCTAACTGGCTTTGAATACAGAGTTGTCTTTTCTCCTTTGCTAGATGCCTGGCAAGAGGCGCTGGTAATACCTGGCGTCATTGAGTGTGTGCAGGTGGCGTATTGTTTTGGTTCATGTGCAGATGAACGTGTTGTGTGTCTATGCTGCTGCTGCTGGTATGTGACAGCATCCTCATCCGCAAGACGAAACATCTAAGTGTCAGACAGAATCTTAAAACAATTAATAATTATATCTTTTGTAAAAAAAGTTTTGAAAAAGCTTACAATTGAAGTAGATTCAAAAAGAACACAAAATTATCAAGAGATAATAAGAGTAAAAGAATTAAAAGACACTTGCCAAATCAACGAAAGAAATTAGGGGAAAAGTAACATGGAATTGTTTGAAAGAAGGTAATAAAAACGAAATTGAAATCACTATAGTGATTTTCTAAGCGTACCTTAGATGTAGCACAAAGCCTAAAGTAGGCTTACCCAGTGAGGATCGAAGAAACAATTCAATCCTAATTGTTCTAGCGAGACAAGCTTGCTAAACTTTAGGCCGCCTCGAGGTTCCCACTTGAAATCATTATAGTAGCAGCTAAGATTATCCTATCAATACAAATATCAGAAAGTTCTTCACAAAAAGAGACATCACAACTTTGTAGAATACATGGAAAATGGGATGAAATTATGGCATAGGTTGTTTGTGCTTGCTCAAGTTATCTCAGAATGAAGATGAAATGTGTTTTGATCTGCTATAAAATCCTTAATCCAACACGGAACGAAACATAACGTAGAAACTTGAAAGACACAGATTATATTATTCTACTCACCAAGTCTGCCACAACTACAACCAAAAGAATTTATCTAAACTCAACATGGAATTTGGCAAAACTACATCTAAAGCAATCGAGGATTTAATCATTAAAAAAAACAAAACAACCAGCCAAAACATGAAAGAAGAATTTACTCTATCAAATGAAGGAATTACCAAAATGGGTGTTCACCGTAACAGAACGGACCATAATTTTGACATAGAGAATGCGAATTTGATTAAAAGAGGAAATAATCCACTTAGACGAAAATGTCTGGAAAGTGTCATGATCGCTAGTTAAACACGGTAAATTTGCGTCCAGTCTCTTATAATATATCACCATCCTTGATAGATTTTATATTGTCACAGTGTAGGATAGTCAGGGAAAAAAGGTGCTGGAGAGAAAAAAGAAAAAGAATACAGATGAATTTAGCTAGATTGAAACAAAAAATATTCTTTAAAAAATGTTGAAACTACTTTAGTCTCAGGTTTCAGACGCATGTGTAGACGTGGAAACATCAACAAAGCCCAGTCCGATGAAATCCTAACGGATGAAACGCGTCACAAGAAAATTTCCAGTTTGTCATACTTTTCTAAATACTGTTTGTTGATATATAAAATTATACAAAAATATATATCATTATATATATATATATATATATATATATATATATATATATATATATATATATATATATAAAGAAAGAACCGTGAGATATATAATCCGGTGTTCTTATAGATATTTTTATTTTTACAAAATAGTGCTCAATGTAAATTTACAGAGCATTAATATTATAAATTAATTGATTTAAAATATGTTTTTTCCGCTACACAGTTCTAAAAATGTTTCAAAAATAGAAGCTAAAAGCCCCGAATTTAATTTTGCAATTAAATTAAAAGCATTAGTTCCATTTCATCCTCAAGCGAATTTTAGAGTAAAAACCCAGTAATTTTTTAAAAGTTACTCCAAAATTCGCTTGAGGATGAAATGAAACTAATGCTTTTAATTTAATTGCAAAACTAAATTCGGGGCTTTTAGCTTCTATTTTTGAAACATGGTTAGAACTGTGTAGCGGAAAAATATATTTTAAATCAATTAATTTATAATATATATATATATATATATATATATATATATATATATATATATATAATATCATCTTCAAGAAGCGAGAGCAAGATCTAAAAGGTCAGCCAATATTACAGCGATCTGATCTCACAATCCTCAAACTTGCTCCATATGTGGCCTCCTTTGTAAATCACTAAGGGTCTTAAATGCCACTTAAGATTATTGCACAAACTTTCATAACTGAATCAATAAGCTGTCAGATCCTCAAATGTCGAAACCGACGGAAGAGTCCATTATTATATATATATATATATATATATATATATATATATATAAATAAACAATTTATAAAAAGAATTAAATAGCAATGTTAATGTGATTAATGGCGAAATCACTTCGCTAACAGAACTTAATAAGGCATTAACTTACTATCAATTCCTTGAATAATAATATCCTTATATTTGAGGTATGGAAGACACATGCGAAGTACTTTTGACAATTTCAAATTGTTATCTTTAGGGCGCAATTTTCTCATACGTAGGCAAACACTAATATGAAATACGTGTAGACCAAAAAGTAATTTTTTAAATTATGCTATTTATAAACAGTTGAATATATTTCTGGTGCGTGCGATGTTATGACACTAGAGTTCTTGTCGATCAATTGAGAATTTTGTTTGAATTTTGAAAGTTATAAATCAACGAAATGTTCTTGTTATATGTGATTATCTGTTAAAGTAAAATGGACTTAGTATAATCCAATTAGTAAATACATGCATATATATATATGTGTGTGTATGCGTGTGTGTTGATGTGTGTGTATGTATGTATCAAAGTCTACACACCTATACATACGTGATTGTTGTAAGTGACTTGGGCGGCTTCTCCTGTACTGATTCATTTTTATAATTCAATTTGTAGCTTAAATAAAGTGAAAGCCTACACTTGAAACATTAATAGAAACAGACGTCCATTCCTGTATCTTTATTTTCCTCTGATCTTCTTCCCCGTGTCAATTGATAAACGTATTTGAAATGATCTTCTGCTGACCGGTAAGTATATTACAATGTTTGGATATGGTGTTGACTACCCAAATAGCTTCCTAGGTCGAGATTAACATATTCAACGGCGACAAACTCGAAATGTATTGATCAACCTGCCTTTTGTAATTCTACTTTGAGCGAGAATAACGCAGATAAACTGACAAATCTTGAAAAGGCATAGACACAGCTGATGAAACACTCACTCAAATATGGACAATACACCTCAGGAGGCTCCGGGGCCTGGAAACATACGTCACTCTAACATACTTGTATGAATATCATCAAAAATAACTGTGTAAATATTCGTCGTTACGTTCGGTAGACACTTTGTGACGGTGTTACTAGGTCATAATATGTTCGTATTGTGCCAATATAATTCAGATTTCTTCTATGCTATGCAAATCATACTGTAATTATAAGAGTCTATTTGTAGATAGCAAATCTCGTACAATATAAAATATATGAGTGTAGTGATTTATATCGACGTTTGATGTTTCATTAATATCCCGGATGTATGTTAACTGCCTATTTAAATTTAGATTGTTATTAACGGCATTAATTATGCATCGATTTTCGTAAAACAAGCCTTATTTTGACCGAGACAATATCTAGAATCTATTTTACATATCTATAAGATAACGATTCGTTCGATGCTTAGACACTTGCTGCTACATATGGGCCGGTGCCAATGCTATTTACCTTGAGCTCTATCTGTGCCTTTTCTATAAATACTTTCATGGTAATTGTTCTGATGATCTCTTCGCTATGGTACCTAGATTTTTTTTGCATTTAGGCGCCGTACAAGACTACTATTAAGATCTAATCAATTTACAGTTGAGCAGGGTAGATGCAACTGTAAATTCTATGCTAACAGCTTCTTTTAACGAAATTCTCGCTTATGGAACTCTCTTCCGGCTTCATGGTATCCAGCCAATATTCATCTGTAAAAATTTTCCTGCAATGTTAACCGCTATCTACTGTACTCCAGATTACTCTTTTCTCTTCCCGCTCATTATTAATGTTTCTATTCCTAATTCTTCCCCACCCTGTAACCTCTTTGTGTCTAAGTGGCTTTACTACATTAAATGGGGTGATACCGATTAACAAAATTAGTAGTTGTATATACAGTGTTAATAGTTTTATATAGACACCAGCTTGGTTGTAATCAACTGGGTATAACATTATTCAACGCAGTACCCTTTTCACGTTTACTTCCAATTAGCAATTTCCGATGGTTTTGGTACTACTGAAGCAGGAATTCCATGAACTCAGCAACTCTACCTTGAATTACCACATGCTTTAGCAATGTGACATTGTCATGTGTTGTGCCGTTCTTGGCTACACTTTCCCTCTGAAATTAAAAGAGAAATTAATAAAGATATTCTTCCACGTTTTAAAATCAAAATGCTTAATGAAACGGGGTGATATCAACAAAGATTGCAAATAATTTTAGAGAGGAAATTTCTTTCCATCCAACCATTGAAAAAACTTGAACTTAAAAATAAATAATTCGTGCGGTGAATCACTTGCGTATTATTTTACAAGCATAGGAGGGAATGATATCTAGATGTACCCCTAGTGACGTCACCTTCAGTCAGACTATTTCAAATTAATATTTTGGACGTCTATCGTTAAGTTTAGCAATCCAGTCCTACGCACATTCTCATACTTCAAGTTTCCGAGAATTTCAACCAGTAGACATCGGTCTGGTTTACACCCTGGTCAGCAATTATCCATATTTGAGAGGGTGAGCTCTTATCTCACGTATATACAGAAAATCAGACCCTGTTTTTTCGCCTAAATCTCGCCAACGAGGCAATCCTTCGCTTAAAACTGACTTCATCAACATCAAATTTTCTCGCCCACAATGATTTTTTTCTGATATTTCTTATTTTATCTAAGAATTTAACCTTACATCGGGGTGATATATTGTGTATGTAATAGATCGCGCAAAATTTACACCTTAATAATCTCAGCTTACGTCCAAGAAATGCTTCATTGTTATTCTAAAAAGGAATATTTTGAAATTGTTTGTTCTTCTGATGAGTGACTTGTATGTTTGTCTCTTTGTATGTCACGACAAAAGATTATATTTATTCATAAATACAAGGAAATTTAAATTAGGTTTTCATTCAGAAATGCAACTTCAAAAGAATGTGATGTAATGGTTTGATTTGTTTAGTGTACGGCATATCAACACCTCAATGGGTCATTTAATGCCGACAGCTTTATTCTGCTAATATTTTTGTTTTGTCAAAAATCTATTTCAGATAATATTCTTTTCCTCAAAAATGTTTAGCTGGTAATATTATTTTAAAGATGTATTGCTGGTAATTCTTTTTTCAAAAATGTATTACTGCTAATAGTTTGTTTGTTTGTTTTTTTCCAAATATTTATTTATTTATTTTTTTTACAAAGTACTTCTGGTATTAAAACTTATTTTTAGACTTTCATAATACTTTTTACTCCAGTTTCAGGGTTAACTATTTGCGCATGGCTGGGACCTGACAGGTGCTACCACCCCGGGTCACGGTGTACCTGGGAACACCAGCAATTAAAAAGTGTTTCCACGCTTCTCAAAACCTCCTGATCAGAGGCGTTTCTGTTGGATGTAGATTATCGTCTTACCCAGGACGCGGATGTAATTTAACGTCATAGCCAGGACCTGTGATGTAATGCTGCTTTTAGTTCTTAAATAACTGTTTCTATATGATCTATTCAAACTAATACTTATATTTTGATTGTTTCTTCATTAGCTTTTGTTCAGTATTTCGTTCGATCTTACCAGACTTGCTTCGGCAATTGATTGGAGATTCGTCTCTAGCTGTGCTCGTCAAACCCTCTGCCTTCCGGTGGAGAAGAACCCAGACGAGCCTATGCCGAAAGGCAAAGTCTCGTCTGGGGTGGTAGACGGCAATCCGACCCCGTTTGAACCCGCATTAAAAAAGGCCTTGTGAAACATCCTGCTTCGCGGGGTGGTAAGGTAACTAACCTTACCAGATTGCTTCAAGTTTACAGGAAAATATTTATTAATCTTCCAAGAATATTCTTCTTATCTTTGATATAGTGATCATTAAAGATTTTCAGTGGATTTACCGACGCTTCTAGAAATCGACAGTCTTGGAAGCGTCCAAATATATCTAGGTGGTCTTGTCGATGATGAATTAATTCCTACCTTGCGACCCTTTTGCTCTCAAACGAAACGTTGCAAGAAGTTAGATATTCTATCTTTAAAAGTTTAGTGATTGGGAAAACATCCTCTTAGAAATCGGCTCCACAGAGCAGCTATTCGTCGGAAGAAGCTTTTTTTGAGAGGAACTTACGTTGAGAGGAATACAGAGGGAATGAGGGTTGTTCGCTAAAATGCGCGTAGCATGGCGGGTCCTAGCCGTGAAGGTTAGAATTGGTGGAACTAAAGAATGTTAATTGCCTGAAGCACTTTCTGTGGAAGTATCGATAGAGCAGTCTGAAGCTTGGTACATCTCGTCAATCTGTCATCCACTAGGACGCGGAGACGCTTTCGGACACTAGCGAGAAGGGAATGGGAGGACTAGTCACCTTCCGCACAAATATGACAGCAATACTCCATTTTAGACCTGATCTGGCTCTTTTAAGTATAGAGGATTGTCCAAGAAGTTTGGCCTTTGTCAGAATGGTGCTCTTTAGCAACGGATCGTATGAATGAGTTACACTTATGGTCTGGATTGAGTTTGAGGCCCAATAATCGCTAAAGGCATGGAGCCTCACTGAGCTAACATCTATTTATCGTATCCAGTGAATATAACAAGTTTAGCTCTACTGAGATGTTAGAAAGTTATCGAAAGAGAGAAGAGCCGTCAAACACTGGGCATCACGTGTTTTATCTGTCTGTCTATCTGTCTATCTATCTATCTTAGTCAGTTCGTATCTATCTAAAATTTGTTCTGGTCTATCTATTATAAATTTTTTCTCATCTATATATATATCTGTCTGTCTGTCTGTCTGTCTGTCTGTCTATCTATCTATCTATCTATCTATCTATCTATCTATCTATCTATCTCAATCTTTTCATATCTATCTGTTTTTCTGCCTCAGTCTGTTCGTATCTGTCTGTCTATCTATATATGTATCTAGCGTTAGAAAGAGAGAAGAGCCACCAAACACTGGTCATCACGTGTTTTATCTGTCTGTCTGTCTACATATCTATCTATCTTAGTCAGTTCCTATCTATCTAAAATTTGTTCTGAGATACCTATTATAAAATTGTTCTCATCTATCTATCTATCTATCTCAATCTTTTCATATCTATCTGTTTTTCTACCTCAATCTGTTTGTATTTGTCTGTCTATCTATATATGTATCTAGTGTTTATTTCTATCTATATGGAAAGATAGTCACAGAGATTCATGCGCGTGTTGACGATTGTACTTCTCTACATATGTTGTACCTATTATTTTTTATAGTGATGATTGACAGTGTTCTTACGTGTATATCATTTTTTGCGTGCTTATTGTAATGTACACGGAGGCACCCTCGTGCGTGTGTGTGCTTGAGAATGAGTGTGTGTACGTCCTTCAATATAGTGAGCCGTTATGTTATTACCAAGAATAATCCCCAACGAAGGAAATACATATTGTTCTTGAAATATTTACTCCTTATTTTTAGTTTTGCCTTTGCCTGCTTTCTTCTTTTTTTTTTTTTTTTCGCGTGCAAATTCTCCATATTTTTTTTTCGGAAAGGAAATTAAATAAAATACGTTCTTTGCGGAATTCAGTCATGAACATATCTTGGCTATTTTTTAACTCCCCCATTTGTCGTTTATTTTTTTGTTGTTGGAACATTACAAATCCCAGCGCCATATCGGTACAAACGTGAGTGAACACGCGCAGCTCAGAAAATGCCAATTTTAGAAGACGCAAGCTCACAAAAAAGACAACATTAAAATAAAAGCTATATCTGAAAGACGCTTCGTGACTTATGGAGAAATGAAAACATTCTCAAAATCTGACACCTACCAGGTAAATAAAACAAACGGATTTTATTCACCAATTAGACACTCGGGACAAAGAGAATTGCAGACAGTACAAGTTTTTCTCTTACGTACAAAAAAAAAAAAACTGTAGCAAGATATCATGGAATGTTTTTTCATTCGCATGTTTGCCTTGTTTTACAACTTTGACAATAGTTTTGTCCCACCAGGCGAGAAAGGGAAAACACTTCTTTCACTGTTTCCTTTTCTTGAATCGATTACTTCTGCAGTCGCCACTGACTGAGAATTAACCAGAGTAGCATTGGTAGCCGAGAGAAAAACCATTCCTTCAAGACGTTCTGTCTATCTCGTTTTCGTCAATTCTTCGACTATAGCGAGTTGTAATGATATTTTACGCTGGGTAATTATAAGAAAACAAGATTTTGACGTGCATTGCAATAGTCTATATCGGACAGAGATATGCAAAAGTTAAGCCACACTGGATCCGGTCTATATTTTATGAAATCAGCCAATAAACGCTATTCTTGTGAAAGAATATAAGCAAAATCACAGTAATTTTTTTAATGTTATAACTATAGCTAAACTATCTTTATTTCCTTTTCAAATAATATGATTAATACCTTTCATTACATTCTCCTTCACAAACGTCATCGTTTTTCATTAAGTAGCAACAAAAAGACAAGTACATATATTGTTTGAATTATGGCGTCATTCAACACAGTAAATTTATTATGGTGAGAAAGTAGCAACAAAATAGATTAAATATTTGTTTTCTTTTTATTAAAGATGTTGAAAGCCGTATTATGTCATTCTCTATTTCAGAGACTGTAAAAGATGATACACGTCTGTCTACCTTTATGAAAGGAAGCGATGTTTTGAAACGCTGCAGTAACTACAAAATGACTGAATTTCCTGTATGATACGATGCCGCTTTAAAAAAAAAAGCAACTAGAGATGACTTCTTGCGACATCTAAACTTGACACCAAACCTTGATTTCAATTCTCGCACCTCTTTTCCTATCGTGTGTGCATTGAACACAATGGCCATGTAAAAGACTCACAGGGATATTACACGCACTCCCATTTTAATAGGTTTTTCTTCAGAGGAGTTTTTCTTACAGTATTTAAGTATGTAATGTTTAAAGCAAACTAGCATAACGTTTTAAAAGTTTAGAAACACAACTTAGCTATATCAGAGAATTTTATATATATAAAAAGAAAGCTAAATGGAGGTTATAAATGAAATGAGAACAATGAAATATTCGACAAAGTGTTAGAGTAATAAAACAGTGGAAGACCAAACGAAGCAGAGATATGTTATTAAGGAATGATACTATTTGCGTTGAATATAAACCACAGTATAACAAGAAAGCTTTTTGTGGCCTCCCATAGCTGATGCTGGCATCCAGAAGAATGGCTCCTTGTGTCTTCTCAGGCTAACGTTTTCCACTAACATTAAGGAAAGTGGGTTCACTGAGGTGAACCAGACAGTTTTTCTCGCCAGAATTTATCGTACACATTTAAAAGTATATCATTCGTCCATACATCGAATATTACTGTTTCATTTGCTCTGGAACTTCTGCTGTGCATTTAGAAAATTTTGATAAAATCCAAAAAAGAATCGGCAATGTTACTGGTCCTGACCTAGCATTTCGGCTTTAGTCAGTTTTCTTCCACACTAACGTTGATTCCGTGTGATTTTTTATAAACATTTTCGTGGTAATAAAGGCCAATAGAATTACAAATTCTTTGTATTTTATCAAGAATTTATAAATACATACCAGAAGTACCAGACTAGATGTGACAGTAATATCCACTGCATGTACCAATCGTAGACTTATAAATATGTAAAATAGAGTCTGACATAAAAAAAACTCTCTAGTATGCCTCATTGAACCAACTTTCCTGGCATCAGACCTAACAAGTGATTCAATACAATTTTTCTATTCGATGTCAGCTGCAAAAGTTAGCGTGTGAAAGCTTAATGAATGAATATCCTGAAGGTTAGTATTAGCCATATTAATGGAAGTTAAAAAAAAGGTTCTCTAAAAAATAAATTAGGTTTTGGAGGTGTTAAAATTCAGTAGCCATTCCTTGCCTCAGCTAACAAATGATTGGAGGTCATGTGTCAATTTAACCTGGTCGAACTGATCAAATTTAGCATCAAAACAGGAAAAATAGTTGCGTAATAAACATAGATACTGAGTTGAGATCTGATGACATCGCAAAGATCGTTGAAGAATATTTGGAACAAAATAGGTCCAAGGTTAGACCCATTGGAGATATCCTTAACAATGGAGAAGATCTAGAATAGTGGCCGACAACTTTCATTTCTGATTTGAAAAAAAGAAATCTGTATTAAATCAAAATCCTTCCAGAAATAAAATAGATTTAATAGAATTAGAAATAAATAGATTTAAACTTAGAAAGTAAACCAGAATGACAAACTCTTTAAATTGCGTTCGAGATATTGAAATCAACGGCCTGAGGTTCATCATTCTTATCTAAGGCTCAATCACTGTCAACGCATCAGCAGGGGACACAGAGATGTTTCACCCGGTATTTACGAGAAATTACAAAAGTATGGATACCAGCTTTTACGCAAGATGAAACATCACTGGCACAATTCTCAGTTGGAAGGTTAAAAATGTCACTCCAAGGAGCATCGCATTGATAATCACGAAATCTATCCTAATCAGTTTATTTTCTTGTAACAAGAAACCTTGTGAAGAGAAAGTCCATGTTTAATAGACGAATCAAACGATCTTTGCAATGTCATCAGTTCTCAACTCAGTGTCTATGTTGATGACACAACAAAATACTTTTCCTGTCTTGATGGTAAAACTGATCAGTTCAACTAGCTCAAAAGAAATATCAACAGATACCGCATTAGTAAGATTAAAATGATTAAGTCATTCGTCATGATGAGCATTAAAATCCCCAAACACAAATATATTTATACATGAATATATAGAGATAGCCAGACTTTCAGACACTTTATGTAATATGCTTACAATCCAGAGAACAAGAGGAGTTCCTTATTTGCATTATTCGGACTATTGTCCTCATCTTTGTCGCCATATTTATTACTACGTTTCGGCCGTTGTACGCTCCGGCTTTCTTCAGATGGTTGGAATGTCGAACTGAACACTTTATTTCGCTCACTGGGGTAGATTGTTCTACTTCCACGTGCCATGTTTAATGGATGTCAGATATCAGTTCAGTTATCTCCTGTTAATTCCCATCTGAAAGTTCTCCACTGCCTTAACCGGGTATTGAACTCACACTCTTTGGGCCCTACCACTGGATCTAACTAACGCCTTTATCCACTGTGCCATGTGCCCTTGAAATGTAGACAGAAAAGAGGAGTTATAAAGAAAACTAGACAGATAACAAATAAAGATAGAGGAAAAAGAAATATAAAATATTGGGTTCTAGGTTCATTTTCCTCATCCGAAATACTAATTGATATTTCCAATATCTCAGGTGTCTGTCGATGCATCATTGGTTAAATTATTCATGGTTTTATTTTCAGACTACCGACCTGAAGTTACAGACAGAACCATCTTTTAACTCAGTCCTAAAAACGTATTTATTTTTAGCTTCTGAGTATATGTTATATTTCCACCCGACCAAAGGCATAAAATATGCCCTACCAATACTCTATCTGAAAATTGCTAAAAAAGGATAAACGGTATTTGCAATATTAACTGTTTCTTTATTATGAAACGATCGGCATTCATTCAGTGAACAGTTGATCCTTATCAAAGCTTTTTTCTTAAAAGAAATATCCAAGAAAATAAATTTCCAATAACTGGTTAACGCTCTTTCCAGTATTGATGGGAGTTGCTTTCCTGTTTATCTGAGTGTGGAATTGTAGCACCTAGATTAAATCATTCTTTTTCGCTTCGAGTTAGACGTGATACAATATTTAGCTGCTCCTCCTGCTGCTGAAAGTTCTCAATTGATAGGCTTTCTCTTATTTGGTACAGTTGTGATTTTGTAGCGTCCGTCCATAAGATTCAAAGCAGTGAGGTCTTCACCAAGACTGACAGGCTACAATCGTTCTAAACCATTTTTAATGATGGCTACAGCCGTTTAGATATTTCTGAACAAAATTAATTTTCAGATATATTTCTGTTAACTCTACCAATTTTACTGTGCTGAATAAATAATGGATAATTTAATGCTGATTGAGCGAAAAAGACGAAAGAAAGAAGAGATAGAAATGGTGATAAAGCTCTCGTATTAACGTCTGCTTCGGTGAAATGGAAACCGACTTAATTTGGAATCTTGAAATGCGTATCCTCTTATGACCTACATGAATACTTATGTTTGTTATTGCAATATTCTGTTAAAGTTGTTAAACCAAAATATTTAACGATGCATTTCTGTTCGTACTTTAGAGTTTTGAAATTCGTAGGAACTTATTCAGTAATTAACTTAAGAATTATGTTTCATCAGAAAATTCTAATAGAAAAGAAACAGGAATATTCACTGGCAATATTAGTTAATATTATTATCTGAAAATATTACAGTGCATTTATCATATGAAATGTCTAGAACATTTTTAGTAAAATTAGACGATTCATACCGCTTTATTTAGAAATTATTAACTGCATAGAATTTGTTTTGTTTTTTGTTTTATATTTTTCCTAAAAGTTATTGCTGGCAATATTTCTTATACAAAATTTTATTTCTCGCGATATTTTTATATATATATAAAATGTATTCACGGTAATATTGTTTTTTTACAAAAATATATTGTTTGTAATTCCTTTACGATAAAAATTTATTGCTCGTATTTTTTCTACAGAAGGTACTTTTATATTTTAATAGTATTTTGACCTCAGTTTGGGTGACTATTCCCCCAGAGCTATGTCCCTAACAGGTACTACCACACCTGGTCAGGGTGGGCTTAGTAACAAAAGCAATAAAGAGGTAGACCACGCTCTTCAAAGATTCCCGACCAGAAAGCTTGGGGCCGGGTGTAGTTTATTGTCATAACCATAATGAAATTTCAAAGCGGATTTCATTCGCCTGCCGTTACGCATTTATGCATATTTACTTCACTTCCACTAATATTCGAAACAGATATTTCTTTAAATTACTGAATCTATGAATTTCACTTTTTTTTTTTTTCCCAGCCAATCTCCAATTGACAAAGTTTTGTCTATAAATTAGGGACATTGCTTGAAATCGATAAGGTAAGTGACTTCTATATTTTATACGAAGAATATTTTTAATGTTCAAGAAAATATAATATGACATTCGATTAGATTAGAATCGCTAAAGGACTTTATGGTTTCAAATAAACCAAAAAGATGAACGAAAAAATAAGCTTACTAAGTTTCAGAAATATGATTTCGAAGAAAATTTTAATACGACGTCTGTGAATTGAATTGACATTTATTGGCATTTATTTTACAGAAGACAAATTTTAAAAGTCTAGTCAAACTTTAATGACTTAGAGAGGATGTGATTTATTTAAGGTAAAATGTATTTGTGGAAATTGTTCCACGCTCCTAGGCGACTTTCCTCCATTAACTGTCTTTTATTATTCTATACACTAGCACTTTCATTACAACTAAGATTATACATTATCTCATAACTTTGGTCTTTTCCCAAATATTTGCATATATCTTTTCTCCCTTATCCTTTCCAGTTTAGCTAAGATCACGTTTTATCTTACACCGTTGCTGTTCTATATTTCCTTTCCTGTATCTTCTCATTCTCTCCCTTATCCATTCCAATGCAGCTAAGATCACGTTTTATCTTACACCGTTGTTGTTCTATGTATCTTTCATTCTCTCCCTTATCCATTCCAATGCAGCTAAGATCACGTTTTATCTTACACCGTTGCTGTTCTATATTTCCTTTCCTGTATCTTCTCATTCTCTCCCTTATCCATTCCAATGCAGCTAAGATCACGTTTTATCTTACACCGCTGTTCTTCTATATTTCCTTTCCTGTATCTTCTCATTCTCTCCCTTATCCATTCCAATGAACTTGGATCAACAAAGATAGGATCATAGCAAGAATGAAGCGAAAAATACTTCTACTACAAAGAGTGTATTTATTATGAAAATGTAACATGTTAATGTATAGCTTGAGCTAGATTTCGCCTCACTAATTTCCTACTAATTCCAATGTCCTTTTTAATGTGTGGTATTTCGGGCTACATAACATTTTACTTACTAAATATTCAAACTCTTTGAAAAGACACAGAGAAAACAGTAACATGTGCAAAATATCAAATATAATGTAGAGCTGAGATAATGCCAACAGTAGACTTTCAAGTTCGTACTGGAATGTTGAGATAGGAAGACAGTCTTCTCCAAATAGTTTAAATCAGGAAGAACTTGAAAAAGGCAGTATTCAACATTTACATGTAATGTGGGTTCGAACACAGATTAGACATCTTTGGGGAATATCAAATCCCTTGCGCACACACACACACACACACACACACACATATATATATATAAATATATATATATATATATATATATATATATATATATATATATATATAAAATGTGTTTATATATATATATATATATATATATAAAATGTGTATATATATATATATATATATATATATATATATATATATATATATATATATATATAAATATGTATATATATATAAAATATATATATATATATATATATATATATATATATATATATATGAAGAAAATATCTGGAAAAATAAAATCCTTAAAATGCGATTATGTTGTTTTAATATTTTGTTTTTCCAGATATTTTCTTCATTCTGTCGGATTTATACCCATTTATATTTGCTTATCATATATATATATATATATATATGCAATTTTTATATATATATATTATTTTATATTATATACGTTTGGTACTTATTGAAAAGCGCTCAATATCAGTGGCAGAGCTAACATATTTAGTTGGATTGATGCGAATTTGTGACCCTGGGTTTCATGATATTTGCGATCGTTAGATAAACTGATGATCACGGATAGTGTCAAACCCAGGATCACAAATTCACATTCATCCAAATAAATATATATTTGTGTGTTTGTGTGTGTGCGTGTGTGAATAAGGAATTAATGGATGTTATTTTTAATCTGATTTTATTTTTTATGACGGGAAATATTTTGTAGATACACGTGTTTGAGTAAACGTACTGCTATTTTTTTTTAATCAGTGAATTACATCTATGTGCCTGGGCATTTGAGAAACTTAATGAAGAAAATATTTTCCTCAGTAATGTTCTAATCTGCGTTATAAGCCGAAATACGTTACATGTTTCTCCGAGGTTTGATAGATTTGCCGTGGGAAAGTATTATTTCTTCACCATTAAATATGTCGAAAACCTTACCAGTACATATGCTAGAGTCGTCCAACAAAACAATGTTTCTAATGTTGATTGTTTAACAAATCAGTAAAGATATTATTTTGTTGATAATATAGAGAGAAAAAATGAAAAGAAAATATGTGCGTAGGCATCGTGTTAAGGTACAATTAATGTTCGGCCGCTATTAAAAATGCATGTAACATACAACTTGTGGAACAATGGACATTAAAAGGGTAATGACATTGAAATAGGATTCTTATCAAAACCTATTATGACTTGAGAAATACATTTGATCAAAACCGTTGAAATATCACCGACCCACTATTAATGTCCGTAATATCTGCTCAGATATCATACAAAGGAGAATCAACTTTAAAAACACTTCTGCTAATACCACAGCATAATAAATAAACCGAACAATATAACAGGAAATTCTCTAAAGAATCCTTCCTTCCAATGAGAAGCTGAGATAGCGTTTGTTTAATAGGACTGAGTATTTAATAATATTGAAAGCTAAATTAGAGATATCGATACATTAACTAATTGAGTTCTCTGCTGGTTATCACAGCTCGGATCAAGAGACACATGTGTCAGAACGTGTTTTTCAGGGAGCGATTTTCTTGTTTCTTCTGCTCATTGAATCGCAGTGACACTCAAAAAATGAAGATTTAGAAATCGAAAACAGCTGCAATCTTTATAATGGAATTCTGCAGGTTATGGAATTTTTTTTTTATTATTATTTCGATATTAACTTTATCTGGAAAAAAAAATAAATCGAAATCTTGCCCAATAAAAGTCTGCAAGCAGTTGACATCCAATATTTGGAAATAATTTAAAAGAAAACCCAAGTGTTGTATTTTCTGCTCCGTGTGCGGGAGAAATAAAAAAAAAATATTTCAACTGCATTTGCTTGAATAGAACTCTTTGAGCGATTTCACCTGCTTGCGACTTGCTAATATCATTATGAACATCGTCCCTCAAACTGATTTAACTAAATGCTTTATCTCAAAACTTCCATAACATACACAACCCCCAAATGATAATTTGTTATTCTCATGACGATTTAAGAGAAATACGTAGGTTTTGGGACCTGTAACTGTCACTCATTATTATTAAAATAAAGACTTAATCGATAAATTTGTAATCGTTCCTGCATTGTCAAATTATCTGAAATTAAATAGTTCTATTTTATCGGAAAATTTGCTTTCTTTATTTTTGGAGTCTGTCTATATTTCTGAGATGAGGTATTATGTTAGTATTTACATTAGTCGGACTATTGTCCTCATCTTTGTCGCCATATTTGTCACAACGTTTCGGCCGTTGTACGCTCCGGCCTTCTTCAGGTGGTTGGAATTTCGAGAACAGTCTACCCCAGTGATCGAAATAAAGGGTTCAGTTCGAAATTCCAACCACCTGAAGAAGGCCGGAGGTACAACGGCCGAAACGTTGTGACAAATATGGCGACAAAGATGAGGACAATAGTACGACTAATGTAAATACTGTTCTTTATTTTTGTTGTTAAAATAAAGATTGGAATGATATAATGATTTTCCAAGCGTAGCTTAGATATATGGCACAAGGCCGAAAGTATGGTCACCCAGTTAGACTCGAACTCACTATTCAGTCTTAATTGTTCTAGTGAGACAAGCTTGATAACTATTACACCGACTCCAGGTGCCCAAGAGGGTAATTTTCTAAGCGTAGACCGAAAGTTTGGGGGCACCCAGTAAGGATCAAACTCACTACTCAGTCGTAATTGTGCTTGCAAGACAAGCTTGCTAAGAATTACACCGCCTCGAGGTGCCCAAGAGGGGAATTTTCTAAGCTTAACTTAGATATGGCACAAGTCCGAAACTTTAGGGGCACCCATTAAGGATCGAACGCACTCACTCAATTTTTGTGATCACGTGTATGTTGTTGCTTGCGATTTTGTCATGTAAGAGCATGCTCATCGTTTTTTGCGTCATCTAGAATTCGCGCCCCAGAATCAGGGCCTCAATCGAGAGATCTATTGCAACTTTTTGAGGACTTTGAGGGTGGATGCTCGGCGAAAATGACCGGATCCCGCCGACAATGTAACATGTCACCGAGCTCTCCTCACTCGTAAGATTCTAGCCAAAAACAACATTTTATTTCTCCCCAACATTTATCAAATTAGGACTTCCATCTCTTCTCCAAGCTTAAAATGCATCTCAAGGGGTTGCCGTTTTAACGCAGTAGCCGAGATCCAGAGCGAATCGCAGAAGGTTATCGACATATTTATGGAAAATGACTTCCAGGCAGAATTCCAGAAGTGGCAGGGGTCCGGTGTATTGCGATGATGTTAAAATTTAGGTAAATATATATAGTTAGTTCTAACTTTTGATACCACCTCATATATAATATTCAAACTGCTGACTTTATCTTTGCTATTTTCAAAACAATATTTAATCTGTACAGCTTACTAAATTAACGAACAATCTGGTTAGCGAATAACAAAAATTATCTTCTGGATTCTGATAAATACAGCGCGTATTAATTTTAGACTGGAAATACGAAATGAACAGCACTGCTGCGTTAAAGACAGTAGAAGAAATGCAATATTTATGACCAGAAGGTTAACAGAAAGTCCAATGCATATAGAGACTGACGTATCCCGAACATCGTATTACAATATTTCATAAAAGAAGCAAACTCGTTTGATAATGCACGACAAAAAAATTTATTTGATCTCCTAGGAAATGATGACGTATGAGGGTTAGCTGAAAAGTGCATAGACTGAATATGAAGGAATGATGTTACAGCAGGAAAATCCTGCGTGCATTATTCTCAACTCGACTAATCAATACCTGCATTTATTCTTCCAGTTAAACTGGTAAGGAAACATCAAAAGTAATTACACCCTTGTTCAAATTAATTGAAAAAAAACGAATGATTTCGTTATTATGTACTTTTTTCGTATTTTTCCAATGAAACCTGAACTACTGCACATGTTAGACTTTGCATGTCTATTCCATGAGGTCGTTCCTTGCAGATTGACCCTAAATTCTCGATTGGATTCAAATCAGAAGAGTTTCCGCGCCAGTCTACAGTACTCTGATTTACTCACTCTAACGTTTTCCAGTGCGTTCGTACAGCGTTACAATTTTCGTACGCTTCCTTGGACTAACGTCCACGAGAGACAATATCTGTAGGACAACTAATCGACAGTCGAGACAATAGTGTCTGTGCGCGATAAATATCTGATGCAATCACGGATGAGGCATATTTTTCAAGGCCAAACAAATTTCATCTTACACACCGAAAATAGATTCATATTACTGCATATCACTTCAAATAATGTAATCAGAGGAGTAATAGAAATCGATTAGACCTTGTCACTCCAGTGGTTCTAAAACTGTATTTGAAAGCAAGAAAACTAAAGCGGTTGTTTCAATTAATTTGCACAAAGGTGCAGTAGTAACTTCTTTTGAAAATAGACATTTGGCATCATATTGTAATCAAGTACCTGTAGAAAAAGCATTTAGCCTCCAAAGACATTCATGCTGGCTTGGTTGCTATATTCGGTGATGACTGTGAAAAAGGCTGCTCAATTTAGGAATGGAAGCGAGAGCTTTGAAGCTAAGCCAAAGTCTAGATGTTCAGCAACTGCTGCCACCGAGAAAGATATTGATCTTACCCACCACATAGTTAAAGGACAACAGGCGATTGACAATAAATCAAATAGCCAATGAAATTATATATCCCTTAAGAGAGTTGAGAATAGCCAGCTGAATGAATTTAGCTTGATAAAGGTTTGGTTTGGTTTGTTGTGTTTTACGGCATATCAACCTCAATGGGTTATTTAATGCCGACAACTGACAAAAATCTATTTCTGGTAATATTTTTTCCTCAAAAATGTATAGCTGGTAATATTACTTTAAAAAATGTATTGCTGGTAATATTTTTTCTCTTCTCTCCTCATTTTTTTTTTCAAAAACGTATTGCTAAAAATACTTTTTTTTTCAAAAATATATTGCTGCAAATAGTTTTTTTTTTTCAAAAATATATTGCTGGTAATAGTCTTTTTTTCTTCAATGACTTCTATTTGGGGGAGTTTGGAACGCCATCGCCATGTTCTTATTCTATCTTCGAGTTACACGTTCTATACATTTTAGCTTATTGCCGCTATTTGAAAGTCTTCAAATGATGTGGTTTCAGTTATTTGGTACAGATTTTTATTTTTGATTCTATAGCGCCAGTCCACGAGTTTCAACGAAGCATGATCCTTGCTAATACCTACATAATTCTAACGAAAGTATTGATCTTATGAGGACAGGTATCGAGTTTATAAATTAATGTTTTTCTTTTGTAGCTGCTTGCGATATTGGTCAAAACTAACCCTAGCACAGATTATTCTGTGTTCAATTTTCTCATCTCCTATACTAAATGTGTTATAACTGATGTAAATGTGTTATAACCTAGGTATTTGAAGTATTATATGTGTATATTTACTAATTCCTCATCCTAAATTCTTATGATGGATTCAGAGAAGGTGCCATCATTACTCTCATTCTAATTCCAGATAATTGGAAAGTTTTTTTTCTATTTCTTTTAACACATGATAGATGATGTTGTATCTTTATTATTCTTATCCTAATTATAAATACCTATCATTGGTGTATCCCACTTGTTCATACTCGTGAAGGGAAACAGAAACGCTTTTTTTATTTGCGTATATTCATTTGGAATATTGAATATAATGTTTAAATCTGTGTTTGCGCAAGCGCAATGAATAGTCTATTATTTCGTACTACTTGTCCTTCTAATGAGTTCTCGAAAGTATTCAGGCCCTCACCAGAGATATATGACTTTGTAGTTCAATATCGTCCTTCTGACAGTTTCAGACATCCATTGTGATGTAATGGAATAACCAGTCACTCCCATGAATGATTACACTTACCTATAAAGTCAACCGTCTGCGAGATACTGGGAGGGAGGAGTGTGGGAGCGAGATGACGCAAGCATGTCAGGCCTTCCAATTAGTGACACTCACTACGAGATTGACCTGTGTGTATTTCGTATTGTACTTGTTGTGTACAATAAACCTTTCTTTTAGTATCCACCTGGTGTTATGTGTTTATTCCCTTAGCGCGGAATATAACACAATGGTTTTTGGATCTTGGAATGCAGATTCTAATGGATGGGGAAAAAGAGTCTCTATTGATTTAGTCATATTACAGTGAGGTATAGCTTTGTTAATTTCTTTGCTTAGCGGTACATCAACTCCTTCTGGCTATTTAATGATGAAATTTAACTTTCTTGGGAGCATTAGTAATTTCTTTTAAAAAAATGTATTGCTGGTTTTATTTTTTTAAATATATTGCTGGTAATTTTTTTTTTTTCAAAAATGTACTGCTGGTAATTATTTAACATGAAAATGTTCGATATTTTTACTACGAAAATGTTTTTATACTTTCATAGTGTTTTGGCCCCAGTTTGGTTAACTGTTCACTCAGAGTTGACAGCCTAACAGGTTATACCACCCCAGGTCAGGCTGACCGTGGTAATATCAGCAATAAGCGGTGGTCCCACGCTCCTCAGAACCTTCCGATCAGGGGCCTTGTTGCTGGGTGTATTTAATCGTCATACCCAGGACGTGTGAGGTCTAGCTAACAGGTATATCATTTTCTATTTTAGAGGTATGCGATTTCCTGGAATTATTCAATAACACATATACCATGATTACACCCTTGAAAATAATGAATGCCAAATTGGGTGGGAATAGTCGAAATGGTGAGAGTTAGTTTATGCAAGTTTCCTTAGTACTTTCAAAATAATAAATCTAACTGAAATATCTCTCTATATGTGACGGTCTTAAGGACTAAATTTCTGTAGTCATATATTTGCAAAGTGTTTCCTTTTCCCTACTTCCTTCATGAAAATATAGAAAATTGCTAGATACAATTGTAGAGGTGTTGCTCGCGACAAAATTTAATTTAGGCATTAAATGATCTCTAGAATTTATATTTTTTTCAAAATATCATATGAAACAATATGGAATACAAAACGGTTTTATAACAGCAATATCTATATTTCATTAATGTCAAATGATATACATGAATAATTAATAGGAGTCACTTCCCTTTGACTGGAATTAAAGTATTTACTAATGAAATGGTTTTTTATCTGAGCTCATACAAAGTTGAATTATCTTGGCCCTAAAAATATTCCATTTGAGAAAATTGAAAAAATTCTGTAAAGCTGAAAATATGTTGAGTAAACATTTAGCTTCAAAAGAGTCTAAGAAGTGAGTTTTCCGTATTGTTTAATTAGATTCTTTGCTAGTAGTTGAATATTCGAATTGTAATGTTTTTAATTAAGTTTCTGTAAGATTCAATAGAGTGCTTAAATAGATTTTAGTATGTTACAGAAGATGGCTAGTGAGTGGTTTTATTTGAATTTTTTAACTTTAATTACAGTGAAGTTATTTCATCATTTACAATATTCCTCATCTTTGTTGCCATATTTATCACAACGTTTTGGCCGTTGTATGCTCCGGCCATCTTCAGGTGGTTGAAATGTCAAACTGAACCCTTTATTTCGCTCACTGGGGTAGACTGTTCTAGTTCCACGCGCCATGTCTAATGGATATCAGTTATCTCCTCTTAATTCCCTTCTCCAAGTTCTCCACCATCTTAACCAGGTATTGAACTCTCACTCTTTGGGCCCTTTCATTGGATCTAGCTAACGCCTTTATCCACTGTGCCATGTGTCTTTATCATCAGTGTATGAATTTTTGTGTATTATAAACCTAATGTCTTCAGCAATCATTTTTACCAGTGCTCATATTGCAATTTTTGTCTACCCTTGAATAGTTGAATATCAGGAGCACCAGACCTCATATAACAGCAGTATTCAATTCACAGTCGAATGGTAGATATGAAAATGTTCAAGATAGACACTGAAAAGAAAATATTTTGTTGCACGACACAGTGACTGAACTTTCCTTGCAGTAGATACAGCTATTAATTGAACGTAGTCGCTCAACTTCAAGAGCAGTTGAAAACTTGAGGCCAAGAAGGCGTAGAGTGAGGGTCTCCAGGAATCTAGCGTCAGACATGGCAGACAGACTGGTTGAACTATTCTGATTAAAGGAGAACAGTTTTGGAGTCGTTAAAATTTTTAAAAAAAATTTCTTGCTCCAGTTAACCACTGATTGGATCTACTTCTTAAGGGCAGCATCAAGATTTACAGCTCTTTTGGAATTGCCACTGAGGCAAGTATAAATGGTCGTGTCATCTGCATAAATACATACTTGGGAACTGATGTCCTCAAAAAGATCATTGATGAAGATCAGAAACAATGTAGTGACCGGTAAAGAGTCTTGGGGTACATGTGCGTTAATGTGAAATGATCTGGAAGAGAGCCTATTCAAAACAACCTTCATTCACGATTTGATAGAAAAATTGGTTTAAATCAAACAATCGTCCTTGATTACCGTAGCCCTTCAGATTGCCCAGAAGACCAGTACGCCAAACCCTATCAAAATACTTCGAGATATCTAGTCACAGCTCGAGCTTAGCCGTTATTGTCAAGAGTTTGATATGCATGTTCCTTGATGGCTGTTAACACATCAGCGGTAGATCTGGCGAAACGGAAGCCATATTTTTGTCTGAGAGCTGGTTGGGAGAAGTAATACGCCTAACCACTACAGCATGGATAAAAGTTTCGAATACTTTGCCAAAAAGCGGTCAGAGACTAATAGGGAGATTATTTGTTGGATCAGAGAGTTCTCCAGAGAAATACAGAGGAGGACATCCAGCAAGCTGAAAACCAGGAAGCAGCGTGGGAATTGTTGTAGCCTTTGGAGAGAACTGGAGCATATTTCTTTACTCCTTCTTACATAAGCCACGTCTCTAATTGGAAACGTTATTTTCTTAACCAGGAGAAAAAAAACAAGTCATTCAAACTATGTGGATTCTTTAAATCAGACATTGTATCTTATTAATATAAAGAGTAACGAAGTTGGTATATATATTTCTGTAAACATCCGACATTCCTTTTATTTCAAAAGTCATATTTTACAAAAAATGTACATCTCGTCAAGTCAAGGTGTACATTTTCTAAAAAATGTGTAAGCGAGTTTTTCATTGGTGCAGAAAACTCCGTGGGTGAATCAGAAAAGCACATCATGCTAAAAGGGGAATTCATGTCGTAAGGTACATTTTCTTTAATAAGTCTTTTAATACTTTAATTTTGTAAATATTAATAAATAATATTTAAGAAAAATGATATATTATAGCCGAAATCAAGACCAGGAATTCTGCCAGCAACAGCGTGATGATCGCCGCTTGCGTGGGACACCGTCACCTGGTGTCGGCATTCAATGCCCAGCCTATGGACAGCAATGTACGTCTCAGTTTGTTCTTCATAACCATCTACGTCAATAAATGTCATCAACCAGTGATTTCTTCAATTTTCATTTGTTGGAGATGTCGTCGTCGTCGTCGTTGGTGTTATCAAAGAACTTCATAATATATATATATATGTGTGTGTGTGTGGATAAATTATGTATATGGTGCATCGGTGCTTTTTTTTTTGTCTAGTAGAGTTGATTTCTGTATGGGCGACACACGCGAGGATCAGATGAATCCATCCATCTTGGACACGTTCTTTGTGCGATCTGAACACTGAATATTGAATCGCCGAAAAAAATGACGGAAATAAAGCAAAATGAATATTTTCTATCGGTAGTAAGAAAGAATGAAATTTATTTCCTTGTTCTATTTGTATAACAACTTTAATATGACATTTAGCCTGTTTATTTGGGAAAGCCATTGTATATTCGATTTTCGAAGTGTATGAAATAATATCTCTACTATTTACTTAAATATTTTCCTCTGTAAACATTGATATTTTATTTTACTATATTTATTTCCAATTTACTTCACTTTTTTTTAAAATTTAAATTATATATTCTTTCAATTTCATGTCTGTTTTCTTTTTCCCTAATCTTGTGCTAAATTTTTCAACTCGCAGTTAACTTCATTTAACATTTGCATTAAAGTTATCGTAAAAAAATTTGGTTCTATTTGGAGAATAACCATAAAAGTCACAGTGTTCCCGGATATTTTTTTAGTCCTAACAAAAACCCATCCTTGATGTTTTTTGTTGTTGTTTGTTTTTCCATTTATTTAATTTTCAAAGAACCTCCTGCTCTTTTACTTGTTATCCGTTCTTTCCTGAAACTATTTTGTCAAGAAAGGCCCAACCTTACTCAATTGGAATAAAAATCGATTCTTTACACTCCGAGTTTTTTTCATAGGAAAAAGATTTATGGTTTTATGTTTTGTAATTTTTTTTAATGCATTTTTTTCGTTCGCATTCCTCATTTGTTTTCCATTATTGTCATTACTGTTTACATCATCCATTTTGATCCGTGTTATTTGTAGGCTTTCCTTTTTTTTTTCTTCTTCTAACCTGATTTTTCATTTTTGGCAGGCCTTTCATAATTAATGCTTACAATATTCGTTCTTTTATAATTCCATTTATCAATTCTTTTAACACGCTCTTTGCAGTGTTTAAATTCACTTCCTATTTTTCTCACTCTCCCTTGTTTTCTTCTTTCTTCATATTTATTTATCTTGTGATGATGCATTTGCAAACATTCGGCTAATGAATAGCGGTCGAAGGGAAACCTTTCTAAGGACATCTGTCTAAGAAATACTCGTCTAAAGACCTTTGATCTTTAATAATATTTTTAATAAATTAACCCTGTATTAATGTACAAATATTCAATTTTATTGATATTCACAATATTACAGAATAATATTTAAGACATTTACAGCAATATTAATTCTTGATGATACATGTGGTTTATAAGCATTTATTGGCATGCAATGTTCGTATATTAATACAGCACACATTAGACCATAATTCTTTAGATGAATATTTCTTAGACGTATATTCTTTAGACAAGTGTTCAATAGACCAATATTCTTAGACCAATAATCCTTAGAAAAATATTCCTTAAACAATAGACGAATGTTCTGAATCCCCAGTGACCTGTATTCCTAGAAAGCAAACTACGTATTGTTCTCCCTATTAAGATTATTTAGAAACGACAACAAAATAAAGAAATCAATATGTGTCGATTTCGCATTTGGATAATATTCAATAAAAATTAGAAAACGATATTTTCGAATAATTCTTTACAGATGTTCAGCCGTTATTTGTGGTTTATTGAGAGAAAACGCAAATCTGTTACTTTGCAATCAAAAAATGAAAATTTGTCGATGTTCCTGATTTGTGGAGTAGGTGCATTTCATATTGCTAAAAGGATGCGACATTTACATTTAGGAACATTTATCTAAAGAATATTGGTTTAAGGAACTTTGGTCTAAGGAACATTCATCTAAAGAATATTGGTTTAAGGAACTTTGGTCTAAGGAACATTCATCTAAAGAATATTGGTTTAAGGAACTTTGGTCTAAGGAACATTCATCTAAAGAATATTGGTTTAAGGAACTTTGGTCTAAGGAACATTCATCTAAAGAATATTGGTTTAAAGAACTTTGGTCTAAGGAACATTTTGAATATTGGTTTAAGGAACTTTGGTCTAAGGAACATTCATCTAAAGAATATTGGTTTAAGGAACTTTGGTCTAAGGAACATTCATCTAAAGAATATTGGTTTAAGGAACTTTGGTCTAAGGAATATTCATCTAAAGAATATTGGTTTACGGAACTTTGGTCTAAGGAACATTCATCTAAAAAATATTGGTTTAAGGAACTTTGGTCTAAGGAACATTCATCTAAAGAATATTGGTTTAAGGAACTTTGGTCTAAGGAACATTCATCTAAAAAATATTGGTTTAAGGAACTTTGGTCTAAGGAACATTCATCTAAAGAATGTTGGTTTAAGGAACTTTGGTCTAAGGAACATTCATCTAAAGAATATTGGTTTAAGGAACTTTGGTCTAAGGAACATTCATCTAAAGAATATTGGTTTAAGGAACTTTGGTCTAAGGAACATTCATCTAAAGAATATTGGTTTAAGGAACTTTGGTCTAAGGAACATTCATCTAAAGAATACTGGTTTAAGGAACTTTGGTCTAAGGAACATTCATCTAAAGAATATTGGTTTAAGGAACTTTGGTCTAAGGAACATTCATCTAAAGAATATTGGTTTAAGGAACTTTGGTCTAAGGAACATTCATCTAAAAAATATTGGTCTAAGGAACTTTGGTCTAAGGAACATTCATCTAAAAATATTGGTCTAAGGAACTTTGGTCTAAGGAACATTCATCTAAAGAATATTGGTGTAAGGGAAACTGTGTAAAGACCTTTGATTAAGGAATACTCATCTAAGGACCATTGATCTATGGAATTTCCGTTTAAGGACCATTGATCTATAATTATATTTTTTTGATAAATTAAACCTTTATTCATGTACAAAATGCTCAATTTCATTGATATTCACTATATTACAGAATAATATTTAAGGCATTTGTAGTAATATTAATTCTTGAAGATACATATGGTTTATAATCTTTTATTTGCACGCATTGTTCGTATATTAATACAACCCACATTAGAGCATAATTCCTAAAATTACACACACACACACACACATATATATATATATATATATATATATATATATATATATATATATATATATATATATATATATATTTTTTATGCGAGTGTTCCTTAGACCAATGTTCTGGATCTCTGTGACACTACACATTCTATTCCACAACTGCGTTTTCTCGTTCGAATTAGATATTTAATAATTCAGTCGTGTGCAAGGCAAGGTATATTAGCAGGAAGATCATGTTGTTCGCATAGTCCAATGAAAGGACAAGTAATTGCCTAGAAAAACAGGATTTCAGATCATTGTTTTTAACTCAGTTCTTATAAAGACAGAAAATATGAAACCGCCTTTGCCAGGAAGAAATCTTTATGGAGCTGCGGGGAAAGGCGAAATTTTGAAATTAGCTTTTAAAAGAAACGTTGTTGGGGTGGGAGCGCTTGATGCTTTTGAAATGGCCAGTTTTTCAAAAAGGCTTCATCAGAGGGTGTCGGTGACAATTTCTTAACACATGAAAGAATATAATAGATTGCCAATAAAAAAGATAGGCGGTTTCAATGAAGTCTTTATCTTTTATTTATTTCTGTAAATGATAAGCGTTATTTAGGTTATAGACATGTAAAATTCTAATTAAAGCTGTCTTTATTGATACTTGACAACCATATATAGTCTAAAACAGAGGGGATCAAATACTCGATACTGGCTTTATAAATCACCAGCTCAAGATTACCGTATATACTCGTGTCTCATGCGAGTTTTGAAGACCTAATGTTGAAGCTAATTTTAAGGGCTTCACATCATACAAGAGATGTAAAATTAGCGTATATACTGCTGACCCTCACTATGCCGTTGACCAAACTATATATCCATTTACTGTAGTCGAAATTACAGCTGTGTATTTAAAATAAACCTGATGTTTCTAAAACTAATGTTTTACTTATTTGTATTCAATAATAATGCATATAATCTTCGCATAATAATATCGTATTATGAAATACAAACATAGTGAATATTCATCTTTTCCATTTTTTACGCTTATAAGATATTTAGCTGTCTCCCGTTCGGCTGTTTATGGCTGTACGCATTTAATCAACGAGTATAGCGTTACTAACGATACTTTTATCATTCTCTATTACTTTTTTAAATTATTTATTTAGAAGATGAGATAAAGAGATAGAGGAAAAAAGTTTAGTCTTTTATAATTTGGTCACTCAAAAAAGGAACACGCGTGATACACGCGATTCATTATAAAATGATTTTTTATAAGTGAAAAGTTGGAGGGTCGTACGATACGCGAGATCACGTGTTACAGGAGTATATACGTTAACTCTTCCGGAAATGCTCGACTTTTATTTACCAGTTACCATGACTGGTGAATGAAAGTTATAGTATTTTATCTTTAAAGCAGTTGTTCTACAGATATCTCAAAATATGCCTGTTATGGATTTTTTTTTTATATTGATAGGAGTTTACTTCCAAACATTTTTTCTAGTGTGAAAAGTTAACAGGTTCTTAATATTATTGTTTTCCGTTATACTTACATGTGCGACCCATCTTTGTTGTCGCTGTGTTTAATTTTAACCTTCTCTGATTTTAAAGTAAAATAATACTATTGAACTAGTGAGATGCAACCGTCAGTTCTACTCGAAGTTTACCTTCTCGCCTGCGCGACTCCGTTTCGATTTCTAGCTTCTCTGCCGCTTGCAATCTTCAAAAATTTAAATGCAAGTCCAATCGCCTGAAATCTGTTCTTTTATTAACCTTTCTCCTAACTAGAGTTTTTTTTTCATTCTCCTTCACTGCCATTAACCGTTATTTTAATAATCTATACAATTACTATGTGGTAGAAGGTCAAAGGGGAAATAAGGAAAGACTGTTTGTCCTTAACTATCCGACACCTAGATTTTATTTACTCCTGTTCTTACAGAAATTGTGGCACAAGGCCGAAGGGGAGGTTGAGCAACAGTAACTATCCTATACCTAGCTAATCCGATTCACGACCCATTCATTCTTACAATTTACTCATTTACCACAAAAAAAAAACATCCATTTCTATTCAACCCAAAATATATCACCTATTCACAGGGGTCATACTAAAACGCCAATGACGTAAACATTTTGCAATATTTAGAATTATCTATTTTTATTTTTCGTACAAAAATATCTAAAAAAAATTATTTAACTCCGAGTAGCCCATTACGTCCTAGTGATGTTGTAAAGGACTGTATGGGTTTGAGTGTTGTTAAATTAGGAACACGTCGTGTTTATTCCTGCTAGAAGGTCCAACTACAAGAACAATGGCGGACTCATGTTGAGTCCAACCAAAGATGTAAAGAAAATAAACATGGTCGATATATACATGTCAACAAATATATGTATTAAACAACAAGATTTACAATGGACATAGACATTAACATTTGTGTTTGCGTGTGAACGTAAAGAGTTTGTATTTTGGTAAATGATCGTACGTACGTGTATGTGAGTGCGTTTTTCTTGTCGTTTTCCAAAAGTGGGGCAAAACGCGGATCTGTACGAGAGATCATATTTTTTAAATGTGTCCGCTGAAATGCAATATAAAAAGAGAACGAGGCAAGAAGTCGCCCAGTATTTATAGTGTAGGGAGAGCGACCCCTAGTAAACAATTAGGGAATTAAGGAGGAGCTAACTCCGACAATGTCATCGACTTGCTTGATTTGAAATGATTATATAAAGCAATATTAAAGCACACTTAGAGGCAGTCTAAACGTAACATCTCATTCGTTTTTGATTTCTTCATATTCCTTTGTGTTTTGCTTTTTAATTTTCACTCAGATTTCCTTTGATTTTGTTGTTCCTTCTCTTGGGATTCTTTTTTTCTTATACGTTCATTCAAGAAGTAATTCGCTCTCAATTTAAAGAGAACAACATTGAGGCAAATAAATAGGCATTCATTATCTTCGCTGAAATACCAAGTGTAACGGGCACATTAGAAAGATCGGAAGATAAAGAATAGGTATCAGAAAAATAAAACCTCAAAAATCAATCTAAGTAGATCGTAAAAATAACTGCATTAAAATAGCAAGACCTTGTTTCAGAAATTCAAATCGAGGCTCTCTTTCTAATTGTGTTTTTTATTCTTTTTACTTCCTATGTTTTTATTTCATCAGTTAATTTGCAGTTCAGAATCCGGACTCAGTTCGCATTAAAAAAATTCCCGAAAACTTACATTTAGGTGTAAATATACATGCTTCAAGAGAAAATGACTTGAGTTATTGGAAATTGACAGTAATAAGCGTCGTTTAAAAGTCTGTTACAATGGGTTCATCTATACCAAACATGTCACTCGCAAGATCAAGCTGTAACATTTTGTCCAATTTTTTTTTTTTTGCTGTTTTTTTGTCCTAGACAAAATTGACTTTTTTCCTGTAACAAAGTTCAGCAACCTGTATATAATGATGCTATAAAATTTCAAACTAAGAGCTTTTGCAAATAGAAAAAAAAAAACAAACATTAATCCTTCCAATAGAATAAGTAGGAGGAATTTGTAGAACATGAAACTCGAAAAGAAAATAATAATAGAATAAAGATTGTGTAATGAAAACTCTGAGTCTAGTTCGGCTTAATATGCCTTTATCGAACGTAGCTATATAGTCTTCTTTGTATTTTGGCCAAGAGGCGTGACTTATTTATATAAATTATAAGACAGGGGAGATAATTACGACTTCGTATCACAGCTGGTAAGTTCATTTCAAACATTACCAAAAAAAAATAAATCTGTAAGGAAATTCCCATCAGCATTAGAGTGCTTTAAGGTTTAGTGAGTTTAATTTCCTGAAAATCTTTTCAAAAAATATTTCATAAACTTATCAGCATTAACTTCGGTTTTGAATACAGAATGTATCTTGTATGGAAATGGTTAGTCTTATCATTTCCTCTTCCTCCAAAAGCATTGGCTTAGTTTCTAACAGTATTTATCATAAAGTATATACATGGCACAAGACCTAAATTGAGGGAAAATGTATCAATGTAAAATATTTTTTTTGTTTTTTAAGTTGCTCAGTGAAAATTGTCATGACGCCATATCTGAGCTAAGGTCTCTGGTCTGTACCCGGAAAGAAATGAGCACACCAGAAATCAAATGGAATAATAATAATAATAATAATAATAATAATAATAACACCCCAACATTCAAATTAAAATTTGAAGATACCCAAGTCAATGAAGTGCAACACTTTAAATATCTATGAAGTGTTTTAACAGAAGACGGAAAGTGTGACACTGAAAACCAAAGGTGCATTGACACAGTAAAAGATGCCCCCAAAAGCTAAGCAAAGTATTAAGAAACAGAGAAATTTTGTTACAGACAAACAAAAGAGTACTGAACTAACATGTAACATCAGTCCTTCTATATGATACTGAGTTTGACAATCGCTTCAGAGATTAAGAAGACTTGAAAATTTGATACTCACTGGAAAGACTGATGGAAAGAACAAAAGACAAAAACAACGTATGCCCAACCCATGGTGTTTGAGTAAATGGGTGGCAGAACAAAAGCTGCGAGAGATAATAAAAGGGAAAATATATTAAGAGCTTCAAAGGATAGAAAATTGTGGAGAGACATGATCGGCAACCAGCTGAAGGAACATGGCCCATGGAAGAACAAGAATAATAACGATATATTCTCACTTACTATTCTTACTATAGTCACCAAATAGTGTCTCTGTTAAAGTCCTGACTTGGCGCCAGACGTACATCTTTAGTCGGTGGGAGAAGGGGTTTTTGCTCCTAATTACTATCATAGAACTTACCAATATATGGAAACATTTTATAAATTCTGAGAATTCGTCAGAAAAACTGTAAGATTATATAAGTCCTTTACACGAACCACGATGGAGGAAACAGTAGTTATTAAGTTGTAATGCACTGTAACTTCCATGTTGAAATGTGTTGCCTGATTTTACAATCAACATTCGAAATCACTACTTTTGCGTGCGTGGAAAACATCTTTTGCTGTTGACGGCGGTACACACGCTTCGAACTTAGACACGCGATAGACAACAATTTATGTAGTTCTTATTTTATGTTTCTACGATTTTTCTTTTCTTAGTACACTTCTGGTTTTGCTTTTTCGAAATGTTTTTTTTTTCATGTACTTCAGCATCTGAAAAAAAATACAAATAATACTTGTAAGAAGTTGGTTTCTTAGTCAGTCTGAAATAGACTTTCATTCTGTTTTTCCTGCAGCATTGTTGACTAACCAATAAGTACTATTACCCTAATCAGTATTAGGTGTAATTTTTGTAATTTTCAGACGAAGTAGTGGAATTTGTCTATCTTTTTATTTAACTGCTATTTCTTACATTGTGGTAATCCCAAGTCGCTATTTAATAATTACGATCGGAATCAAAGAATCGACCTTTTGCGAGATTTAAGTGAAATCGGTAGCGACGTGGGGGCGCTGAAAATATCCCTTTAGCGAGTTTCAGAAATTATTTTCCAAGACAAAGTTATTATCTAGTAAAGCGTAAGCCATTTGCTTTCAGTAAATCAAATCAAGGAATTTCAAATCTATTCTGTGATAATTTTACACACCGGATTTTCTTTATCTGTACTTGCTATTCTGATATTTTATAGACACTATTTACATTATTCGGACTGTTGTCGCCATATTTATTAACCACTATTCGGCCGTTGTACGCTCCGGCCTTCTTTAGGTGGTTGGAATATCGAACTGAACCCTTTATTTGGCTCCATCGGGTAGACTGTTCTAGTTCCACGTGTCATGTTTAATGGATGTCAGTTATCAGTTATCTCCTGTTAATTCATTTCTCCAATTTCTCCACCGTCTTAACCGGGTATTGAACTCACACTCTTTGGGTCCTGTCACTGCATCTAACCAACACCTTTATCCACTGTGCCATGTGTCCTTGAAGACACATGGCACAGTAGATAAAGTGATATAGTGCACAGTGAGCGAAATGAAAGTTTCTGAACGACATTCCAACCACCTGAGGAAGGCCGGAGCATAAAACGACCGAAACGTTGTAACAAATATGGCGACGAAGATGAGGACAATAGTCCGAATAATGTAAATGATATAGTGAAAATAGTTACGACAATTTTCTGAAGGAGGTATTCCTCATCCTTGGAACAAGTAACAAACACACGCAAAGAAAATTATTTGGGAGAATAATCAAAAAAATATTTATTTGTATAGATTAACAAAATTAAAATTGAAATAATTGTAGGTAGGTTTACCTATCGCCCTCTTCCCATTAATTGCCGGTCTTTGAACAAGAGTAGAACTTTATTCCTTGTTTCCCGTTCAGGTTTCTGGATTCTTCTGATGTCTTCTCATTCTCTTTCACTCCGAGTATCCCGCACTTGCGCCTTAGAGGTATTATCGCCTTGATTGGGGTAAACTGATTTTACAAAATCTCACAAAGAATCGAAACTAAAACCAGAGGCTCGGATGCTCCAGTCACTTATCGAGCGGTTCAATTAACAAGATTAAGCTGCAGTGACTGCCAAAGCAAATTTCGCAACCCGAGCCCGGCATTAAACTTCAAAATTCAGAAAGAACGCTCAAGTCTCACTCTTCGCACAAACGAAATCGTACCAGTATCCACCTTTCAGAAAAGTTTTCTTCTCTCTCTCTCTGTCATATATATATATATATATATATATATATATATATATATATATATATATATATATATATATATATATATATATATATATATATATATATATATATATATATATTATATATATATATATTCATATATATATATATTATATATATATATATATATATATATATATATATATATATCTGAATATATATATATATATATATATATATATATATATATCTGGAATATATATATATATATATATATATATATATATATATATATATATATATATATATATATATATATATATATATATATATTCATATATATATATATATATATATATATTCATATATATATATATATATATATTATATATATATATATATATATATATATTCATATATATATATATATTATATATATATATATATTCATATATATATATTATATATATATATATATATATATATATATTCATATATATATATATATATATATATATATATATTCATATATATATATATATTCATATATATATATATATATTCATATATATATATATATATATATATATATATATTCATATATATATATATATTCATATATATATTATATATATATATATATATATATATATATATATTATATATATATATATATATATATATATATATATATATATATATATATATATATATATTCATATATATATTATATTATATATATATATATATATATATATATATATATATATATTCATATCTATATCTATATATCTATATATATATATATATATATATATATATATATATATATATATACAGTGGGGAAATAAATATTGTACACTTGAAAAAATTGTATTTTTTTATAAATGTAAAAGCCTTAAATAAAACAAATCTCGGCACAGTTTATGTATAAAGACACATCCAATTAAAAAATAATAATAAACTCAGTCAATTCTTATTCTAACAGAAATTAATGCATTTTTTATATTCTAACTGGTGAAAAAAGTATTCGTACAAATCAATTATTAGAATAAAATAATCAATTATGAAAAAGTATATTCTAGAATGTTCCAGTAATGTTATCAGTAATTATAGTTAACGCTATTAGCCATTATCAGAGCATTCTGCAATTTCTAGTCTTACGAAAATGTTCTAATAATGCCTAAAGGTAAAGAATTGACTATTTCACAAAAACAACACAATTTTTCTCTTTGGAAAGATGGGAACAGTTACAGAACGATTTCTGACAACCTGAATATTCCTTTTACTACAATTGTTTCGTTCATTGCAAGGTTTAAACCTCGTAACAGCGTCGAAAATCAAAGACGAACAGGTGCTCCGAGGAAGATTTCTCTAAGATCAGCAAGGATATTAGGACGCCAGATCCAACAAAATCCACAGGTTACCCGAGAAGAGCTGCAGGAACATCAGCGTGCATTAGGGATTAAAGTAACCAAGCGTACAATAAGTAATGAACTACAAAAAACCGTCTGAAATCACGCATCCCAAGGAAGACTCCACTCTTCTTGAAACGACACAGAGATGCTAGGTAAAGAATATTCGTTTTGGGAAAAAAGTACTATGGACAGATAAAACTAAAATAGTGTTGTTTGGTCATAATTATCGAAATCATGTGTGGAGGAAGGACTGTGAAGCCTACTTACCAAAGAACACGTTGCCAACTGTAAAGTTTGGTGGTGGCAGTATCATGATCTGGGGCTGTTTTTTATGCAAATGGTGTTGGCAGAATATCAATAATAGATGACAAGATGAATGCCGAAAGATACCAGAAAATTCTGCAAAACAATTTAATGCGTTCTGTTGAGAGACTTTGGCTACCTCCTGATTGGGTTTTCCAATTGGATAATGATCCTAAACATACCACTAGATCTACATGGAAATGGTTAGCTGAAAGTAACGTTGATGTCTTGCAATGGCCAAGTCAGTCCCCAGACTTGAACCCAATGGAGAATTCATGGCGATATTTGAAAATTCAAATTGGTAAAAGAGCACCAACAAATATCAAGAATTTGAAGACATTATGCCAAGAAGAATGGGACAAAATACCACTCAATGTGTGCAAATCATCAGTTGAGACGTACAGGAATAGACTGGTAGCTGTTGAACTCAATAAAGGATATTCCACAAAGTATTAAATTAAGTTAATATTCTTATTTTTTTTTGTACGAATACTTTTTTCATCACTTAAAATGAAAAAATGCATTAATTTCTGTTAGAATAAGAATTAATTAAGTTTATTACTATTTTTTTAATAAAATGTATCTTTACACATAAAATGTATCAAAATTTGTTTTACTTGAGGCTTTTACATTGATAAAAATACAATTTTTCAAGTGTACGAATATTTATTTCCCCCCTGTGTGTATATATATATACATATATATATATATATATATATATATATATATATATATATATATATATAAAAGTTATAAGTTCTGTCTGTCTATTTGTTATAGAATTCCTCCTAGGTTATGGGAGATAGACAACTATAACCAGATATATTCTGAAACTAACGGGTACTTATTATATTTTGATCAAACGTGGTCCGCTAGGATACAAACCTCCACTGTTTTTTCCCTTAAATTTACATTTTAACACAAGAATGACTCCTCTCCAAAATATAGAAGGAGAAAGCCAGAAGGTGGAGGTCACATCAGTAAACTGAAAATGAGACAATTTCGACGTCAAGTTGAACAAGAAATCACCAATCAGTGGGTAGTGCTTTACAGTACACATTTTTTGCGACAGTTCAACAGTCATATCAATATTGAAATCTGATCATCAATTATATTCAATCAAGTATTGTGTCAAATATATATCAAAGGGCTCAGATCAAGCTGGTTTTACACAACACGCACGCTTGATTTTTTTCCCTTCCATTTTTTTCTCATAAAAATGTGACACGCAACAAGGCGCGGCTAGTACTTTCATAAACATTATATATATATACTTTATATAAACATTATATATATATATATATATATATATATATATATATATATATATATATGTGTGTGTGTGTGTGTGTGTGTGTGTGAAAAGTGTATATAAATATAAATAAATATATATATGTATAATTATTTATATATTATATATATATGGTACTTATTATATATATATATCGGGATAAGAGTGGTTCCACCGGCAGTTTTTCGTTTTTCTTTAGTGTGGGTGTATATATATATATATATATATATATATATATATATATATATATATATATATATATATATATATATTGAGAGAGAGAGAGACGCTAGTGTATAGAGATTTTATAGTCTAAACTGGCCATATATTTGTTTTGATGTTTCTGTTTTTTTAATTTCTTTAGGAGGTCACCTGATTTTTTTTCTGTGTGAATGACTGAGTGTGACGTGTAGTGGGCTTTGGATTTTGTATAGTGTGTCTGTTAGTTTATTTGGACCGCTGCCTATCCCTGAAATGATAGGTCTCATTGGTATGTCCGGTTTGTGTGTTTTAGGCTAAAATTCATTGACTTCCACCTACAAACGCCCACACTATACGGACTACCAAAAAAACACATCAACCCACATACCAATGAGACCCATCATATCTCGGGATAGGCAGCCCGCCAGATAAACTAGCCGGCACATTAAGCAAAATCCTAAGCCCACTCCTCGACACAATTCGTGGCTCACACATAAAAATCTCAGATGACCTAAAGAAATGAAAAAACGTAGACCTCAAAAACAAATATATGAACTGTTTGAACATTATATTCAAACAGGTTTGTTAAATAATTTCAACTCAACTATCAGTATAGCAACAAAGTCCTTAATTGCTTATGAAAAAAAAAATTATATTCGTGTGATCAAATCAAAAATGTTACTCCGCTGCACTGAAATAAAAGCAAAAGAACGCATGAGCTTTGAAATCTAGAACGCTGCATAAGCAGTAGTTGAAATGTTTTAAATTCACAGAAATAAATATACATACTCACAGACAACTTAACCCCCTGAAAATTAGTCTAAGATGAGACTGAATGTACTTGGGAAAAGAAAAACTATTGGAAATAAATTCTTGCTACTTTTCTTACTCAATTTTCTAAATCAACAAAAAAATAATACGCGAACTTGAAAGGATCACAAGGAAAACTAATCAACAAGATATGTCTAAAATGTTTAATCAAACCTATTTGAACGAAAATATACTGTCCAAATATGCACTATATATCTTACTTATTATAAAACCCAGGTTGTGTGTGTGTGTGTACATTTATATATTGGATCGGATTTCCTACATTTTTCAACCGATTTCAACAAAACTTCACAGGACTACGTAAAATTACCTTGCGGTTGTTATGACAGCGCCAAAAATTGGAAAAACACATTGTTTTTGCACGAAATCAATTTGAAAACACGATTAAGAGGCATTAATGAAAGGGGACAACTCTTATGAGTTGCACTTATTAATATCGAGTTATCGAGTTGTGTGTGTGTGTGTGCGTGTGTGTGTGTGTGTGTGTGTGTGTGTGTTCGTTTATATATGGGATCGGATTTCCTACATTTTTCAACCGATTTCAACAAAACTTCACTTTTTTTTGTCAGGTAGTGTTTCTTAGTGTCTTGCACAGTTTTTTCTTTATTTCTATATTCAGAATGCTTTAAAAATTCCATTTGCAAGACAACTGTTGATAATAAAATTTTATTCAATCGGTAGACTCATAACAATTGAAAACATTGTTTTTGTTTGAGTTTGGGTTTGACCAATTCGTAAAAAAATATTAAAAAAAAATAAAACTAATTAAGACATGCGTGTCCGTCAACCTTAAACAATAATCTTTGTCAATTTTATTTTTCAGTCTTTATGATGGTCGATACTTGATCTATCTCTTACTGTTACATCGCCGGGCAACGCCGGGCTCTACTGCTAGTATATATATATATATATATATATATATGTGTGTGTGTGTGTGTGTGTGTGTGTATGGGTGTGTCATTATTTACTCAATGCAGTATTAACTCCTTCCCCCCCATACGCACACTTGGACGAGATGTGACTCAATGTGGAGAACCGGGCGCGTACACTCGGGATAAGGTGAAAAATTGCCCTCAGCCCACGCAACCGTCGATTGTGCTGGCATCGATCCCTCCCTCTGGTGCAATGGGAGGACGCGGCGTCGGGCAGCTGTTCCCCAGGGCTGGGCACCTCTTCGGTATAATTTTCCTCAGTTGCCCCTCTGTCATTTGACAGCCCCTGAGCGCACTCATCCCCAAAAATAGAGATGCAACTGAGAGACGATATGCCTGCGTTAGAAACTCCTCCAAGGAGGAATTTTTTTCTTTTATATTTTATTATTTACACAATGCTATAATTGCCTAGTGATGAGCATTAGTAATCTAGGTTTTTTCATCCATCAAATTACATGTAACGTTGTATTTTGGAATGTCGAGCTGAACTCTTTATTTCGCTCAATGGTGTAGACTTTTCTAGTTATTCCCCTATTCTAGTTATACTCCAATTTCTCCACTGCCTTAACCGGGTATTGAACTCACACTTTTAGGGCCCTGTCACTGGATCTAACCAGCGCCTTTATCCCCTATGCCATGTCTCCTTGAGACATGGCATAGGGGATAAAGGGGGATATAGGGGATATGTGTATGAATTTCTGGGTATTATATACCTAATAACTCAGCAACCATGTTTTTGCTAGTGCTCATATTGCAATTTTTGTTGTTATCATTGCATGTTTAAAAAAGTGATATTCAATTATTGACATCAGGATAAGATTCATATTACGATAACAGAATATTAGTGCATATACCATTACTAAGAATGGTAAATCCAGTTCCATAACCGATAAATTCTAAGTGGGCTAATAATTTGAGAATACAGCGTCCTATAAATGAAAGACAACCTTCTTTAACGTCACTCGCTCTAACCAAAATTCTCATATACGCATAAAGATTTTTAAAAAGTTAGCATAACATGAACAACAATATAAACTTGTTAAACACAGTAACTCGAAGATCTACAACTTCTTGAAAGATGCGAGTTTCGTTTTGCTCAAGGTCTGAAACGGAAAGTTAGGCCACCAGTGGACATTTAACAACTGTGTCCAGGAATATAAATGTTTCCCAGCGATTGGACACCGTAGGTACGAATGGGTCCATTAATCAGGTCAAGGATTTCATGAACCAGACTCCCAACAAATTGATGAGGCCTAGCACCAACCATTATGCCTTTTGTTGTTGGAAGAATTATATTTTTACCCTTTAGAATCAGTATTTGCTTTTGTTCTGTCATCTCTTAACTGAACTTCACCAATTCTCCTTTACTCATTATTTGGCCAGGAATTTCATGTCTCTAAGATTGTTAAAATAGGTCTCGTGTTTTTCGTAAACCTGGGTGCACACATGTTTTATACGTCTTATTCTTAGCATTCGTCAGTGGAAACACACCTGTCATTTCAAGGTTCTTCTTTATCGCTGAGGAAATTGTCCATTATTCACGTCAGTACAGGAGGTTTGATATGATATAGTCGCTCAGTAAACATTTTAGTTCTAACAATATTTTCCCATGAGTTAATAATTGCTTCGTTTCTGAATTGAATATATAATTCTTCCGACAGACCTTCTGATTCATATCTCATACGTTTCTTTGTCTGATACAATACTAATCAGTAAATTTATGCACCTGCGTATTTTTTTTGACGCCACTAGAATTTAGCTTACACACTGAGAATTCTTTGTTTCTTAAAACCGTGCATTTCATATTTTACACTTAGTTATTTGTTCCTTGTTTCCTTCGTTAGTGATTTTACTTTTTCAGCGATATCTGCGTATATTTATGTCTTTAAAAATTTAATCTGCTAATAAGAAATTCTATTAGGTCTACTTAATCTCTTCGGATCATCCCCCTATATAGATTAAATAAATCCGGTAAGAATACGTATCGTTGTCTTACTAATTATATGCAGTCAATATTCATTATCCGCATGTCAAGCTTAGGAATAACTAATAATTTCGCTATGACTAAATCTTCACTAGTATGTCAAACAGTTCTCCATATTGCACATTATCAAGTACCTTTGTGTAACCTATAAGTTATAGATATCATTTTTCTGCGATTGAATTGCTTGCTGTGATCGCATATTGACCATAAATTACAAGTGTTTGAATATTCTAAATGTTCTAGCCATTATCTTAATTATAAATTCAGTCTTCTGGATTTACAAGTTGTTGGTATTGCAGAAGGGTTTTGTTCCATAGTATATTTAGACAGAAGTTCTCCACTCATAGTACGAATGGTAGCTTTATCACTGATAAAGTATTCAAGTATCTTTAAATCCCTATCACTGGATGATTTCTTAATAAATGGAGTTGGATGATCAAGTCTTGATTTATATATATATTTATATATCGTAGTTTTAAAACATTATTTTTATTCTAAATAAATCCTTAGTTCAAAAACACTATTTATATTTACCGACAAAATAGTCTAGGTGTCTATTTTAACGAGACCGGCAAACTGGCTTTGGTGTTTATTTTACCGGGACGGGCAAAATAGCCGTGGTGACTATTTTACGGTTACCGACAAACTAGCTTATTCGCTTAAGATATATCTATTGATGTCTTCCAGTATTTCGCCGCTGTTTTATATTTCGTTTGTCATTTGGGTAACGATACCGATTCTGAAATAATTTAAAGCGGTCAGCATCTTTATTACTATCTGAAACGATATGGCTGATCTTATTTCTATTCACTTTGGCCAATGCTGATCTTACTTCAGATTTTAATACTACGGGTTCTTTCAAGTGGTTTTTAATGTATTAAAGGTTTCTCTTTGCCCTTCTCAAAGAACTCTTGAATGTATTTATTTAGATGCTTTAGTACCTTTCCCTTTTCTCTTGATTGTTTCCTTTTTAGTTTTTTTCTTATTCTTGAAGATCACATCTTATGTATTACTATTTATATGTCTGCCTACGATGTCCATATTCTATTTTTTCCTGATTTGCACAATACTCTTTGAGCCATTCATCATTTCCCTGTTTAGATTTATAAAAAACGTTCTTCTAAAATAATCAACCAGAAATTCAAAGTAACCAACAGTAATACTAAAAATTTCTGGAATAATAAAATAACTTTTTAGTATCTTTCAAAAATAGACCTTGATGAGATATCTCTCTCTTCATACATATTTAATACTGTTTTCTTCTTTTTTTCCCCAAATCTTTTACTTTCTCTATTCTTACTGCCTGCAACAAGAGTCAAGTTGTTTTATAAATGTCAATTCCCTGGCGCGATCCTCACCAATCATTCTCTAATTTATTTTATTATCGGCCATTTTATTTCATTTCAACTCATCAGGAACTGACAAAGAACCACGAAAATTAGGCTTCTTGGAGTTGTCTTTCCTCGCCTTCAATGGCAGATTTTTTTTTTTTTTTACAATTACTTTGTGGAAGTTATTTTTGTATATTTTTTCCATTAGCCAACATGACATGTCATAGGATTTTTGCCCCGACTAAAGTTTAATCAAGCAATCATTTTCTTTTTCTTTCAAATATTTTGCCCTTACTTTTTCTCCGTATAGAATGATTCTTTGATTCGTTGAAATCTCGCTTATTCTTTCTCGCTATCCATTTTTTCTTTCGTAAATTTTGTTCTTAAAAATTTAAACATTCCTTTTCAGTTTCTGTGAAAGTTTTTCGCCTTCTCCAATTCCAATCTTATCCAGACTGATCTTCAAAATGACGTGCATGAATAATTTTTATCAATGAATTCTTCATTTTTCTCCTCCATTCTATTCCCTTGCTCTCTATCCATCTTATCGAAACGACTTTTTTTTACACACAATAACTTCCTTAATCCTCTCTCCACATCAAACCTGCCATTTTATTCAATTCTTCACCTGCCATTTTCGTCGAAGTAGAAATGTAAGGATGTATGTATCCATGTGAGAGAGACCTTGTCTTATTACGAAAATTAATAAGGACCAAAACAAAATTTTGTACAGAAATTAAATATGGAAACGAAAGTCAGGCTTCGGTTAATAATGTTCTTCAGTCGTCTTACACATGGACACACGCATAAACGCATACATACATATGTATGGGCATGTAAATATTCAGATATAAGAAAAATATATATGTAGAAAACCTATGAATAAAGGTAAAAGGAAAATGTATCTGACACGATGCGTTTAATTCTCAAAAGCTAACGATATTTTTTAACAATATTTTTTGAGGATGGAATACGCCAGGTAAAACAGGATTTTTTATTGTATTTTTGCACACCACACACACACACACACACATACATATATATATATATATATATATATATATATATATATATATATATATATATATATATATATATAAATAATAATTAGGAAATAAGTTTTAAAAATCCATAGTCACTAATACATTTATTTCGATATTAAAATTTTTTGTATATATATATATATATATATATATATATATATATATATATATATATATATATATATATATATACAGGCTGCCAATACATCACTATACATTTATTAAAATAAAGATGCAAAACATTGAAGAAGTTGAGTTTCAATTCGAACAGTATCGATAATTAATTTACTATTGTCGATCATAGCATTTATTTTAATTAATTAGAATTAACCAGAATCATTTTAATACATTTCTAGAATGTTGATTAATTGCTTTGTCTTAATTATTATTCTAAGTAATTGTAGAGTGCCTTTTTTGCCACGCTGCACACACACACACACATATATATATATATATTTGTGTGTGTGTGTGTGTGTGTGTTTCAGTGTATATCTGTAAAATCAGAATATGAAAAAAGAAAAAAATTACATTTACTGACGCGTTTCGTCCTCTGAGCGACATGATCAGGGAAAATGAAATGGTGTTATTTTGTAACATGTATTTATATCCAAGAGCAAAAATGTTACATGTTTTTCAAAATTCTAAACTTTAGGTACGTTCACAAATTTTCATCAGGTAAGCTGAAAAGTTACGCAATGTATGGAGGACAAGAGGCGACACAATTCAAGGTCTAACAAACGAAAGTTAGTGATGTTTTTGAAATTTTCTTATGTAAGTTGCTATTTAAATTATTTTACTTTGGGTTGAATTTATGTATGTTAGAATTTTAAGTAACATGTGGTTAAGAATTTCACCGTTTTTGTTTTTCAATTTACTAACAATTTTGTTGGCATGTATCTTGGCTTGGGAAAGTAGTCATTTTTTTCTAGAATTGTGATATGCGAAAAAAAATCCGGGGCGCAGATTTATATTTTGATAAAATGTAATAGCGGCACTCTTGAGATTTTTACCTCTAAATAAGATAATGTCTCCTTTAATAAGTATGGAATTCTTTATATAAAATCTGTGGTGAGAATTTATTTTTATGTATAAGAAACTCATTTTATAAGCTCTTGTGTGCAAAAACTCTTTCGTGTTCATAGACAATTGTTTTTAATTTCTGTAAGTTAAAATTCATTATCCAAAACGATTGAGCCAATTAAAATAATTGCAATTACATCCAAAACTATTCTGGATATGACCAGAACCAAGAATATCCAAAAAATAATTCTGAAGCAGGCACATATAAAAAAAAATTGCCTGAACTGCTTCATTGGGGAAACTTGCAGAAATTTAAAAAAAAAAAAAAAAAACGTATCTATGAACACAGAAAGGTAAATATTTAATATTATTTATGCTACTACAACCTTGATATTGAGCGCTATAATTATTCAGAGATTTTGCTTTAAGGACGTTTTGTTTTAGAAATCTCTTGGTCGACTATTTTTGTTTTTTGTGTTTTTTAGTTTGTTTGTTTTTTAAGTGTTTGCGAAACTTCGTTTTCATGGTCAAATATACCAAACTGCGTTTGGGCTAGATAATTCCCCAAGGACATGAATGTCATTTCAATGATCTCATATTTGAATAATATTCGACCACCCAACTTGAGATAAGCATTTTCAAACGTCAAGACTAACAATGAAAACTACGAGATGCTGCATTAATAATTAACTTCTAACGAATATTGCTTATTTAGCGGTCACAAAAAGAAAACGTACAATCTGGGTGCTG
>CAHIKZ030003802.1:1665000-1672500 GCA_903632075.3 Acanthosepion pharaonis
TGTTACATTAGAACATGCACATATCCACTACAAAATTACACATTTTTGTTTCAAAAAAAGTAAAATCCTTCTTATCAGTGTTACACCGTAATTCCCCACCTGATGAGACGTCTAAAAAGGTTTTTCCCCTTTTTTGACGTTGAAACAAAAATGTGCAATTCTGTAGTGGATATGTGCATATTCTAACGTAACACTGCATAAGATAAATAAATATTTACGGCTCTACTTTATGTATTAAGCACTATTTTTAAATTAATGTTTTGAACGCTCTAATCCTACACTTTGATATATATATATATATATATATATATATATATATATATATATATATATATATATATATATATATATATATATATATATATATATATATATATATATTGAAATAGCTTCCTACAAATTAATAACACAATAGTCAGCAATGTTTTCATTGGAGTTCATAGGGACCCTTTTGAATAATGGTTTCTTTTAAATACTTCTTCCCATTCTCAAATTTCAGACGCAACAAAATATTTCTTCAATTTATTTCCATTTATTTTCCTTGTCCCTAAATTAAGTTTAATCAATATCTGCTAGCAAATATCTACCAGCGTAGACATACTCGTAATCGATTGCTGTATAATCTTACCTAATTTCCGAATCTGGCCAACATTATTCATTTCCAATGAAGAAATTTATTTTTACTGGCCTGTATAGGACACAAATGAAATCTTTCAGACAACTTTTTTTTTTTTTTGCTTTTTTTTAATTTGTTTTGTTTTCCATTCACTTCTAATCCTGTCATTCCCGAGAGAAAATGTCACGTGTTAAATTAAATTTTATTTTCACAAAGTGACGAATAGCCACCTATTTGGTGCATTTCGTAGCACAAAATATTTGAATTCTCTACATATTTTCTTTATTGCATAGATCCCGACGAGCTGTAATGGTTAACAAACTTGTCTCGTTAGATGAATTACAACTGAACAGTGAGTTTGACCCTCAATGGGTGCCACATACTTTCGACCTTCTACCACATTTAAGCTACGCTGAGAAGATCTCAATATCAGTGAAATACGTCGTAAATCTAGAACAGAAAATTTTAACCAGGTTTGAAGATTGTTGGCCACTTTATCACTTTCTTCTATAGTCCCTTCAATATTTAGCTGAAACGAGCTCTCCACAAGTACCTATCATTTGACTCTCTAATTAATGTTTACCAATCATTATTCTTTCCAGCCCTGTCCTGCCATAAATCCATTGAAGATCGTTGTGTAGGTTACTCGATGTTTCTATTTTCTACTCTTAATTATGTAGTTTCTCTGAATTTTCAAATCTCCTCACTGCCCTTCGTCATTACGTTTTCAAGGATTTCCAGAGAACTCTTTCTTTTTCTATTTTCAAGTAACCATTTCATTCCATTTTCTTTAAGAAGCTATTGTTGCTCATATGGTCTATCCTTAGTCTTAGTATTTATCAATAAAACCACATATCTATCTCTTGAAGTCTCTTCTTCATCAGTGAAGTGATCGCCGAGCATTCTCTACTATATAGAAGCATTCAAACTACGATATTTTCCTGTCTCTTGATACTTTCTTTGGCATTAAGAAGGCATCTTTTGTTATTGCATATATCCTTTAGATAATTGTTTCTGACCTGCTGTAAAGCAATTTACAGATTGTTAAATTTCTAATCTTGCTTGATTTCTTGCGTTTTAGATTTGTAGCGGATGTCTTGATCTATCGTTTTTTTCTGTTTTTCATCCGCTCTTCTTGCAACTGATGGTTAATTATTTTTGCTTGAGTTTTTTCCAGAGCCTTCTTTAGTATTTTCTGCAGTATTCTTACTGTGTAACAAGGTAACATGTTTGTTAGGGAAGTGTATTTTGTATTTATGATTGTTCGAGGTAGCGAGTGGAAGAGAAAAAAAAATGAATCTTTTGCTGAATCAAATTTTCTTAGGAAATTTGATTGTGAAAACATCTGTTGTTCAAAGGACTGCAGATTTTGACAGGTGACAACACTTTTTGTTGCCTATGTTCGCCTAAAGGCTTACCAGACAAATATGTAAGGTTGTTATTTTGAATACAAATGGCATTGAAGTTTGGCGATATTTAAAGTCTAGATAACGTAAAGAAAAACCAGAGGAAATGACCCTTTTTGACCCCCCTTGTGATCAAAAGAGGATGAGAAAACGTGTGGGTAGATGGGTGCTTATATATATATATATATATATATATATATATATATATATATATATATATATATATACATTTTGGCGAACGGCCAAAAAAGGGGCTGCTGAGAGACAGCCGAGAGTATTGGGGGAGGGAAACATCGGAAATTGAATGAGCAAAACACACGAAATTCACACCCTCTTGGAAATAGTTTGATATTTGATTCTCTGATAAATGTTTGAGAATACACCATTTGGTCCCAAGTGGCTACCTTATCCAGACATGTTAAGCTATATCAGACTTTAGAAAAATGCTCTATCTTTATTTGTTATTATTAAAACTTACAACGTCTTCGGTATGAAAATAAACTACTTCCGCGTCCAGGGTAAGACGATAAACTGCGTCCAACAGCTAGGCTTCTAATCAGTAGGCTTTGAGGAACGTACAACCACATCTTAAGTGCTCGTGTTCCCAAGACCACCATGACCCGGGTTGGTAACACCTGTTAGGGTCCCAGCTTTGGGCATATAGCTAACCCCGAAACTGAGGTAAAAAGCATTTTGAAAGAGTAAAAATAGGTTTTAATACCAAAAATACTTTGTAAGAAATTATTGCCAACAATACGTTTAAAAAAAATATTAACAGCAATACGTTTTTGAAAAAAAAATATTAACAGCAATACATTTAAAAAATACAAAAATATTACCAGCAATACGTTTAAAAAAAAATACCAGAAATACGTTTTTGAAAAAAAAATATTAACAGCAATACATTTAAAAAAACAAAAATATTATCAGCAATACGTTAAAAAAAATTACCAGAAATACGTTTTTGATAAAAAATATTACTAGCAATACGTTTTTGAAAAAAATATTACGAGCTATACAATTTTGAGGAAAAATATTACCAGAAATAGATTTTTGACAAAACAAAAATATTATCAGGAGAAGAAGTCGGCGGAATTAAATGACCCAATGAGGTTGATATACCGTAAAACAAAACAAAACAAACAAAAAAGCTTACATCTTCAACCAAGATCAGGCCTTGTCCTTCATCCGACAAGAGCACGACTTCTTCAGCCCAGTTGTCAAAGAAAATACCACGGTATCCTGAATCAAGAGGAAGGGCAGCCCGCTTTTCTTGTCAATAAAAGGCACAGCTCTTACCAGCAACCCTAGACGATTGACGACTTAAATGGTACCAACACCTTTATCATTTTAAAACTGTATGTAACCAAGGTGAAGATATCTACGAGAGATAAGGCCCTTGTGGTATAGAGGGGGTTACATTGTACCTGTGTCTACGATCAAGACATTGTTATTTACGTATCCGATGTCGTTAAGGGTAAGTAATAAATTCCGAGTAGAATTTCTAGTTCTCTTAAGATGATCTTGTTGCGTAGTTATAATGAAACTGATGGGGTGAGACATGCTTGTCTTTCTTATGTTGTAAGCAATCAGTTATAATGGAAAGGAACTGTCGCTCATTCGTCGTGTTAAATAATCCTATTTGTGAAGTAAAATGGTATATACATTTTTATATAACAGAACAAAGGAAAATTAATGACAAGGTGGAAGAAATGTTTCTCACGACGCGCTTCATCGTTTAAGACTTCCTCTGAACGAAACGAACATATTCTCTTCTTTGTCATTAATAATCCTGTGCCACATCAAAGCTACGCTTGGAAAATCTCTGTGGGTACCTTGAGGTGGTGTAGTGGTTATCAGGCTTGTCTCTCTAGAAGAATTACTACTGCGTAGTGAGTTCGATCTTCAGTGGGCGCCCCATATTTAGGCCTTGTGCCACATCTATGCCACGCTTGGAAAATCTCTGTGGGCACGTTGAGGCGGTGTAGTGGTTAGTAAGCTTGTCTCACAAGAAGAATTACGATTGTGTAGTGAGTTCGATCCTCACTGGGTGCCTCATACTTTCGGCCTTGTGCCACATCTATGCTACGTTTGGAAAATTGGGTACCTCGTCGTGGTGTAATATTTAGCAAGTTTGTCTCGCTAGAACAATTACACCGGCGTAGTGAGTTCGATCCTCACTGGGTGCCCCATACGCTTGGAAAATCACTATAAGTCCATAAATAGTTTGTAGGAATACAGTTCTCTTTAAACTGAACTATTGTTATTCATGTTAAGATTACAACAAAAAAAGATCATTCTAATAACATTTCACTCAACCTAATTTGACTCTTAGACAACTCAGATTTCGTTTCAATATTTTTGTCCCATAGAATAATGTAATTTCCTATATTTGTAACTTTTTCTTTATATTTTATAACTAAGTGGCATGTGTTTGATTAGTGAAAACTTTTTCGGACATGTCCGCTAAATTTGTGGCGTCCTCAACTACGAAGCATTGCAGGCCGCAGGCAGAATTTCAACATTAGTAAGATAATCAATACGGCTATGAAAAGTGCACATGAAATATATGCACCGCGATAATTATGACCAATGGAAGACGACCGAAAATAACCCAAGCGTCGCAGAAGAGGCAAAATAGTTGCGAGAGAATGAAGGAACTAGAATATGGAAGTTGAAAAGTAAAAATGTAGAAAACAAAAGACCGTGGAATAAAATGAGTAAACACGTTGTCTAAAACGTGCTTGTCTACAGAGTGATTGCCGAGGCATCACAAAGTAAAGAAGGCGTCAGTTTTTACTGGTCAGTAAATTACCATAGAAACGCTTCAGAAAAGGCGTATTCGCTTTTCCTCGCTTTTATTTAACTATCATCATCAACCACAGAAATAAAAACAGTCAGAGCTTTTAATTAATAATGGCCGTGCTGAGTAAGAACAAATGATGCTGGCAATTAGGACTTTTCGAAACGAATCTGTAAAGTGCGTCATTTACCAACTTCTTAGCCAGTTATTTTGAGAAAATAGTTTCATTCCAGAAGAAATTTGTAATTTATTTTCAATATACTAAGAAACTGAGATACCTTGAAGGCGCTCAACTTCTCGAGAGCTCCTCTTTGCGACTACTCGGTCTCACATCGTCTGTTGACCTGAGATGGAACAAATACATTGAGTCAATAGCTTCGTCCACCGCAAGAAAGTTGGCGCCCTGTGCCGTGCCAGGAAATTTTTCTCGCCGGAGTCTATCCTTCAAATCTACAAATTAACCATTCGCTCTTGCATGGAGTATTGCTGCCATATATGGTCTAGAACCCCTCTCTGTTTGTCTCAGGGTTCTTGATAAGATCCAGAGACGGATATGCAACGTAATTGGCCCTGATCTGGCATCTCGTCTGCAGTCGCTCTCTCAGAGACGTGCCGTCGCCCCCCTCTGTCTTTTTTTACAAATACTTTCATGGTAACTGCCCCGAGGAGCTGCTTTCGCTTGTTTCAAAACCTCATGAATTTAAGCGTTCTATTAGGCTGGCATCTCGCTCACACGCTTTCACTGTCGAAACTGCTAAATGTAGCCGTCTCTTCCACTCCAATAGCTTCATGTCTCGCACCTCTCGCCTGTGGAACTCCCTCCCCTTTTCATGTTTCCCTGATAGCTATAATCTCCAACTATTCAAATGTAATGTCAGTCAACATCTCCAGGTGCCTTGATCTATCCCCTATCCTTCTCTTCATCCTTTCCTCTATCACTCCTCTTTGCTCTCACTCCAACTCTCTGTATCCCCTTGCGTGCTAGTGGCTTCCTGCCTTGGTTGGGGTGAAACGCTTAAAAAAGTACCCAAATGGTGGCTGACACCTCTACCAGACGTATGAGTTGACAATGAGACTCAGAAAGGGCATAAAAAGGAAAAAGTTCGACGTATAAACACGTCCGTAGCTAGTTTTTGTACGATATGTTCTTGACGTGTTTAGTTGTCCGTGTCTGAAAAAAATAACTCTTTCATTAAAAGCCTATATACGCGTCTACGCCGGGGAAGAGGTTAAGTGACAATGTGCTAATTCACGAGTACTGTCCATACCTCAAAGATTTTAACAGAAATTACTAGACTATGTGATATTTATTTTCCATCCTGCAGCATTTATCCCACAGGCAAATATTGCAAGCCCATCACAACTCTAATACTATTACTATGGGAAATGTTGAAACAAGTTACTTTCCTTAGTCCAACCAGTTCACAGCAATGACCGCCCATGCCTCGTTTACACTGGCAAATTATCCGTTTCACTTTGGTTTGTGTTAGTAATGTGTAAGCTCTACTCAGCCTATTTCCAAGAATTGTTGCTATACGGAAGCGACTCTCGCAATGACGCTTCACTTATCACTATTTAAATTGAGAGGAAACCGATATCTATCCTCCATGTATTCATAAAATTTACTACCTACATCCTCTTTTACCTACTTTACAGAAAGCTTGATCACTAGCCCTCTACATTGAGTAGCTCTTGTATTTGATGTTTACTTTAAAACAATAGGAAAAATAAATGTAACTATAAAAATCGCCTATGTTTGCATCCATGCAGGTCATGGCCACGAAATTGATTGCTGACTGAATGTTGAAAATTAGCCTTTTATAGAATTTGTCTTCAAGGATAACCTTGTTTAGAATAGAGATGCTAAAGATTGACTTAGGTCAATTTAGTGTTTAATGTTATTTTAGTTTCATGCCTCAGTGCGATCAGAAGATTGTTTGAAGCGAGCATTGATACGTTAAACAATCGTCCTGGGAATGACGATAATCTACATCCGCGTCCTGGGTATGACGATAATCTACATCCGCGTCCTGGGTAAGGTGATAAACTACGTCCAACAGCAATACCTCTAATCAGGAGTTTTTGAGGAGCGTGGAACCACCTCTTAATTACTGGTGTTTCCAGTTCCACGTTGACCCGAGTTGGTAGCACTTGTTAGAGGCCTAGCTATGGGTAAGTTGTTAACCCCCCCACCAAACTGGGGTCAAAACACTGTAAAAGTGTAAAAATAGATTTTAATACCAGAAGTACTTTGTAAAAAAATATTACCAGCAATACGTTTTTGAAAAAAAAATATTACCAGCACTATAATTTTTGAAAAAATATTACAAGCAATAAAAATTGTGTCGACATTAAATAACCTATTGAGGTTGATATGCTGTAAACCAAACCAAACCAAACCAAACGTTAAAGACGCTCACCCGACAGCGTTAATTACTATTTTTCACACTGTCTAATAATCTTTCATTAAATTAATATATCAATAAGGTGTAATATTATCATAAAATACTTTCCCTCTTCGGAATGGATACCACTGACATATGTATATACATGCATATTTACACACACATATAGGTATATACGGTTGCATTTAGAGTATAATAAAATATTTACATAAAATAAGTTATCCCTTTAATTTCACTGAATTATATTTAAATTAGATTCTAATTATAACC
>CAHIKZ030003802.1:1677500-1690000 GCA_903632075.3 Acanthosepion pharaonis
GCTATCTGTTTCTGCTTGCCTTTAAATTATATTTTCTCATCTGTCACACAAATAGTTTGGATGAGAAGAGACAACTTACCTCTAGTCATACGCCCCTGCGAAATCAAACGCACAGAGATATACACATATGTGTGTGTGTACAAATAAGAAAATGTATCTTTTTCTAGGAATAGATTAGTAGATATTTGCCTTCGCAGATATACAGGGTGCAATAGATAAAGTGTACTCTAAATTAGGCAAAAATGAAAATAACACGGACATTTTATTTTAACAAATATATTTACCAATATTATAGAAAAAATCTTGAAATTCTAAAGATAAATTTATTCAATAAAATCGTCCATTTTCTTCAATCACGGCCTCCAGACAACTTCGTAATCTTCTGCATCTCTTCTGGATGGCCTGCTTGTTTAAGTTGGTGAATGCTGCCATAATCCTTGTCTTCAGTTCATCTTTGTGTTGCTAGGAGTTAGGTTCTCACTCAACTGCGCCCAACACATAATAACCAAGGGGGTTGCAGTCTGGGGAGTTATGTGACCAGATGTAATTGGTGATGTGGTTGCAGAAATTATCTGACAGCTGTGACTTTGTTTTCCTTCTTGTGTGGCATTGTGCAGAGTCCTGTTGTCAGATATAGTTTCTTTCAGTAGGCACACTCTTGACTCAGGGCAGCACTATCTCCTCAAGGCTCTTATGTAGGTCTCCGTGTTAAGTCTGGGTATCTCATTACCAAATCCGGGAGTTATTTTCTTATCAGAACCATCAGAATGAGATTTCCGAGCTGCCGTACCTTCGTAATCACCATTAGACTCATCCAACTCTATCCGAATCCTTTGCACTGCCCTTAGATTGACACGCAAACACTCTGAAACGTTCGTTTTGGAGCTTCCGGCGCGAATGCCAAGCAGTACAGAATGAGTATTCTTCCCATATAAATATCTCAATAAAGTAATATATCAAAATATACAAATCCCCTAATTACTAATCTATAATATATCCTACGCTTGGTTCAGCTTCTAATGCTCCGGATGGGTCGGTTCGGTGAAGGAAGTCGTCGCTAAGAGCCAGTCCTATGGGTTCTGTATGCTTGTATAGTTTCACCACCAAGTAGGACGATTTGTTCTCTGTTATGTCTAATAACTTAATTTCCGCTGTGGCCCGTTGGCCCAATGGTATGATGCTTGCATTGCATCGGAGCGTTCCGGGTTCGACTCTCAGGGTCTGTAGAAGACGCTTACTGCTCGTAAGCATTCCTCGGGAATCTGTAAAAGAAATACCTGGTTTTATTGCACCTGGCCTAGCATCCCGGCTTCAGTCACAGCCAAAACTTAGCATCCACGTGCCTTTCTTATAAACATTTTCATGGAAATTATTCTGAAGAGAGTTTATCTTATGTACCTCGTTTTCATGAATTTATGGGTTGTACAAGATTGGCAGTTAGGTCTCCCCAATTTATTGTCGACATTGCTAGATGTAATCATAAGTTATATGGTTTCTTCACATACACTTCTCGCCTGTGGAACTTTCTTCCGGCTTCTTGCTTTCATGTCAACTACACTCTTCAAATATTTTAATGCAACGTCAATCAGCAGCTATCTTTTCCAATGCTTCTATTTTATTGCTCTTTCTCCTCACTAGCCTTTTATATTTAATTTCATTCTCATAACTCCATATGATTAGTGGCATTATCGCCTTGTTTCGGGTTAAATGATGCAAAAATATATATTTTCTATTTCCATCATCTCTGGCGTTACTTCTAAATGTTGCATGAGCTGTGCTTCGTTTTCCACACGCCTCGATCTACCGTAGAGATCATCGTAAATATAGAATGAAATAATTGTTTTTAAATACACGTGAGGAAAAAACAAAAGAATACCCAGGAGATTAATACATTGCTGCAATAAAAAGGTATGTAACCATATTTTTTTCAGTAGTTAAATAAATATTTTGTTTTATACATTCTTTTTTTCATATATAATTATACAAACTTTCTTATTCGTCTTTATTGTGCGATTTCCATATCAGAGGGGGAGGGTGATTATATGTCTCTGCAAAATCATGGCTTTTGTTACTGTAACATTTGATACTTTTCGCCCTTTTTTGTTTTATGTTTGTTTGGGTTTTTTTGCCATCTAATCTTACAAAAAAAACATTATTCATTATATTCCCTGCGTCAAATCATCCAAGCACTGTTTCGTTACTCTGTGTCCCAGTAAGTTATTGTAAGTATATCCATGGCTGTCTGTCTATATTTCTGAGATGAGGTATTATGTGCATTATTTACATTATTCCGAATATTGTCCTCATCTTTGTCGCCAAGGACACATGGCATAATGGATAAAGGCGTTAGTTAGATCCAGTGACAGGACAAAAAGAGTGTGAGTTCAATACGCGGTTAAGGTAGTGGAGACATTTCAGAAGGAAATTAACAGGAGATAACTGATAAATGACATCCATTAAACATGGCACGTGGAACTAGAGCAGTGTACCCCAGGTAAAGGGTTCAGTTCGACATTCCAACCACCTGGAGAAGGCCGAAACGTTGTAATAAACATGGCGACAAAGATGAGGACAATAGTTCGAATAATGTAAATAATGTATATACCTGTTATTCACACCATTCTTACTACACCTATGTCGCTTCACAGCGGCAGTAAATGTTTGAAAGGTAGTGTCACAATAATGTCTCCGTGGCTGATGAGACTGAAATATTCCTCTCAGGAACAATTTGCTCGACTGTAATTTTGCCTTTCGATATATTTAGGAGAGCTTGTGAAACCGGCATATGCTGACGATCAAGGTGCAATTATTATTTCACTTTTCAAAATTGAGCGATCAGAAACGACAGAAAATGTTTAAGAAATGCATAAAATAGTTATAAACAGATTTTCTCTTAATTGTTCACCATGATCTTTGCATAATTTTGTTAAATCATTTACGGAGGTTAGAATTATGAATTAACCAGGCAATATACCGAAAAGTAATTTGGATAAATTACAGTGGTGCGTAAATACAACTGAACAGTCGGTAGCTGAGCGTCATTTGAAAAACGTCAGTATGGAAAGTCTTCTAACGAAGTAATCAAGGAAGCTGAATCGGAATCCCTTGTAAAGGTTTTAAAGACTGTAGATATTAAGCCTTTCCAGCCCAACCCCTGTAAACAGTAGAGGTGGCTTCTAGGCCTGGACGGTATTAGACTTTGCTTAAATATTTAATTTATTTTATATATATTTATATATATATATATATATATATATATATATATATATATATATATATATATATTGTTGTATATTTAGGCAGCGATCATTCGGTTATGCATGTTTAATTAAAAACGACAGACAAAGTACAACGTTTAAGCTTTTTATTTAATTTTTCTTGTGTTCGAACAAGAGCTTTCTTTTCTGGACAAAAATTGTGTAAAAACTGTCCAAATTTCTTATATTTCCGAGAGCTTTCGGCTATACCTTTAGCCATTATCAAGGATGATTCGATTTTTAGCTTAATTGAGTGTGTGCATTTTGTGTATGTTTTAGTGTGTTTTATGGATGTATTAATTTGCGAATACGGTTAGTATATTGTGGCCTTGTTCGTAGTTAATACTGTTAAGAGTTGGCTTTTTCATATTATTATACAAGCTTCCAATATTTTTAATCTTTCTTACAGGTGAATGCAGTTAATATATTTGCGTTTTCTACTAGTATGTTTCTAATGGCGTCTGTTAAGTTTATGTGTCTGTTTAAATAGGTTCTAATGGAGCTATGATCAGATAGGTGTAACGTAAGGCGTCTGGATAAGTATGTAGTTGTATAAAAAATGTAATTATTTATGAGTCCGGTTTGATCAGGAACACAGTTTCTAAAGGGGCATTTGAACTCATAGATAGCGTCCGTTCTTTGTAATTTTGAATTAGCTAGTGTGTTGTTAAATTTTTGGATAAGGTTAGCTGTCTTAAATTTTTAGAATATATAATTAATTTGATTTTTTTATTCGGGTCAATTGGGGTAATGTATTTCTTTATGATAAGTCTTAGTGAAGATTCGTCATGTTTGTAGTTAATATACATTTGGTTTTTGTAATAAATGTGTATGTAATTTTTGATGTGTATTCTCTATTGTTATTACTTACTTTGGGGAGAAATAGTCTAATTTGGTGGTCTTGTAAGGTGGTTAGGAAAGCCGTTGTTGATTAGTGTTTGTTTATTAAGTTCTTTGAGGAAAAGTAGTCGAGAGGATGAATTCAGGTGTGCTCTTTTTATGAAGTTTTTATTACTGCTATTTTGTACCTAAGTGGGCATTCGTCTTTATACACACACACACACATGAATATGAATATATATATATATATATATATATATATATATATATATATATATATATATATATATATATATGTATATATATATATATATATATATATATATATATATATATATATATATATATATATATATATATATATATATATGTAACAAATATATGGATATAGAACCGACAATATGAAGAAAAATATATGGAAAAACAAAAATCCGAATATACAAATATGATTTATGAGGCAGGCATAATATCTATCTCACGCACGGTGAATACTAGACCCGGCTTCTTTAATATTTCCCCTTTTCTAGCAAGATTAATGCTCGACAAACGTACATATAAGTTTTAAATTAAAATAAAATTCTTTTTCATTTTTCATTTAAAATATACTCTATTTTAGGAATACGTTTTCACAACATCGCCCACGGGACGCCGACGTGATCATATTGCGAAACGGAACGCTGATCGTAAAAATTTCAGTTATTCTGTTTTGATTAGCCTTACACTTATGTCTATCGTCTTTTCATGTTGAATTGAATATCGTCTAATGTTAATTATGTTTTAATAACTATGTCCTGAAGAAGGTCTACTAGACCGAAACGTCTGACGTCGACATTGAAACAACATTAAAACAGCATATTTGCATATTCGGATTTTTTTTTTTACATATTTTTTTCTTATATATATATATATATATATATATATATATATATATATATATATATATATATATATATATATATAATGTAACATTACGTTTTAGCGTTTATTATTTTATTATCTGGGCACAAATTTTCAGGGCTTCATAAAACTCTGACGAGTAGCGAATGAAAATCTGTTAAACTTATTTTCTATTTTTTCATTTTTATTTTTTTCATTTATCTCATTTCGGTAATTATAAAAAATTTGACATTCTGTTATTATGTAGAGCTTGCAGAATTATTCGTGGAATTAGCCTATCCGATACTGTCTCTTTTTTTCGAAAATAGTGTTATAAAATTGCCGAGAAAATTCTCTTATGGTTTTTAACAATACGACAAGGGACGTAGAAGTGGAGATACATATTTTTCCCAAGGTCATTACCGAGAAAAATGTTTCTATGATAAAAAACAAACTTTTTGCTACAATGCGAACTCAGTTTTACGTTTATAACCCTTAGTCTATTCTGATACGTAATATATTCTGGGATATTTATACTTAAACTTAGTATGTATATTAGGAACAATCTGCCGCCCGAAAGAAGATATATGCATTTGTTCTAAGAATTTATATGACTATCGGATGAAGACGAGAAATATGTCTATATTTCTGAGATGAGGTATTATGTACACTATTTACATTATTCGGACTATTGTCCTCATCTTTGTCGCCATATTTATTAGAAAATTTCAGCCCTTGTACACTCCGGCCTTCTTCTTCTTTATCCACTGTGCCATGTGCCCTTGAGGCCGAAACATTGTAATAAATATGGCGACAAAGATGAGGACAATAGTCCGAATAATGTAAACAGTGAAGACTAGAAAATGTTTTTATATATTTTAACTCTATTTCCCTTCCTATCTCCTATTTCTACGTTCATATGACATACCTCATTCAGTAACATTTTACCTTGAGTGATTCTTGGGCCTTGAACAATAATGACTCTAACTGATACCGTCTGATATGTACTCTATTTCATTTATTTATTTGGTCTTCATGACGTTTACACATTGAACGACCTTTAACCAAGCTTTGGCTCCACCTATTATCCTTCCTTTTTTTTCTATGTGTCCAGCCCACTTGTTCGCTTAAAAACGTCCATATATTTTTTTACTGGTCTATTCCTGAATCTATATGAACCTCCTTGTATTTCAATTAGTTGTTTGTTTTCAAGTAAGTTTTTTTTTTCAATTTTGCATGTTTCATTAATAATGCTATTTGCATTTTAAATGCATTAGAAGCATCAACAGTTTTTCAATTTGGATGTGTTTGTTTGGCTTGAAAATTAGTATTCGTACTTCCAAACCATACTCAGTTCGAAAAGATGTACATGTGGTATGACAGATAACGACTCGGAAAAAATACTATTCGGAAAGGCGAGTTCAAATTCAATTTTACGTTAAATTCACTTATACGCAAATAAAGTTAGGAAAGATATGAATCCATGTCATAACAGATATGAGTTAAATAGTAAGACTGTATCTGGAAAATCACCAAATGATTGTCAATTCAATAAGTGCTTGTAAAAAAGAAAAAAACTATGCCTACTATCATAATAATATGCGTTACCGTAAAATAACACAACATTTGATAAGCTGTTAAAAATACAAATCAATCAATCGATTAATTTAGCTGGATTCAATTATCTCGATTTTTTATTGTCTATCTATCTCGATGTGTTGATTGTCTATCTATCTCAATGTGTTGATTGTCTATTAATCGAGACATTAGAAACAAATCATTATTTATCGCCTGGTGTTTTTAGAAACGCTATAATTTAATATATATATATATATATATATATATATATATATATATATATATATATATATATATATATAACTTAAGTTGACACCTTTCTAATTCAATGTAAATGGAATATATTTACTTTATTCTAAATGTAATCTGCTTAGTTTTCCTGAACATGAATGAGCCGAAACGAAAATATTAATTACTTATATTTTCAAAAATGCTTCAAAATTCTTTCCCATGAAGTGAAATATTTTGTTTTTGTCAGTTTTTTTTTTTTTTTCATTATAATAATCTCAAATAATTTGTGTATTTCGTTATAGTTATTGCAAGAGAGTGTTTTTGTATCTTCTATTAAATTTTGTTATATGTCAATAGTCATATTGTAGATACCGGCAAGGATTTCATACATATGTACGAATATGTACGAATTAAACTAAGTTTCCACTACTAACAAGTTAACCTACGGGAAAGTGCGTGGGTTGTGTGAACAATTATTTCTTTGATGATTGGATTTGGAGATGGAATTTCTCAAAAAAAAAAAGTGTGTCTGTATCATTTAAGAAGGAGATAAGGAAAGAGTCTATATATAAGAGGAAGTGTTGAAAATATCTCAGTCAGATCAACTCCACAAAATTATATTTCAGTAAGCGAATTTTAATGAAAGAAATATAAAAATAACTTTAGATTCAGCATGATATATTGCGGGGTAAATATATGGAATAGCCTGTACGTTACTTCTGCATTAAAAATGGCCATTCCTTCAAATTCTCAGTCGATTTTTGTATATATTTCAAAACAACGTTCTTTTGTGGTTTCTCTATTGATAGTAACAGCCTCATCGATCGAGCAATGTTTAACAATCTGTTACACGACTGAATAATGAGAAACTCCGTTCTAAGGATAACAGTACGGATCGATGTAAGTAAATAAGTTATTTATTTATTTCCTAAGAAAATAAATCAAAGTTTATTTATATATAACCGTGGATACTTTCAGGTTAGACTATATATATATATATATATATATATATATATATATATATATATATATGGAGAGAGATAGATAGATAGATAGATAGATAGATAGATAGATAGATAGATAGATAGATGTGTGTGTATAGATAGATAGATTACTGTGCAAAAGTAAGTGAACCTTTATGTTTAATATTTGGTGATTGCTCCTTTTGAGGTTACAATGTCAACCAGGTCTTTTTCGATAATTTTAAAGAAGTTTCTCGTAATAGTCAGTGCCGATTTTTGAACATTCTTCTTAGCAAAACTCCAATAATTGCTCGATAATACCAGCCGTTCCTTGCATGCACTGTCTTCTTACATTTGAATCACAGATTTTCAGCTGGGTTTAGATCAGGACATTGACCAGGCCGTTCCAATTCTTGATTTTTTTTAATAACCCATTCTTTTTTCAGATTTGCTTTGATGCTTCAGATCCCTGTGCTTTTGGAAGTTTCAGTCCCGACTTAAATCCAACGTTTGAACTGAGGACTAGACACTTTCGTTCAAAATTGCTTGGAATCTTGCAGTGTCCACTGTACTGTCAATGACTACTATTTAGCCTGTTCCGGCTGCAGCAAATCATAATGCTGTTCCCACCATGTTTGATGGTTCATATCAAATTCTTCTCTTCAAAACCCGTATTATGAGCACGCCAGATTTAACAATTGTTGTTCCTCCCAAAATGCTTTATTTTGATATCATTCGATTACAAAATCTTATTAATATTGAGCTTTGGCTTAGTTGAGACCAGCATGATTGCGATATTTCCTAAGCTGTGGATTTTTCGAGGCATTCTGACATGAAGATCGGCATTGTTCAGATTTCGACGCACTGTAGATGTATGTAAATTGATTCGGACATTGCTTAGTGAACATTGGCGAGCCGCAAAAGACAGAGACAGATTTGCCTAGGCTTGCCAAACTAGATGTCTACTTGCTCTTGCAGTCATTTTTCGCCGACGACCATTTCTTGTTTGTGATGTCGTCATACCAAAGGCACTTCATTTATAAATAATTTGTTGAACGTTAGGGAAGGGCACTCCAAATCATTTTTATAGCTTTTTGTAGCTTTCTCTGCCATTAAGTTCAAGATTTTTTTCCTTAGGAAGTTTTTATATATATATATATATATATATATATAAATATATATATATAAAATTTAGTCCCAACTTTTGCATACACAAAGTAGATGGATATTTTTAGATGGATTTCTGGTAAAACAAATTTATTTTTTAAAAACAAATTTATTTGCACTGGTAAAACAAATTTACAATAAAACAAAATACAGTGGAAATGTAACGCTTCACTTAATTTTCAGATCTTAATTTTTAAAGATTTTTCTTCCCGCATAATAAAAATGTTGGAAAGTGGTCGTAATTAATTTAATAAAGGTTTTTCTTAATGAACATACAATTAATTAAGATTTTGATATCTGGAAAAAGAGAATATATTGAATATATCTTAGAGGTTCACTTACTTTTGCACAACACTATATATATATATATATATATATATATATATATATATATATATATATATATATATATATATTGTTTGGGGGGTGTTATAATAGAAAATTTGCAAAATTTCTATTTTGACATATTTTGGCGCCATCAAAAAAATTAGATGGATATTGGATCAGAAAAATGTTTTTTACTTTTTGAAAAATCTACAATAACCGGCGAAACGTTATTCACTTCCTGCATATGAACACGTACATTATTTTTTATATAATCCTTTATTGTACTGATTTAAATATGGGCTTCTGTAAAGCTTCTATAAAGATAGAGGAGAATAGAAATGAATATTATTAAAGAGAAGGTTTTGTTTCGCTGAAGTAGATTTTGTTGAAATAATTTTCATTATACGATGAGGTCGATTCATCCGTGAAACATGTTTAATTTTCTCTGAAACTCTCTTACGCAAACACGCGTATATATATATATATATATATATATATATATAGAGAGAGAGAGAGAGAGAGAGAGAGGGAGTGTGAGAGAGAGAAAGAACCACTAAATACTGCCTACAAAGTAGATTTAATTAAATTTCTATTAAGTTTATCCAGAAGGCTTGCGTTTTTTTTCCATTTTGTAGGAGTAAGGGAATTAAAATAAATCCATAATTCTTATTGTCCCAAATGATTTCAGCCATTCAACGCTGCTTTGTATTTGGTGTTGTTATTTTTCTTTATTTTCTAACGGTTACGTTGTAATTTAATTTGTTACAATAGGTTTCAGAATTTCCTTTATATATATATATATATATATATATATATATATATATATATATATATATATATATATATATATTATAAATTAGCTGATTCAAAATTTTATATAATTAAATTTTAAAAATAAGCATTAGTTCTGTTTCATCTTCAAGCGAATTTTGGAATAACTTATTTTTAAATTTACCGAGTTTTAAATGCACATTTAAAAAAAAAAAATGCCGAAAAATTTTTTGTCGTTAATAGTATAAAAAAAAACAAACAGATGACATGCATTTAACGGATGTCAGAATTCGGTGAAAAATTAACCGCTACCCTCCCTAAACTTAACTACTTTTTAGAACGTAAATCATAATTGATGCAACAATAGTTAATATAAATGTACACCCTACCTCCCCTGTCTGAATGCTTGGATTTCTCTGTATCCTTGGAAACAGGAAATTATCAATTTATATGTGCGTTTAAAACTTAGTAAATTTAAAAATAAGTTATTCCAAAATTCGCTTGAAGATGAAACAGAACTAATGTTTTTAATTTAATTATATAATTTAATTTGAAGTTTTTAGCTTCAGTTTTGAAACAGGGTTATTACTGTGTAGCGAAAAAAAACATATTTTCAGTCAGTTATATTATAATATTTATGCTCTGTAAATTTACATTGAGCACTGTTTTGTAAAAATAAAAAAAAATATCAATAAGAACACCGCATTATATATCTTACTATTCTTTCTTTTATATATTTATATATATATATATATATATATATATATATCTTACATTCATTGCACTACTCGTTTAAACAGCATCGCTTCAAATTAGAATTCTTATTTTCAATGTTAAATGCTAATCTGGGCCTAAATTTAAATCCAAAATTAAACTACAATTCATTTAAATGTGTTAACAACAATAATAAACGACTTCTACAAAAATATCTTCCGTTAAACAGAAATATTATAGAAGCGGTGTCAATCCCCAAAAACTGCACCCGAAAAATGAAGAACGTATGAAACCCTGAGATATGATGTATATTTCTTAATATATTAGTTAAATAGCTGTGTTTTGTTTAACATTGAATCGTTTTTCTTACACCATAGAGGGCGTTGTTTGTATTTTTTCTTAGTGTTATAAAGATGTTTTATTTTCCGAACGCAAAGGAATAACAGCTAACAATGCGGAAGTCGGTTTCCTGATAATGGAGAAATCATTGGAGACTACCAACCTGCATTATTATATGGAAATATAAAAAAGCATATAAACCCAGATACACGCTATGACCAATCATTTCCCAGATCCCAACATCTATCTACGAAATATGAAAAACTCCTGAACGACATCATCATTCCATACATACCCGCCAATTACAGTATCACATCTACCCAGGAATTCCTTCAAATTTTAAAAACTTCTAAACCAAAGCAAGGTATCATAGCGTCATTTGACACCGAAAACATATTAACAAACGTCCCTGTCGATCAAACCATTAACATTATCCTCAATTCTGTGTAGACTAATAATTCTATCCATCCACAATCCAATGAATCATTTATACTCAAAATTTACCACACGCATACACAACCAAAGTCACACTCTATGGCACCCAAACTAATGATGTTAGTATGGGAAATCGACTCGGTTCATGCTTTTCCAATCATTACATGTCCCATGTAGAAAATATGATATTTAAACAGGTCTGTAAACCTAAAATATATATCCGCTACGTAGACGATAATTTTATTTAATCAAATAACAGCAAAGAAATAGATACTCTTAAGACCATATTTAAAAAAAACAACCCTGTCCTTAATTTTACCTACGAACTTAGTCAAAAAATAAACTTCTATTCTTAGATGTTGTCGTAGAGCATAGTTATAACACTTTTATCACCTTATTATATTTTTAAAAAAGCCACTAACAGAAAATCTTGTCACCTTAACTTTAAAAGTGAATGCACACTCAGATACAAAATAGCAGTAATAAAAAAACCTCCTAAAAAGAGCACACCAGATTTCATCCTCTCGACTACTCTTCCTTAAAGAGCTTAATAATGTAAAACAGACACTAGTTAACAATGGCTTCCATAACCAACTTATAGACCACCAAATTAGACTATTTCTTCCAAGTTTAAAAAAAAAACATAGTGAACATTAAAAAATTAAATGAATATTTTCAACCAAAACCAAATGCACATTAACTACAAACATGTGGAAACTTCACTTTATAAATATACCACCTTCACTGACCCGAATTAAAAAAAAATAAAATTATCTACTAGGAAAATTTAAAACGGCTAACGTTATACTCAAAAAAAGCAACACAGCAGTCAAAATTACAACGAAAGACCATTATCTATGAGTTCAAATGTCTCTTAAGGAAGTGTTTTCAAACCGAATTCACAAAGAATTACATCGGTCATACAACTACATGCCTATCTAGACGCCTTACTTTGCACCTATATAACCATAACTCTATTGAAATGAATTTGAAAACACAAAGT
>CAHIKZ030003802.1:1692500-1702500 GCA_903632075.3 Acanthosepion pharaonis
AAATGAAACAATACAGGAAAATGATCGACTCCATGTAGAGCTCCGCAATTTAAACCTTTACCCTTATAAGAGCCAGAACAGACCGAAAATAGAATGACGTTGTCATATTTGGGCGGGAGATGCCTAGTGCTCATTTTCCTGTCTCGATAGAGTTCAAAAGCGTCTCCGAGATTCATTGGGTGTACAAATTATTTTCCACCCTCCAACCTCGCTTTCACAGACCGAATATGACAAAATTTTCGATTCTCTATCGATGCTTCGATGGAAAGTGCACGGACGAGCTACATTCCTGGGTTCCGCCAGGTCTAATCGAGAAACCCTCCATACCAACATTCAACCACAGATAATGAGAAAATTTCCTCCGTGTATAAGTGCTCGGTGTATAAGTGTCCGGACGAGGTACATTCCTGGGTTCCGCCATATCATGGTTAGGACCCACCATGCCACTTATACCGTATCAAATAAATCCCATGAACCACTAAGCGGTGGAACAGATACCCAAGACGATATTCTCCTGATCATTAAAATCTGAAGCTTGTTCAAGTCCAGGATTAAACGCTATCTTCCTCTCCTATCCGTATAAACGTCACCCTCTACCATGAATGGCCCTCGGGGCTTGTACATGTTGAACATTGCTGTACAATATGTTTAATGTTAGATCGGACATGTGTTTCACTTGAGGGCTCGATGAACTGTAGTACCAAAAAGTGTCCAAAGTAATAAACATTGTTTTAAATGCAACCAATCATCATGAATGGAGAAATTTCCTGTCCTAGACAGTGATGATAAAATATTACTAGCTTCGTTTTAGCGATAGTGATTGATACAAACCAGTTTTTTCCCCATTGAGCTGTTAGAGAGTACACAACTGTTGCCAGGCGGGGATCATCTAGATTTTTGGAAGATGTTATTTCTCGTTGGTCCCCTCAGACAGGGGTAATGTTTAGCGTCGTTAGGCTTTTTATTATTACTGGCTTACAAAAATATGCACGGTGACAAAAACTGAACACTAAACACGAAATAGTATACAAAATTTAACATCTAACATTTAATTACGTTTAAGCCGACAACTACACCTTCTGCAAACAGAGAGATGGCTGTTAAGACTTAATATAAAAGAGATATGTAAGGGTGGAGAAATTTCCTGGCCTAGGCGGTAATGATAAAATATTACTAGCTTGGTTTTAGTGGTAGTGTTTGTTACAAACCAGTCTCTCCCCATTGAGCTGTTAGAGAAATACAGGAGTACACATCCGTTGTCAGGCGGGGACCATCTAGATTTTTGGAAGATGTTATTTCTCGTTGGTCCCCTCAGACAGGAGTAATGTTTAGCGCCTTTAGGCTTTTTATTATTGCTGACGAATCCGATCCTCACTATATCTTCTATACAGAATTTGACTTTGAGCCACTCAAAAACTGGGAAAACTAATTAATCAAAAACATCGTCACTCCAAGAATATTTTTTCTCCTATTACCGCGTCAAAATTCTAAGTGTTTGTAATTTATATATTTTATATTCAGTGTTAAAGCGATAAAAATGGATATGTTAAATAAGACAAAATACAAATAATATATGATTAACTAAAAAGGAGAAGCCAAATGGTAATAAATAAAACACAATTAACAACAATTATAGCTAAATCGATTGATTGGCCCTCTGTCATCAGACTTAAATCGATAACAAAAATATGCACGGTGACTAAAACTGAACAAAAAAAACACAAAATAGTATATAGAAGCTCTAACATTTAATTACGTTTAAGCCGACAACTACTCCTTCTGCAAACAGAGAGATGGCTGTTAAGACTTAATATAAAAGAGATTCGGACGACTTTAAATGTATTAGCTTTCCTCAGTACTGAGAACTTGTCTTGGTTGTAAGATCGGGGATATTAAAGCATATGTCCGGATCCCGCCAAGCCAGTTGTATTCACGCATTTAAGCAAATTGTCCACGTTGCCCTTCCAAATAATGACGGGTACGTGTGTAATGATTTTATACTTTTTATTATTGAATATCTATTCTGTAAATTTAAAGAGTGATATAAAATGAAATTTAGAACAGGTTACTCCCCAAAAATATGTTAAAAAAATAGGAAAAAAAACAAAATGAGATACAAAGAAAAAGTTTCGTTCACAAATCAAACAATAAATAAAACTAATATTTTCTAAAATATGTCACTGGGTTGTCAAGGCATAATTGTAATCTGTCATGAATACTTCTAAGAATGTTGTAATATATTTACGTATTATCGAACCTGTCTCTTTGTTAATGAACTGTCTTTTAATTCCAAAATTGTTTATAGCTTTCTATTGTAAATACGCCCCAAACAAAACATGTATAGCTGTCATATCCGGAGACATTGCTGCCTAAACAATTGTCTCCACACTTCCAAGATATCACTTTCTTTGATTCTATACAGAAGCCAACGGACGACCCTTGTGTAATGTGCATATGCTCAGTACGGCTTAAAGATTATTGTCTGCAATGTGCTTCCTTGTAATCTTTTCATAAATTCACAAATGTCTGTAAACACACACGTGTTTAGAAATTTAGTTTTGGTTTTCAATGAAGCTTACCAATAATCGTTTCTGTAGCAGGTTCACTGCCTAAAATATATTCTTATAGATTTGTAATAAAAATAATCGTAGCGGTAAAAGAGAATTGAACACCCAATTGAAACAAGACTCGAGTGTTTTGTGCTCCATCCTAATATCATGACATACCACAGATACAATGGCTACAGCGAACGTGGTACGCCAACGACCCTAATGGCTAACGAAACTGGTGAATCTTTATAAGAAAAATTTTGTAAAACGAACGGCTTAAACCATCCAAAATATTTGCTATTAACTTAAATTTAATGGGAAATATTTTAAGCGTTCTCCCGCCCCCAAATAGTTATGCCTGAAACTTTAAACGTATTGCTATGTTGCCGTTTAATTTTGAGAGGAGAGAAAAGTCTATGGTAGGTTTGAAAAATGTTTGCTGGGTCAGAAGAAAGACTCGAGGATATAAAAATGGGTAAAAGTAGGCTTTCAAGTTATTTTGAGGGACAGGAAACGCTCAAGATTTGTTTTCTATTAAAAGTAGCGATAACTGCGTCCTCACTTTAGGCCATTTAGGACAGTGGGTAAATCTTGTATTAATACGTCTTCGTAAATGAAAGTAGCGCCAAGATAACATTTGAAAATTACGGTATACTGGTATTAAAAAGCTGGTTTTAATCTCTGTATCTGCAGGATAGTTAGGTTATGTTGCTTTCTCTTAGACATCAACTCTGATTGGGTTATTTAATTTCGAATGGAGATTAGTTTAGTTTTAGTAGAAGGCAACAATTGTGGCATATCAATTTACGATCGAATCCACTGTTTACTCGTAAGGAGAAGAGAAAGTCTTCTCCCAATCGCTAGAATCTTAACATTTTACGAGAATGGACTGAAAAGTTCAAAGACTGTCTACGACTGTCTTTGAGTTGTGAAGTATTGTATGCAGTAATTTCAACTCTCCTTATTGATAATTGCATGGTTCTCATTTTGGTAAAGTGACATCTGACGGTTCCAAGAAGAGTGACCATCCTCTTTGTTATAAAGTCATCAACAGTAGATATGACGTTATTATCACTACGATATTGATTCCCAACTAAGTGTTTTTTTGTTGGGGAATAGATAATAGAATGGTGAGAATCACCCAGTTCAAAACCACAGTCCCGGAGATCAATGATTTATATCAAGGACTTGTATGCTGGAACATTGTCTTGATAAAAGAAACTCTTTTTTCAGTTTACCTAGGTGTTTGGTCTTGATAACCTTTTTTTTAACTGCCTCAGCAAATTTGCATTGTACTAGCTATTGATGGTGGAGCCCTTTTAAAGATAGCCAATGACTTTTGCAGTCCAAAACTGATTTCCCTGTAAATAAAACGACTTTGGCTTTATTTTGAAGTAAGTGAGGAGGAATGATTACACTGCATGTATTGTCTCTAGGTCAAAGTGATGAACACAACACTGATCTTGTGTTAGGAAGCGGAAACGGGAACCGGCTGAATCTGCTTCAAACAATGTCACACTTTCCTGGGATGTGATCAGACGGCGCACTTTTGATCAACTGTCAGAAGACTTCCTGCCAAGTTTATTATGCCAAATATTCTCAATTCTCTCACGGGATATGCTAATAACATTGTCCATTCCATTTATCGTCAATCGCCTGTCATCGATCACTATGTCGTGAACACAATCAATGTTTTCCTGGTGGGGACAGTTGCAGCACATCCAGACCTTGGGTTATCTTCAAGACTCTCCCTTCCCCTTTTGCATTCAGTTGCCCGCTGTTGCACTGTTGATATATGTGAATTGTCATCCCCTAAAGTAGCAACCAAGACAGTATGAATGTTCTTAGGAGTGAAACCCTTTTTCTGTTGTCATTTGATAACACCACGATGCCAAATTGTTCTCCAGAAAACAATAGAAATCTTCTTTTATCAGTCAGATGTCACTTTACGAGTAAATAAACAATGCACTTATTTATTAAAAAAAGTTTGAAATTAATTCTCGCAAGATTTCACAGCTCTCGTACCACTCCTTCATAGTCAACCTATGGACTTTTCAGACCAGCCTCGTAAATTCTACGTTCAACCGTTATCTATCTTATATAACCTTATAATCTGTCTTTCTAAACATCCCCCTCTAACGTCCATACAGACACCTCGTTCACTAACCCTCAACACAACATGACTTTTAGCTACATACTAGTTGAACAATAGTAACACACTAGCACTAGTAACATATAGCCTTGTAACAAGGTTAACATATACCAAGGTTCAAATTGTTGCTGCCTTTAAAATCAGAATTTGAAATTCCGTCTTTTGTCCAAACGACGAAGCACAATGTGGAACTTCTGCAAAAAAACAAAACAAAACAGGCTTTGATTATTTTAGGAGGCACGGTGGAGTAATGTATAACAGCTCTGATTGAGGAATCGGAGAGCTGAGTTCAATTAAATTCACTTACATGCTAATACCCTTGGGAAAGGTATGAATCCTCTTCTTCACTCCCCAGCTATAGGTAAATAGCATGACAGAACGGGTTTTTATAGCCTTAGATGGCAACTGGTCTACCGCAGAATGGCAACCAACTGCGGGAAAAAGAAATTCATGTTTCGAAAGATACATGATCGCTTAAGCTTGTATCACACATGGCACATAACTGACTGATATAGCCAAAGGGAGATAGAAAGAATCTATTGTGCTATTATTTGCCTAATTTGAAAATCGCCTTAAGAACTGTTTCAATTGCCTACTAGTGAGAAATCCAAGACTTTAAATATATGAGAAAAGTTGAACCGAAGACGGAGAACGAGACAACAAATTCCAAAGTTTTTTTGGAATAACAAAAGATGTCTTCCTAAAGTTAAACAAATAATTAAGAAACAAGAAAATGTCGTGACAAAGAAAGAAAATCATGAAATATCAGCAATTTTCGATGGCAGTAAATACTGAACTGTGTCCTCACAGATGAAATGGTGTAAGACAAAAGAAATATTGTTCTACAGAAAGATTATGATATACAAAGAGCTGAATATGTCAATAACGAGAAAGATTCAAGGATAATGTAAGCAAAATGGATGATCATAATGTAAGATACAGTTTAAATGCGTCGGGAAAATAATGAGAAAAGAGGGCTTAGATAATTTGACACTCACGTGTCATATTAAAGAAACAGAGCAACAGAGTGGATGGTGGAACGGAGAACAGGAAGGATTCTGAAAAGACAAAATATACTAAGAAATATAAAGGATAGGGAATTGGGGAGACCCACAATCGCCTACGTCCTGAAAATATCAGTGAGGCATATGCAATCGTTTTAAGCCTACATCTCCAATGCATCTGTTGTGATATGCAACCGCTTCAAGTATAATAGCATATTTTCAATAACCTGACTTTCAGCGTGAGTTTATTCACTCAACGGGTCTTATTGATTTTTTTAAGGTTTTTACTTTGTATTCCCCTCTCACTTTCAATATTAGCCTCCCCCTCTGCATCTCTTTTGTGTCCTGAGAACATGCTAATGTAAATGATCGTCAACCGTTTCGTGTATATATTATCGATTTTGCAACATTTTATCTTCGTGTATGGAATTTTGTTTATGTCACTAAAGATATTTTGTTGATAAGATTGGACACCTCGGAGGAGAAATAGAGAAATTTATTATCTTTCTCAAGTACGCCAAATATTTTTAACTTTTAGAATGATGACGAGGAAATGCATTTCGATTCACACAATTTTTACCTGCAAAAGTGGATATAAAATATATTTGTATTAAAAATGATTTCGCTTAAGTGTATTCTAACAGAGCGTTGCACAGAGAAAACGTTACAACTTTATCTAATGTTTCTGTCGCCACAGATTCAGTTATGCAATGTTAGTACCAGAATTAAATAATAAATTTCAGTTCAGTGAATGTTATTACGTCTCATGTTAATTCCCTCAACAACACCAGATAAGGTTTCTACTCATGATTAGTAAATATAGAGAAATTTATTTACTGAAAAAAAAGTTTGAACAAAGTAACTATAAACAATATTTTTCTATCCTCTGCCAGCCGCAATGATGGAGAAAGCATTACCTCGAAATAATTAGTTAATTGATAAGAATTAATTAATGACTGACCAAAATTGTTAATAAAATTATGCATTCACTTCTAATATGACAGAGAATTTGTCAATTGTTTCCTTTAAGTACTCGTTTTAATAAGAAATGTGAAATTCATACGCCGATGTTACTAAGATCTACAGTACAATCAGGTTTTGTCTCTATATGTCTTTTCTATAAATAATTTTGTGGTAATTGTTCTGCTGTGCTCTTCCCTATGACATCTAAACGTATTTTTTTGTGTTTTTTAAATTTAAGCGCTGTATTAGACTGACGTCGAGATTTTATCAGTTTAAAGTTGAGCTGACTAGATGTAACCGTAAATTCTATGCTAACAATTTCCTTTCTCGCTTGTGGAACTCCCTTCATGACGATAAACTACATCGGCGTCCTGGGCATGACAATAAAGTGCATCAGCGTCCTGGGTATGACGATAAACTACATCCGCGTCCTGGATATGACGATAAACTGCACCCGCGTCCTGGGTATGATGATAAACTACATCCACGTCCTTGGTATGACGATAAACTACATCCGCGCCCTGGGTATGAGGATAAACTACATCCGCGCCCTGGGTATGATGATAAACTACATCCGCGCCCTGGGTATGACGATAAACTACATCCGCGTCCTGGGCATGAGGATAAACTACATCCGCGTCCTGGGTATGACGATAAACTACATCCACGTCCTGGGCATGAGGATAAACTACATCCGCGTCCTGGGTATGACGATAAACTACATCCACGTCCTGGGTATGACGATAAACTACATCCGCGTCCTGGGTATGACGATAAACTACATCCACGTCCTGGGCATGAGGATAAACTACATCCGCGTCCTGGGTATGACGATAAACTACATCCACGTCCTGGGTATGACGATAAACTACATCCGCGTCCTGGGTATGACGATAAACTACATCCGCGTCCTGGGTATGAGGATAAACTACATTTGTGTCCTGGGTATGATGATAAACTACATCCACATCCTGGGCATGACGATAAACTACATCTGCGTCCTGGGCATAACGATAAACTACATCCGCGTCCTGGGTAAGACGATAAACTACGTCCAACAGCAAGGCCTCTGATCAGGAGGTTTTGAGAAGCGTGGAACCACCTCTTAATTGCCACTAGCATGCAAGGGGTTACAGAGAGTTGGAGCGAGAGCAAAGAGGAGTGATAGAGGAAAAGATGAAGAGAAGGATAGGGGATAGATCAATGCATCGGGAGATGTCGATTGACATTACATTTGAATAGTTGTAGATTATTGCTATCAGGGAAACACCAAGAGGGGAGGGAGTTCCACAGGAGAGAGGTGTGAGTAGAAAAGACGGCTACATATAACAGTCTCGACAGTGAAAGTGTGTGAGCGAGATGCCAGCCTAGTAGAACGCATAAATTCATAAAGTTTGGAAAGCAGCGAAAGCAGCTCGGATCAGTTACCATGAAAGTATTTGTAAAAAAGACAGAGGGAGGCGACGGCACGTCTGTGAGATAGCGACGAGATGCCAGATCAGGGCCAATTATGTTGATTGCAGCCATTATGGCAATAGAAATATTATCAGTTTCCTTATGAGAAAACATTTAGCTTTCATTGACCGGGCATCTAGTGCTACATTTGGTTAAAATATATAAAGTCTTTCACTTAAGCAATTCTTCAAGGAAACATGTTTTTCTTCATATGATATTGGTTTAGTGATAAAAATTTTACTACTGGACCCATAGCTACGGGGAGAATAGATTTATTCATAGCTTTCCCAATGGTATTTGCGCGAAAGTGAATATATCGAACTCAACTGGAATTGAAACTCGGCTCTCTGATTAACAATTACAAGTCATTATCCTCTACACCACCAGTACATCCAAGCTTCGGTGACAGTACGAAAGCCGTAATTCAAGTTGATGTGGCCGTAAGCCAAGATAGCTTCTAGCATGAATCTGCCTATTACTACATATATATATATATATATATATATATATATATATATATATATATATAAACGGAAAACTGAAGTCAACACTCAGAGGTGACAGTCTGTTTCATGCAGGACGCAATCGTCAGGTGGCCTGACGATTGTGCCCAACATGAAACAGACTGTCGCCTGTAAGTGTTGACTTAAATGTTGACTTTATATATATATATTTACAGACGTTGTATCTCTGATATTGAGAACTTTATCCCGTAAATATAGCAGACCTTAAAACTATATATATATATATATATATATATATATATATATATATACGCGTGCACTTGTGCAAATTCATTGAAACAAAACGAATAATTCCTTTATTATTGCCAGTGTGTTCGTGCAGCGTTAGAATTTGCAACTTCAATCGCTGGGAGTGTATGTAGGACAACTAATCGACAATCGAGACAATAGTGTATGGGCGTAATAAATGTCTGATGCAATCATTTTTCAAGGCCAAAAATTTTAATCATATATTAATGCACACCACTGCAAATGACCTAATCTGAGAAAAAAGAAATGAATTACACACTGTCAACTCTGTGCATCTAAAACTGACTGTTTGTTGAAAGAAATAAAACTAAATAACAATATTGTGGAAAATGTATGACATCATGTGGGATATCTATAAGAAAAATGATGGAAAGAAGAAAAACCAATAATGAAATCGACTAGATTAACAAAAAACTAATTTACTTAAAAAATACAGCATCCATTATCCCTTCAGTTTTAGATATGCAATATTTATGAGGAGGCTCGGATCGAGGAATCGGAGAGCCGAGTTAGAATTCCAGTTAAATCCATTACATTCACTTACGTGCTAATACTCTTGGGTAAGGTATGAATCCTCTTCTTCTACCACCAGCTAAGGCTAAATAGCAGGACAGGCCGTGATCTCTAACCTTGGATGGCAAATGATCTACGCAGAAACAAATGGCAACCTACTTCGAGTCAGTCACGTATCGAAATGTGTCATGTATCACGCATGGCAAATAAGTGATATTTATAAAAGATAGAGCGGATGTAAATGTAAAATTGAAAAGTTAAAAGCAAGTAGCGACAGAAAGCAATATTTAACGCAATATTCACGATTGTACAACGAAAGTAACAGATAGTTGTCGATTGTTTTTAATAATAGTATTTACTTTTATATATATATTATGAAATGGACACTTATATTAACACATTTTTTATGCTTATACGTTCTATTTTTAGAGATACAAATATTTAAATAAATGCTCTGTTTATAATAAGCAGTATTAGCTTTTCGGTGGATTTTACTGTTTTTAAACTTTTCTCTCGTAAATTCATATCTGCTAGATGCGTATCCAAATGTAAACAAATGACGTCACACATTATGAAATGGACAAAGTCCGA
>CAHIKZ030003802.1:1710000-1738294 GCA_903632075.3 Acanthosepion pharaonis
AGACTATTTAGTACTAAGATGAATAATGCTTTCCTGTACACCAAGTACTAATATTAGCGTTAGTGTAGCCATAGATAGACTAAAACTGAACGTGAATATAAAAAGACGAATTACACGCCTTTAATAAACAAAACATTTAATAAGGCAAATACAACTTACATACACATATTAAAAGATTTACACATGTTCCAAAACAAATTCACACAGTTCAAATGACGAGAATGTTTGACAAGAAAATAGCACAAATAAAAATAACAGCCTTATGTTCTTTGACCGTCCTTAGCAAGCTGAATCAAAATGACTTTTCCTTGTACGTCAGGCTGTCTATGTGTTGTCCATTTTCCACGAGTGTGGACGCCCTGGGGATTAAGAAGGTATTAACCGTTCCCCAAACGGAAGGAATAAAAAAGGGAAGAGTTCTCATCTCTAAAGGGGCTCAACTTCCATGCGTTCAACCCAGGGAACAACAACTGTTTCCTCCATACAAAAGGATTCCTGGTAGCCCTGGTGCCTTAAAGAAATACAAGACGTTGCGCTGGCAAGTACAGCCCACACCTTACGAAGGGCTTTATCGATGTAAAATATGTGTGTGTTTTTTTTTTTTTTTTTTTTTAATTGCTCTGTGGAAAATGCCATGATGCCATTTCTGACATTAGGCTTCTGGGCGGGACACGGAAAGAAATGAGTACACACCAGAAATCAAAAGAATTAAAATAGGAACAATAATAATAGGCGGAAGAAATCCTAAAGTTACAATACATGAAAATTGTGACTAAACTAGGAAGAATGATATCGAATTTCACTAGGGAACATCTGATATGTATAAGACTATAAGAGATTATTTTTTATACGTAATTAGCTGTTTATTCACGCCTGTACTTCGTAAAATTTACGTCGGCCGTGATTTAGTTTCGAAGGTTTACTCCTCACGCGATGACGCGCGGGTTTCTATAAATTTCAATTACAGCTTGCTTTAATTTCTGTTTAATTGAAGGCCGGATTCTTCGTAGGAAATTTGTCATTCGAGGTAAACACTCTTGAGACATCTAGCTCTCAACTTAATTTGATATCTCTTAGAGTAATTCCAATATATAGTGAAGTTACCATAGATCACCTCATCCTAGCCTCATAAAAAGTAACCGACCTCAGGTATTTCCTGTAGTGTATCACATACCATAGAAATATATCAGGCGACACAAGGTGATAAAAATATGAGGAATACGCTTATAACGTCAGAAAATACAGAGTAGGCTGTAATAAGACATGTGAAAATTTAATTTCCCTAAAGGCTGTGAGATAGCAAAGTTTACTTACCTGGTCGCTGTTATCTGTTTTTACATCATTTCACACCGCATCTCACTCTTCGCGGACGAGACGAAACCGCTCGATTTTTACATAGTATATACACCATAAAACATTTGTAATATATTTTTTATCAATATTCCTAAAAATTTTGATGTTATTGCGTTATATGAGAGATATTTCCCTTATTGCTCGCTTAGAATATAACATGAATACGTACAAATTACTCTACTGCTCGGCAACAAATGACTCGTTTGAACACATCTTTTCCGACACCAGTACAAATGTGACTCATTACCCAAGAAACCCATTGCAATCATTCCAGGAATTAGAGTGCCATACCAATATCAACATATATATTGAATTCAAGCAAGAAATATGAAGATAATTCCCCAAATAAATTGAATACATAATTTTTGATCAAATTCTGTCTGGAAAGCAGAATATCGAAAGTTTAAAAATAAGATTAACAAGGTTGAAGTTTCTGATCGAAAATATAAATGGAGTAACATAAAAATATGTTGTTTTTAGGCGTCTGTTTATCTCGGAAGATAAAGGAACCACCCTTTTTCGTTAAAATTCAGTACTTCGGTGATGAAACTGGAGTAATATCTCCAGGACACAGACTAGATCCAACTAAATACAGGGTATTATATTTGGAGACGGTTTGACTGCAGGAGTTGCCAGAAGTTGTCAGTGTTGAGACCCAAGCGCCTTCCGGACCCCACACCGGGTTTTCTGTCTTCATTTACTTCTCTAGGCTTTTCCGTATTTGGATTTGACTGAAAGGCAGCGGATTTTTAAAATCAGGCCTTACCTTGCCCTATGTAAACTGACTTCTTGGGATGTCGAGCTCCATTTACCCGAAACAGCTAGTGATGAGGCGACAATTGTCCTCCTTCGCCCATTCTCCGGTTAGGAGTTGGACTTAGTTGCCAGTCGCTATTTGAGATGCAAGTAAACAATTTCTAGACAGTGGGAGATTGTCCCCAATATCCCCCACGTCTATGACAACAGTTAGAAAATAATGTACTTATATAAACATTATATATAAATCGAAAATCGATTCTCCCGTCGGTTTCGACTATGAGGGTCAAGCAGATCAGTTTCCAGGAAACTGACAGCCCGACACCGGCACATGAGATTCGATTATAGTGGTGAAGGTTTCGTGCAGGACCATCCACACTTTTTGAAGGGCCGAATACAGAGACCTGGAGCACTACGTACCACAAGGTCCCCAAACAACCCCCTCAGGTTTTGAATTCAGAGTTGTCCTTCTCCCAGACCAGTTGCCATCCAAGGCTATAGAACCCAGTCTGTCCTACTATTTAACCCATAGCTGGAAAAGAAGAATAGGATTCACACCTTTTCCAAGGTTATTAGCACGTAAGTGAATGTAGTAGATTCAACCTGGCTCTGCGATTCCACAATCCAAGCCGATATCCATTACCCCACCGTGCCCCGTAAACATTTATATATATATATATATATATATATATATATATATATATATATATATAATGTTTACGAGGCACGGTGGCACGTACAATAAAATCATCAACAGGGTGCGATGGGTAAATTGTCGTCGCTATTTTTTATTCTTAATTTCTCGCATATTCGTTGATTTTGTTTGACTTTGTCGACTACACAGTATTGTAGGATCAGTTGGGCACAGGCTGTGAGAAAAGAAGAGCACCATGACGCAATTCACTCTGCCAGAAATTTGAAAACTGCATATTCTACTGTTTGGCATTCGCACCGGAATCGCCAATGTAAACATTTCAGTGTTTTTGAGTTTCAATCTGAAGACAATGCAGAGGATTCGGAAAGAGTTGGATGACTCTAATTGTGATTACGAATGTAGGGCAACTCAGAAAACTCCCTCTCATAGTCCTGATACGAAAAGAACTTCATAGTTTGATTGACAACGAACCCGCCAAGACAATCAGGTCCATAGCCAGGGGCACGTAAGTTTCTTATCAGGCAGGTAATGGAGGAAAACATCTGGTATTTCTCGTACAAGATGAGATATGGCCAATTTCTATCACAAACCATGAAGAACAAGAGGAAAGACCTCGTTACGCAGCTTTTGAACCAACCCAAGCACATCCTTCAACCGAACATACTTTGGTATTTCGCAGGGGAACCCAATCATAGCTGTCAGACAATTTCTGAGACTACATTATTCCTTACATCTGGTCACCTAACTTCCCAGACGGCAATCCCTTTGATTATTATGGGCTCAGTTCAGCGAGGCAACAACAAAACGCCTTGTAACACCAAAGATGAACTGAAGGCAAGGAATATGGCAGAATTCATCAACTTAAACAAGGAGACCGCCCAGAAGAGTTTCAAGATATTCCGAAGTCGACTGGAAGGGTGGTTGAAGGTAATGGCAATTTTATTGAAGAAATTCACTCTTTAATATTTAATTTCTGTTAAATATATCTGTTAAAATGTGATATCAATATTATTTTCATTTTTCCGTAATTTTGATAACAATTTACCCATCGTAAGGAAGTAAGGTTTTCAGAACTATTCGCGGAATTACCCTTTCAGTACTTATCTCATTTTGTTTTTCCAAACTCGTCTTATGTAATTGCCGAAAACATCCCGTTAAGATTTCTAACAACGTGACAGAGGATAAGGAGGTATAGATTCATACGTTTCCTAAGGTCATTACCGAGAAAAAATGTTTGTATCTTAGCTGAAATTCGATTTCAGTCCTACGATAGTTTTCTACGCTTATAACCCAACGCTATTCTGATACGTATATAAAAAAAATATGTTAAAATGAGTGTTATTTTCATGTTTGTGTAATTTAGACGAGAGTTTATCCAACGCACTCTGTATACTGCCTCTTAACAGTAGTAACACTTAAACCACTAATTATTATAATGAGCGAGAGTAGAAAATGCAAAGTTTATAAATATTATTCTAGGTAAGAAAAAACTAAAAGTAAAAATAAGACAAATGATCTTCATTTTAGTTGTACAATAACAAACATAATACAGAAAAATCAGGAAAGTTGAAAGAATAAAAATAAACAATTAATTTCAATTTAATTTCAAATAAATATAATAACTACAGATATAATATTGCAGACTTCATGAATTTACAGTGCAGTCACTTTCTATCTTTTTACAAATGGCATCTCGCTCTCATTCTTTCACTGTCGAAACTGAATTTAAATGTTCTAACCGTCTCTTCTACTTCAATCGAAACTTCCTGTAACCCGCACCTCTCGCCTGTGGAACTCCCTCTCGCCCTTTCCCCCGTTTCTCGTTTCCCCTGATAGCTATAATCTCCAACTATTCAAATGTAATCTCAATCGACGTCTCCAGATGCTAGAAAATAGGAGTGATAGAGGAAAGGATGAAGAGAAAGATAGGGGATATGATCTATCCCCTATCTTTCTCCTCATCCTTTCCTCTATCACTCCTATTTGCTCTAGCTCCAACTCTCTGTAACCCCTTGCGTGCTAGTTGCATCCCGCCATGCCTGGGGTGAAACGCTTAAAAATGATATATTAACTTATTATATTACTTTCAAGCAATTTTTATGTTTTTCTGTTAAACTTAAACATCATTTTCTTTAATTCAGAAGGCCAATATCAAAATATGTGGCCTCATGCTTTATAATATAACTATTATTTTGGGAAGTTATTTCAACTCAGTTTTTAATGTTTCCTATGAAATAGTACCAGCCTCATGTATTTCCACATGTCTAAATAGGTATGCGTGTATATTGTGGCCTGTGAGTGTTTCTTCTCGAGAAGAAAGCCGAAGGCAGGACGTTAATGAAACATTTTTTTTCGCAAGATCTTGTAAACTGTCGTTTGATTTAAGCAGCTGGGAGGCAGAAAAACAATTTGTACTAAGTAGGCAGGAAGGTTTCAGCTTTACATACCACAAAGCTAAGGTAGAAAGAATATGGTGTTGTTGAAATCTGCGATGCAAAGAAAATCTTAACATCAGAGACGAAAAGGAAAGAAAAAAATAGGATCAGTGTTCCAAAAACAAAAACGCAAAACATTTTGGAGAAGAAGAACTTCGAGCGGAGAACAGGGAAATGGAGTTAAAAAGTAAAATAGAAATAAAGATGAAAGAAGTTTGGTGAGCGCAAATGAACAGAAAATAAATAAGCCAAAATTGTCTGAAATCGAATGAGTTTGTTTTTAATACACACCAAATGTTTTCTAGTTTGCCATTCTTTGATATTTCTCAATTTACAATGTATAATCTTTGATTAAAAAGGCTATTCGTAAATCCATCGTTCCCTCCCTTTATATGCACTCACACAAACACCAGCAAGCATCCAAACACACACAAACACACACACAATAATATATATATATATATATATATATATATATATAGAGAGAGAGAGAGAGAGAGAGAGACAAGTTTTGTCTATTTTTGTCTATTTATTTTAAGTAAGTTCCTTTCATATTGTCTGAGAGCTTAATCACATTATCGTTGAAAGACGAAAGAAAAACACCATATTGATACATGTTTAAATCCAATCTAAGCTTTCGGCTTACACAAGCCATTATCAAAGATCACAATTTCAAGAAATCAAACAACAGCATACGAAACAACAATGATAGTCCGCCCTTGTTGCATGAAAAGTTCCTAGTAACGACAAACTCGTATATACGAGACGCGGAAGCGAAAATCGCGTCGCAGCTCGTGATGTCACACATAACCACGCGAGAGCGAAAAACGAGAAGTATAAAGTATGGGAAACCGTTGGTATAAACCAATGGCTTCTGTTATAAATTATAGGCATTTAACGATATTTGTGGAGACTTCATAGTTTATTTTGTTCAGGTTAGGTTTCAAATGTTTTATGTATAAAGCTTCAAGAATTTTTAATTTTTGTTTATTATTTTTATGTTCAAGTATAGTAGATTTTTCGAAATTGAGTACGCGGGCAAGCATGTTGTCTAAAAATGTTAGAGTTATCATTTAAATGTAGAGTCAAGCAGCGTGAAAGCGAGTTTGTGGTGCGACCAACATAAATATTATTTAATCCGTTGGAGATACAATCTCCCCAAAGGCACTTTAATTTGCAAATTCAAAATTTGAAATTTTCATGCAACAAAGGCTATCATTGTTGTTTCGTCCGTTGTTGTTTGATTTATTGAAATTGTAATCTTTGATAATGGCTTGTGTAAGCCGAAAGCTTAGATTGGATTTAAACATGTATCAATATGGTGTTTTCCTTTCGTCTTTCAACGATAATGTGATTAAGCTTATCAGAGAATATAAAAGAAACTTACTTAAAATAAATAGAGAATACTTGTCTATATTATTTAATGAAACATGCATTAATGAAAAATTCCTGCCTAAATATATACAATCAATATATATATATATATATATATATATATATATATATATATCATTTAGTATTTTGTTGGGTAACCTTTTGCTTTAATAGCGGGCTTAATTTTTCGTGGCATGCTATAGACTAAATTCTTTAGTAAGTCAACGTTCAGCATTCCTTTAATTCGCGAAAAAACACATCTACTGTGTCAACTTTCCTATTACGGGTACGCTTGCCCACTATCGCCCAAAGGTTTTCAATTGGGTTAAGATCAAGATTCTGACTTCGCCACTGAAAAAAAAACGTTGGGAACAATTCTTATAATAATTCATTATTCATCGAAATAAATGTTTTTTTTTATTATTCACGCTTAATCCTTCATTTATGTTACTTACGATAGCAATTAGAAGCTTATGCAAGTAAATAATTAAATATTTTAATGAATTTTTTATGTCACGATTCCGAGAATATCTTGTAGAATCTTGTAATAGCCTGGGAAAAACTACCTGATGATAGTAGGACGAGAAATAAGCAGACTCTTTGATTTCAGATTGAATCTATGGAATATCAAGGATTACTTAGACATTCCAAATTTTACGCAAAAAATGTTGTGTCTTGGGAACTTTTGCAGTAAACAATTTTGTTTGTAAATATGTAACATTTATGAGGATAATATACGAATACCTTTCCTTAGGTGTTTATGTTGCAGTTGTTTGTGTATATATATAACTAGTGAGCCAGTCAAAATGACTTGACTCACTTTATAGTCCACCAATAGAAGGTTAACCAATCAGAAGACGTAGAATATTCAATCCGTCGTGTATAAAGGGGGCCATTTTGTTCACTCTACCCGAATGTCCAGTCCAGTTTGTCAGGCGAAGAGATAACAGAAGGAAGAACTACGCTCTGCTACTTTTACCAAAATATCCACTGCTAACCTGAACAACGCTTTCCTACTGTCTTCGAAATATTCACTGCTAACCTCTGGATTCTATACTCGAAGACGAGCGTCATCATGAATAACAGTTTATTTATTGTACACTGTTCAATTAGTAACGTTAACAACGAACTAATTTAAATTACAAAACTGAACTAGAATTAAGTGAAATTCCTTACAATCTAATACATATTACTAATACATTCATTCTTGCCGCCACTTTTGACAGCACAATTACATTGTGTACACTGTACTGATATATATCCAGCCTTGATAGAATTATTAATATTTTATGCGGACTCCAATCGCCAGTCCCTTTCCCCAAAACATAAAAGCTTATCGCTATTCTAATGCTATTTCCATGGCAAATCACATAGTTCCACTTGCTCAGACCTTAAAACCGGAACACACGGTACGACTTCCACGGTTTCGAAACACTTCTGTCACTCAAGAAGCTTTTGCCCAAGAACAGCTACTTTGTGTAAAAGAATCACCCCAGGTTGCTTCACTGAATACTACAATCTTAATTTATTCAAGTCAAGGGACAATTATTATCTATTCGATTCACTACCAATGTCACCTATTTTCATAGACCCTACATCGAGTGACTTTCGGGCCTTGTACAGAGTGAACACCATTGCAAAAAATATATCATTAAAATTTTAGAAGTAATCTTCAACCGTGGGTGGTTTTCGAGCTTTGAATTGGCTTAATTTTAATATAAAGGACAAGCGATAGATTCTTGTAAAATCAATATCTAAACTTACCTGTATTAAAGAAAAATGATATTTAAATTACATTCTGTAAACCCCGATGGCTTTCTAATTTAGAATGTCGTCATGCAATTTTAAAATAGTTTAATTCTAAATTTACTTCGAGTATTTTTTTTTTTTATAATTTAAAATTGAAAAGAGATTTCGACACTTGAACATAATTGTAAAATATATTTATTTCGGGAAGTAAAATTCTGGATATCTTGTAGCTTTCTGATAAGTTGAGAAAATTTGTAATAATTTTTATCCTGTTCCTACATTTGATAGCCGCAAGGGCTTCCTTTTTTTCATTCGTTTTATTAATATCATAACTTTTTTTTTTACACTAAGAATTTCAATGTTTTTTTCATTTTCAAAAAAAAAAACACAAAAAAACACAAAAACAACTCTGCGTAATTTGATTAAAGATGAATATTCTATTTGAAAATTTGTTTTTAAATAAGTTTTCACTTCACCAAACCTTTAAAGCTGGAGAAATTTTCGCTACAGAGCTTTTAATGAAACAGAAACCTATTTAGTGATGTTCTTTTACATACCAGTATACAAAAATAATACCTGTGATTTCCAAGGAAAGAATGTTGAGAGATATCATCGGATTAAGAAAACACCTGGATTTATCCCAAACATATTTACAAATGATTGATTGTTGGATTCGTTTCTTACGGCTTATCAACCCGTTGCAGATTATTTCAAACCAGATTATATTGCTTGGGCCGGAGATAATAATGGTTTAGTGATACAAGTCTTACTAATTAACCCATAGCTGGGGTAAGAAGAGCTTCATTTATACATTTCTCAATGATATTAGCACGTAAATGTAAGTAAAAAATCTAACGGGAATTGGAACTCGGCTCTCCGATTAAAAATTCCCATACATAAACAATTACACAACCCTCTCATTCTAGCCTAAATCACCTGCTACTCCTAGGGGGTTCACATTTAGTTGCTGACCAGGCTCGACGTTGCTTAACTTCAGTGATCGTATGTGAACCGGTGTTTCAACGAGATGTGGGCGTAAGCCTATTTACTAATTGAATTGAAATAAAATACATCTCAAGAACTGGAAGCGTTCTCGGTTTCCTTATTCATAAATCAAATAAATTCAACCTACAAAATCAACATCATCTTCATCCATCCCATCATTGGGTGTGGCCGCAAGGTAGGTGTGTATTTGAGCACGTGACCAGTTCGCTTAACATACGTCCGTAACGCCTCTAATCGAGATGTTTTGAGAACCACTCTCTTAATTGCTGTTTTTCACAGGTCCACCCTGACTACCCTGGGTTTAAAGCCAGAAAAGCATTCATTCATGTGAGTCACGGTCACATAGACAGTGGATTTCATCCAAACTGAGGGGCTCATTTTAAGATTCTGGCCGGTGATTCCATAGGGTAAAGCACGTCGTTGGCCATTAATTTCAGCCTAGGATATCTCTGTCAAGCACGATGCACTGGCTGCATGCGCAGCGATATATCCCTGTCCATCCAAGTGAGTTAGATATTCGTTAACTCTACAAGAAGTTTCATCCACTCTTTGACAGATTTTTTTTTAATCCCGCTAGGTCCGCAGCCGCCCTGTTCACTTGAAAAGTCGGGTAGGGTAATCGGCTTATCCGCTTATAACCCTATTACATGACAGGTAGATTAGTTTATGGTAACAGTAGACCATATATAGTGACCTGGCTTATGTCAGAGGGTATCCCCCAGACGAGGCTCTGCCGAAGAGCAGAGTCTCGTCTCGGGAAACTGACTCCGTTTTTACGTGGTCTCTAGGGAATTTTTGCCCGAGCCTACGGACTCGGATACCCCACTTTAAACTCGGCCCTGTGCCACATCTTGCTGCGTTGGGTAGCGGGTAAATAATTATAGTGACTTAACATAAGCCATCGTTTCATTGTTTTAATTAATAAGGACATATTTTAAATAATTCAAGTTACAATAAATGACAAGAAATTTCAGATATATTTTTATATAGTTAAGGTTTTCATTCAACAAACGTTACGTGTAGATTCATTCCCTCAAAACACAACGAGAATTGACTCAGTATAGATATCATCATCATCATAAGTAGTATCAACATTTATGAGTCCATTTCACAGCGATACTGCTTGATGAAAACAGAAGTCTTACAACACTTATACGCAATTTTATATTTTCTGTTATATGCGTCTCCGATACCTTATCCGAACGTGGAACATTCATTCTTGTGTGCGATGTCTTAGATACTGATCATCTCCTCTCTAGGGTGGGTGTTTATATACCTACTTGTAACAGGTTTCTTTCAAACGTTTACAACACTGGCACAGATGATATAAAGGGTGTTAATCTCTCTGGACCAGCATTGATATTATGTGAACCGCGGATCTCTACTTCTAACTGGGATTAAGCATGTCTCTTGATTTCCTGAAGAACACACAGTGCAAAGTCTAAGCATTATCTAAAGTGAGTCGCTTACTACACTACGAACAAGTAGTCCAGCACATCTTTCTGTTGAGATGTTGAGTGTTTCCGCGTGCGTGTATTGAAATAAGGACAAACACATACATAGGGAAAAATACTGGTATATCTGAAGAGGTATTTACAACAGAGAGATTAGTAGTCAAACGAACGCAGGTTAGTAAGTAACAATCAGAAAGAGTATAAAGTCTAACTTTATCTTCCGGTAGAGAGACGGAAGTGTGATGGTCACCTGATCTTCCCAGAACTCTATAGAACTGTCCTATTAGTAGTAGAGAGATCAGTCCATTCTGATGAGAAGGTTTGTGGCCCCAACACTTTCTATGACTATACTATCATATAAAAGTTTTCAGAAGTAAATCTTTCTATTTTATTTGGATATCTCCTGGTTGGTCTTTAAAATATACAAGAAGTACATTATTCTGCAGGGGAAATATGCCGAAAAGTAACATAATCATTTTTTCTTCATTAGTGTAAATAAAAGTGTTATATAGAAATTGATTCACTTTGTGATTTTCCCTCGGGTATATATATATATATATATATATATATATATATATATATAAGTGCACATTGACGTCAACACACAGCGGTTTTATATTGATATGCATTCATCAGGCCATGAACTGTGGCCGCTGCTTGTTGATTTCAATATCCACTTTTATCTCTACATACACACACAGGTACATTATCCCTGCATGAAAGCAGCATAAATTAACAGACATTAAAAAAAAACTCTTTGTGTCACAACACATCCACAAATGCAACAAGGGTAACTTTAAAATTATGCCGATATATCAAAGAGACGATTATTCCTACCTCTAAATGCAAGAAAAACTTCATAAACAAATTTAAACTAGCACTAAACAAATCATAATCTCACACACATAAAAAACACACTATATAGTCATAGTAGCAAAACAAACTAGTCGAACCACACACACACACATCCACACGCAAACACACCATACATAATGCATGTAGGCACTATATACGCTTATATGGAGAACGAATATATACACACATACTGGCAAAAACTAACACACTAGACGGAACTTACGCGCACACACACACAAACACTGCACACAATATAGTATATATATATATATATATATATATATATATATATACTACTACTACTAATAATAATAATAATAATAATAATAATCAAGAAGAAAACCTTAAAAATTCATTTCGGTTATAATTTATTTATTTCATGAATATCTATATATTCAACTCTTCATAGACAAATTTCTTAGTAAATGGAGAAATTCCCTGGACTGACAGGATTGATAGAGAGAGCAAGAGAGAAGAAAAACGAGAAGGAGGTAAAGAAGATAGAGAGAGGGTATGGAAAAGAAAGGGAAGAAAGAAGTAATGAATAGGTTGTAAAAAGGCCAAAAAGACTGACTCAGCCAAGAATTTCTCCCTCAAAGTGTGAGACTTAATACATCGGGTTATAGAACAAATTGACTTATACGACCCATTATGTTAGGCAGGACAACCAACCCAATTCTACATTTGGTTAGTCTAATAAAAGAGTCCTTAATACAAATAATAAATAAAAATTACAATCATGATAATATCAAATATAAATGAAGATACTTTATATAGATAAATAATAAACGTAAAATTAGAAAAAGAAAAACTGAGTAAGATATATTGATAATGATACAAAAGATATTAATTTAGAATTATAAATGTTGTATACATTAGTAAGACAGTTATTGATTCAATTACATATGAAGAAACGCGCAAATACACAAAACCGTGTGATACGCAATATAAACATACATCCGCGCATACTCATATACAAACACACATACATACATGCATAAATACGTACACACACATGAATGGATGTACACACATATGTGATATTACCCATATAAACGAATCAACCTTTCAAGTGTGCATCCCCACAAAAAAAGAATGTTTTTAAGGGAATTTAAATTTGTTCTTATGTCTACACTTAAAAATATATTCGTTCCGTTTATTTAACAATTGGTTTGCATTTGTGTATTTAATTATCCAATTTTTTCTTGTATAGAATATACAGTCACCAAATTGTGCCGGAAGTTGTTGGGATTTTGAGACCGACAGATAATTTCCCATTTGATTAGTCAGGTGAAAATCACTATCTTTAATCTTCCAATAATCTTGGTATAACACATTTTCTGAATTACAGGTACATCCGACTGGGCAGTTGGTCTCGGTTTTAATGGTGACTACGGGGTTTGTTTTCTGCTGTTTTTCCGTCATGGGATGCTTTTAATATTTGACTGTTAATTGTGCTAATAATATTCTTCATAGTTTTGGTGCAGCAATAACCAATTTTGAGAGTTTTCTATTGAAAATTTTCTGTACAGGGTTAATTTGATTAAAGTGCTTGTCGACTAAGTTTAAGAAGTATATATATATATATATATATATATATATATATATATATATAAATATATATATTAGATAGCTTACAGGAAGGGTAAAACAAGTAAAACCATAAACAAAAAAGATATGGTTCAAATATCATTTCTGTAAGCTATCCATTATTCATTACTTCCTTCTTCCCTTCCTTGGGAATCCGAATCATAAATGAACTCTCCATGATTGTTCTGCTTCTTGTTTCCTTTTTCACCGTTTCAATTGTTAACAACAACTGAAATAATGTATCAAATATTTTATACGTGGAATTATTTTCTACAAACACACACACACACACACACACATATATATATATATATATATATATATATATATATATATATATATATATAAATTCGAATGTCAGTGTGTCACACTTTTTTCAACTTTACTACTAGAGGCCGTAGCTCAATATTTCATACCATTTGAGCATCAGACCGACCCCGTGAGCCACTGAAAAAAGATTCCCAACCGGATCCGGGCACGCAATCCTGAAATTTTGGATCCTCAAATTTTCATAACTGCAATTGTATGCGGCGATTTTTTAAGTGATTTTTGCGACGAATTTTTTTGTACGATAACAATTTTTATAATTTTGGAAATAAATTTTGGAATAATTGAAATTAATTGCGAAATCCAACGAAAGTCACTCATAAACTTTTTTATTTTTCATTTTTTTTTTTTTTTATATGGAAATTAAGGACCTAGGCACACCAAATTGTCTTTACGTTAAGTTGTGCAAGAAGAATTACATTTGAACTTTTAAAAGGTAAACATAAATATCAATGCATACTTAAATGCAATGATCAAATTTGGGTCCTTGTGTAGTTTATAGCAACCTATCGCATACAGCAGTAGTATGCCTCGCAAAAAATAAATCTCTGCCAACACAGGACCAGTTCGCAACCAAAAGAGTCAATGCTGCAACAAGAAAAGAAAGTCTCGTACAAATGAAAACCCAGATCAAACGGCAGCGAGGAGAGCTTCCAATGCTGAGAATATGCATAGACCAATCATAGGGCGGCTTTTAAGCTAGTATTAAATATTTTAATACATTTTCAACTCCCCACGACTGAGCTGAAAGGCATTTTACTTAATGCAATTTATTTCTCTAGTCAAAAAATTACTTTTAATTCTTTTGAATATTTTTTCTGTCAGTGAGTGTTTTATTTCGTTCTTTTCTCTTTATAGTTATGAGAATGGATGTATTTTGGATGGTTTTGAAATTGTATTAATTTTGAACAAATGAGAAGACCACATCCGATTGAGTTTCGTGCTTGTTTGGCCATTGTAGGTATTTAATGTTCTCTTTTGTATTATTCGTATTGGAAATCATCACCCAAAGGAAATGACAATTCAGAACATCTTTGGTTATATATTGGAGAACTTTTGAGATACCCATGAATAATGACTGTAGATGCTTTAAGCTTTTACTAGTAAACAGTAAATCTGAGATATTTAATTGGATCATTAATGATATGTGCCGGGGAATTATATTTACAATGGCTTATCATATTGTTTTATGATTAATGGCTTCCGATCGTGTTTATAATTAATGGCATATCACTTTGAATTCTAATTAATGGCTTATCATATTGCTTATAATTAATGGCATATCCCTTTGAATTCTAAATAATGGCTTATCATATTGCTTATAATTAATGGCATATCACTTTGAATTCTAAATAATGGCTTATCATATTGCTTATAATTAATGGCATATCCCTTTGAATTCTAAATAATGGCTTATCATATTGCTCATAATTAATGGCATATCACTTTGAATTCTAAATAATGGCTTATCATATTGCTTATAATTAATGGCATATCACTTTGAATTTTAATTAATGGCTTATCATATTGCTTATAATTAATGGCATATCACTTTGAATTCTAAATAATGGCTTATCATATTGTTTATAATTAGTGGTTTACCATCTTGTCTTATAATCAATTAGTTTATGAATATTTATTTTATCCCATATGTATTTTTACACTTGCGCATCATAAAGAACAAAGATTATTTTTTAAATAATTTCTCGAGATATTTTCCGTTTCTGCTTTATATTCGTAACAAGTAAAATAAAATGTAATCCCATGTGAAGTCCTGCGAAATCTATATTATTTATCTACTCATGTGATCAGTATTATGTGATGTATTCTTAATCAAATCTGCCACATAATCGATATAGTCTGTTTCCAAAATGGCGGCCCTTTTTTTGTGTATTGATTTTCCGCCAAACTAAAGGATACCTTTCTAAAGATGAACTTTTCAAGAAGAGACAAACGTCAGTCACTTTCAAACTTTATTTCCTTTTCCAAATTGACGTCATATCGAATAGAACAGGACAGAAGAGCGAAATTTGTTCTGTTTTGTTTCCGTGTCTGGAAAAGAATAAAAAGATTTGCCAATTATTTTTGAATGCATAAAACTATCACGTCATATTTGTTTCATAGCTGCTTGTTTAACATTAAATATCCTGTTCTTTATTTAACATGGAGTTTCCAACTTCTACTGCAAATGTTGAATTAAATTAGTGATTTTGTTTAATCATATGTTTCTTATTACTACCAACATTTATATCCAATTCCGGCACTACTTAGGCATCTCTCTTATTTTTAAAACATTGAATTTCCAATTGTAGAGCACAACTTTTTTTCTATGATCACACCTTATCTAGACAGGTAGATATTAATTGCAATGTTTACAAAAATGAAAAAAAATGTTTATAGCCAAAATTGTGTATACACATGATGTGGTGTAATGAATATTGACTCGGAATGAGAAGTCTGAGAGCTGAGTTCGATCTCCGGTTTGGTTCGTAACATTCATTTACGCACAAATATCATTTGGATAGGTATGAATGAATACCAATTTCCGCCTATTCTAGCTATGGTCTGAATAGAAGGACATATTGGTCCTATAGCCTTGTTTTTAGGAATCTCTCTGTATTACTCTCTTTCTCTCCACACACACACACATACATATATATATATATATATATATATATATATGATGTATAATTTTCTATATATCAAGAACAGTTTTGACGGAAAGATGTACAACAAAGTGTAAATAGTTTTTGTGTGACGCGTTTCGTTTCGTCCCTTAGGACTTCATCTGATTAGATTATTTACCTTGATCCGACTACATATATGAGAGAAGCTGGGAATTTGAATTTTAGATTTTTTTCTTCAATATATATATATATATATATATATATATATATATATATATATATATATATTGATTTCTTAATATATATATATGTATCATGAAATCGAATGCCAACATAAAAACAAGATTTATATGACGCGTTTCGCCCTTTCGGACTTCATCAGATAAAATAATATTTCCGTCGATGTAACTCGATGTCTGTACGAAGAAAAGGGTAAACTAAAATTTCAACTATTAAATGCTTTATTTGAGGTCTGGGTATAAAGCCTAGCTAATTTACTTTTACTTTCTTTTTGTTTATCCTTTTATCACTGTTGCTGTTAAATATTCTGCATTGGAATAATAAAAGATCTGATAAGAAATGTTGCTAGTACCAGGATGCAAATTTATTGTGGATATAAAAATATTTTCATCTATATATTCGTCTGTGTGTGTGATATAGATATGTATCCGTGGTATGACAATTGTCAGGTGAAAGCAAAGTGTGTTTAACTGATCACTGTTAGCTGTTGTCATTTTCAAGTAAATCCTTGTGAAGCAGTGCTCTTCATTAGTTTTGAAAGAAACAATTTAATTTACCTGTCTATAATATAATTTGAGAATCTTTTCTTGACTAGTGTTTGTCTTACGTTACTGGGTTCTTTAACGAAGTGTCTACGCTAAGACGAGACCACGTGCCATTTATTAGGTAGTTAATTCTATTATGGAAATTCATTATCATAATGACACGGTTTTTTATTTGTGTGTTAAACCTATAGTGAAGTAAAAAATGCATTGTTTTTAGATTCTACTTCGACGTATAAGAATGGATTTTAGTTGTTCTTGTTAAGTTCGTAAATAAATTTTAAAGATCTTTTTAAGGACGTTGTTTTTAGCTCTTCACTTCCATTTTTTTTAATATTGATTAAAATAAATATATCGTTTATATACAGGACGTAAGTTTTAGGATCTTTTTTTTTGATAGCTTTATTTCTCTTATAGACATCTTCCGTTCAATTCTTACGATTGAAAGAAAGCTCGTTGATAGAAGATCGTTTATTCGTTTTCACATCCCGTTAGATTTCTATACTTTCTTCCGAACATTATCGCTTAATATTCCCTTCAGACATGGACGTAGAGTCAAACCGAAATATAGCACTCTGTATATAATATCACATCTGCATTCAGAGTCTGTCAAATCGCTGACAATTCTCGACCCACCTCGTCACGTTGTGCAGGTAATTGTCGATCCAGATGACAATTCCTCAACTGTAAATCCATAGATGCTGTGTAATGGTTCACAAGGTTGTCTTTCTAGATCAATTATGACTGAGTATTGAGTTCAATCTTCACTAGCTGCTCCATACTTCTGGCCTTATAACTCATTTAAGCTACGCTTAGTTTAATCATTTCATGACACTTCGACGTATTGTAATAGTTAGTAACCTTGTCTCGCGAGATCAATTATGGCCGAATAGGGAGTTCGATCCTCACTGCTTAGAAAATCACCATTGGGTGGTATTTCTCTTAATCTTTAATGAACGAAATGATTTTATAACTTTTTTCTTTTTTGAGCGGGGCAGAAAACATTTCATTTTATGACAGGTCCGCATCGGATTATTTTACCCAAATCTTGATAATCCAATTTATATTGCATCGGTCAGACTAGGATTTATTTACCTATGTCTGAATTTATTTATTTTCCATTGTTTTTTTTTGTTTATTTTATTTTGTTTTTATTTTCGACATTTCAATCCAACAGTTAAATACTCTAAAAGCACGCAGATTTACATTTACAAGGCGTGAAGCCACTAGGATGCAGGGGGTGGCAGAAGATTTGGAGCGAGTGCAGATAGGAGTGATAGAAGAAAGGATGAGGAGAAGGATAGTGGGTAGATCAAGGTAACTGGAGATGTCGATTGACATTACATTTGAATAGTTGGAGATTATAGCTCTCAGGGAAACTGGAATAGGGAAGGGTGTTCCACAGGCGAGAGGTGCGAGGTATGAAGCTATTGTTGTAGAAGAGACGGCTACATTTAAAGGTTTCTACAGTGTAAGGGTGGAAGCGGGATGCCAGCCTCGTAGGGCGCTTGAATTCATGAAGTCTGGGAACCAGTGAAAGCAGCTCATCGGAGCAATTACCATGGAAGTATTAGTATAGCATTTCCTTAGCAATGAGGTTGATTAACTTTTTCAGTTAACACCGAGTTAAATAGTTTACTATGATTATCTTGTTAAATCCTAGCAAGCCTTTGTCAATTGTCCCACAATAAGAAAACGATTCTGTTGGAACTGAAAAATTGTATTTTTATTAGATTTTGAATGCTATTGGTCAATATCCAATAAATTTCGAGTTAGTAAGCAACTTAAAGGGATCTATGAGTTTCAACAGAGAGAATCCGAAAGCACATTGGCATAGCAATAGAAACATTCCTAAAGAAAAGTATTAAGAAAATCGATAATTTCGTTAGAAAAGAGTACTGAACTGTTACGTAATATCAGTCTTCCTATATATCAATGAATGCTGAACAATCTCCATACCTACGATGAAGACACGTGAAGCAACAGATATGTGGTTCTACAAAAGGATGTTGGGATGGACCGAACATGTAAGCAATGACAACGTTTTAGAGAAAACAAGGACACTTATATTTAACATCAGAAATAGACAGTTGAAATTTCTAGAGCACAAAATGAGGAAAGAGGGATTGGAAAATTTGATACTCTCGGGGCATACTGGAAGCAAGAGGAACAGAGGAAAACGACGCATGACCTACCTGGAGTGATTAAGTGAATGGATTCGGAAAATAGAGTATAAAAAGGCAAAATTTATTAAGAGATACAAATGATAGGAAACTGAAAAAACATGATCGAGAACGTCCTTAAGAGACACTGTTCATACAAGAAGATGATGATGACGATGATGGTGAAGAATGCTTGGAATGATAAAAAGTCTTATCTAAAATCTATAGACAATATTATATATTTATTGGTAGCTTTACTACTTAGGTGATTTTTTGAATGCGGATACTGGTAAACTTTAGATGACTTTAGTTACAATTACTTTGACTAAAACATACTTTTTAGTTTATGTCTGCCTGTACTTACGCTTAATACTTTGCCTATAATTTTGAACTTGTGTCTACTCTCAGATACATTCGAATTTTGGTCAGAAGGATTTATTTGCAACTATAAGAAGATTTATACCTGCCTCGTTATTGTTACTCGTCGGACAGCAGATCAATACGAGAAAAACGCCATAAAGCCCCTGCTTCTGAATGTGTTTCAAAACAACATCTCCAGTGCTGGCCGGCGTAAAGGAGGTTTTCCAAAACACTGGACATATGCAGTCAGCAAGAAAAGGCAATCGCTTCAACGCTGAATCCACATCTAGATATATAATCAGGAAAGAGACGAAATTTTGATATTTACAAAGAAAATAAGACATATACACAGAGTCGAAAAAAATAGACCGATCGATAAGAACAAACTGGGATATTATCTTTTTGAATACATACAGGTCTACACACATATACGTGTCTGTGTTTCTATTTATTTCGATATTTGATCTACTGATGCCGCCTGGATATTCAAATATCTTCGCAATTTCCATGTTTACCTTTAAGTATTCAGTTAATATTTTCCTCACTTGGAAAAGAAAATAAATTTTTGCGGACTTTTTTCAATGACTTGATCAGATGACAAGTTCAGGACACTGAGCAGTTTATGTTGACAGGCGAGATGACATTCTCCGTTAAGTATTAGTATCAAACGTCCATTTATGCATAGGCTTCTGTATCAAATCTTGTGGCTTAAATCGACATTCTGATCCTGAGTTCTCTAGTATTTTCCCGTGTATTTCTTATTTTCGCTCGACTTATTATTTGGAACGTGAACTTTACGCTGCTGTAGATTCATTTATCTGCTTTTCATGATATAGATAAAAAAAAAACCTTTAACATTGAGGAAACATCGACACAAGCAGCATGGTGGGGCAGGGAGAACCCGCGGATATAGTGATTTCGGATGGGGTGATATCCTAATTCCTGCCAAATTCTATTTGTGTGTGACTTGTAACAATTATTCTCAATAGCTCCCAGTCTTTCAGAGTCCCCCACCCCCAGTTAGTAAACGTTTTCTTCTTCTTCTTCTTCTTCTTCTTCTTCTTCTTCTTACCTTCCTCCTCCTCTTCTCCTTCTTCTTCTCAACACCTTCTTCTTCTTCTTCTTCTTCTCCTCACTTCCCTCTTGTTGTTGTTGTTGTTGTTCTTCTTCTTCTTCTTCTTCTTCTTCTTCTTCTTCTCACCTACCTCCTCCTCCTCCTCTTCTCCTACTTCTTCTCAACACCTTCTTCTTCTTCTTCTTCTTCTTCTTCTTCTTCTCCTCACCTTCCTCTTGTTGTTGTTGTTGTTCTTCTTCTTCTTCTTCTTTTTCTCACCTTCCTCCTCCTCCTCCTCTTCTCCTACTTCTTCTCAACACCTTCTTCTTCTTCTTCTTCTCCTCACCTTCCTCTTGTTGTTGTTGTTGTTCTTTTTCTTCTTCTTCTTCTTCTTCTTCTTCTTCTTATTATTATTATTATTATTATTATTATTATTATTCTTTTCCTCACCTTCTTTATCTTCTTTTTCTTCTCACCTTCTCCTCACCTTCTCCTTTTTTTTGACTTTCCTTCATGAATGAAGATCGAGTAAGAGAGGTATCGCCGTTAGTCCCAGGCTATCTTCCTGTTTGGTAGAAAGATTCCAGGATATATATGCAACGTCATGATGTTTACATATGGAAAAATCTTGCAACGACTAGAGAATCCTCTCCTCATTCTCCGGATTATTCTTTCACGTGCTTTTCGACTTTCTTTATTGAAATGTTACCTATCTCTTTTTTCTTCATCTCTCTCATTCTTCTTAGAAGTGTAACATATTAGACACAATATCTTACAGTATAGAAATTTCTTACTCACACTCGCCTTTCATTTTCGAATATCGTAGTGTTTTGTGTTTTTTTAATCCTCATAATTCCAAGTAGGTCAATTCTCCTAATGTTACTCATTTTGCTTGTATTCCTACTTGTAGTTTTTTCCGTTGCTGTCAAATATTTGTTTTCTCCGCTCGGTTTCACCTAATAATTCTTGTCAACATAATTCTTTACTTGATTTTTTCTTACCTCCTTTCCCTGCTCTTGTTAAACATCACAACGCTGTCCTATTGACAATTCGGATCACGTTATAGTATCTATTGGTATATTTTTGAGTTGTCTATTAGAAAGGAACCTCCTATTCCCTAGTCTCCTTTCGTTATAAGCTTCTAGCTTGGAATTTATTTCGTGATTTTCTTCGTATCACCCTTTGGGGTGAAATTTTTAAACTTCTTTTGAATTAGGCGACTGGGGTTGCTTCTGGTGTAAAAGTCGTTACTGATTCTTTTGTGCCTTCCCAGAAATATCAGGTGTTACCACAATCTTCTTCTTTCACACTTGTATGTTCAGCCCGAAGCTGGAATCGTTTTTCCCCCTTTACAAACGTGACAGTTATCTTCACAACAGCCGCCATTTTCTCTCCGTTCATAATAACTGTAAACCCGTTCGCAAAGATGTTAACTCTTTGGTTGCTGTCAGAATCGGGTATCGTATAGTCTCTAACAAGTTTGGTTAACATAACCACCGTAATAGTGTGTTAAATGAGGGTAAGTCTTCTATCGCTGCTCTTTGATGTTTTATTATCCTCTGCTGATGAAGCAGAATCTTTTGCTCGAAAATATCCTTGCAATTCAACTCTTGACTCATTTGCAGTATCTTTGACTGACATTCCCATTTGAACTGACTCTTTACTGTGAGATATATATATAACTCCGCCCATACTTTTCTGCCCTCATCTTAAAACCAGATCCACATAAAACCTACGGACTTGATAATTAGTCAGTTATGTGCCATGCGTAATACACGCTTAGGCGATCATGTATCGTTCGATATATGAATGATGAGGCAGACTTTTTTTTTCCGCTGTAGTTTGCCATTTCTTCCCGCGGTAGACTAGTTGCCATCCAAGACTATAGAACCTGGTCTGTCCTGCTATTTACCCATAGCTGGAGCAGAAAATGAGTCATACCTTTCCCAAGTTTATTAGCACGTTATTGAATGTAAGTGATTCGACTGGAATTCGAACTCGGCTCTCCGATTCCTCAATCCGAGGTCTGCAATAATCCGCAAAAAATATATCCCTGCAATGGCTCCTGCTCTTCTAAACTCTACTGTCTCCTTAATTTCCTTTATTTTATTGACCTCTCCGTTTATTCTCCTCATATATAATCCTTAACCGTTGTGTCTTAGTGGCTTTATGTCCTGCTTGGTATGAAATGATTTAAAAAGACCTAATCACTTAGAAAGTTGATTGTTATAAAATCCATGTACCTCAAAAAACCAAACAAAATCAAAGACAGATTGTTAATATATGAGTTATATATTCCAAGTTAATCTAAACTTTCGTCTCAGATTTGTAAATCGGATCCTCATAAAGCATTTCTCCTGCAATGGTTCCTGTTATTTCTAAACTCTATAAATGCCTCGTTGCGTCTTGCTTTCATGATTGATGGGAATCATTTCCTATAGTTCTATCACATTGAATATTTCTGACACATATACTGTGGCACTTCTACCTATGCTGTAATTCCTGAAAAATCCAAAGAATATTTAATGTCACCATTCCTGAGATAAAATCTAGGATTTAATCAAATTCCGACTAACATAACGTAGCTTTCCTTACCTTTTCTATAAATAATTTCAATTGTTCTGATAAGCTTCCTTCTTTGTTATCCCGGCTTTACGAAACTAAGAACCGTAGTAGATTAATAAATGTCTCATCATTTTATAACGGAAATTGTTAGCTATAACAATTTTATGTTATTTTTTTCTCTCGCATTTTTCGCTCGCAGAAATCTCTTCAACTTACTTGCATCCAAGCCAATTTTGATCTTCAAAGACTTAAAAAGAAATTCTTCAAAAAGAATTTATACTTCCTTCTTCTGATTCAAATTATGTGACCTTTTCGTTTTGAATTTCGTCCTTCAAACTTTATTGTATTTTGGAGCTTATAATATTCACTACATCCAGTTAGTTAACGATTCTTTCAAAATTTGTATTTACCGATAGTAGTACTGGAGATTGCATGACTGAACGGAAACCTAATTATCATTGTAATGTTTTATTTTTTAAAAAAAGAATGATTCTATTGTTTTAAAACCGACCTTTAATTCCACAACGGATTTTTAGCAATAAGATTATTTATTTAATCTGCTTTCTTTTCGCTTTAGTTTTGTAGTTACTGAGAATAAAAACACCCTTCTTTTACAGAGTAAATGGTAATTTTTCATATAATCATAATAATCATCATTTCTCGTTCTGATAAAACGCACAAACATACACACAAACACACACTCTCTCTCTCTCTCTCTCTCTCTCTCTCTCTCTCTCTTTCCTTCCAATTTCTTGCAGCTAGCAACGTTGTTTATTTGTCACTATTTCTGTTTATATCAGAAAAATGATTCAAGTGCTAATATCTCACGTGCATTCTAGCATATGTTCTATAATGACCCACTCCTTATATAGTTGGAATAATAATTATTCCATTTTATTAACCAGGCTAAAAAAATCTAAGTTTGTCAATATGACATCCACTGATTCTTTGCTGAAAATTATCGGGAATTAGCAAAAGTCCAACCAATTGAACAACCATAAGATTATATTTTGTATTCTTCGTAGAGCAGAGACCTTTTATGCAGGAAAAAATTTATATGTGCCCAGGCGCACACACACAGATTTTGTCTTGCACTATTCTAGGTAGATTTGATATTTAATGAGGAAGGATAAAAGGACCAGCGCCAGATAGTTCTAAATTGTACTATCAACTCTTAATCGCACGATGGTACTAATCATAAAAAGAGGAAATTAAAATACTGTCTCTGGGTTAGGTCAATCTGGGCTACATGCCCTTTTAAAAGAAGGAAGGAGAAGCAAAAATGCTCATTACAAAGGAGCAGATTTGAAATACAAATTTCCAAACTGTGGAAGGACAATTTTTTTTTTGTCGTGGTCACCCTATGCAAGGCGTTAAAGCCTCTAAGACGCAAAGAGTTATTGAGTGAAGAAAAATTAGAAAACAGAAACATTACTAAGGCGCGAGAACAAAATAAGACTAATCGGGAGGACAGTAGATAGCGATTTAATTTTTTTGAAGATTAATTTTAGCTGGAAAACATGGATCCGAAAGGGAGTTCTACAAGCGAAAATTGCGAGTTAATAAATTTTTAACTTGGAATTTACGCTTACATCTAGCCGAAAGAAATGTAAATTGATGAGACCTCAGTCAGGTACTGACTTTAAATAAATAAAAAAGTCTAGCTACCATAGCAAAGAGTTCCTCTGAAGAATTACCCTGAAATCTATACAGGAGGGCAACATTACGATGGTGGCGATGACTGAGTCTAAGAGGCTAGATTTGGACCAATAATAATGGATTTTCTGAAAGACCGCTCAATAAATAGTAAGTACAAGACCGTATGTGGCAGCAATATTCTAAGCATGAACGAATTGTAGATTTATAGATATGTAAGATAAATTCTGCAGAGAAAAATTGTCACGCATAGCAGAGGGAACCAACTTTCTTAGAAGCTGACCTCGCAATGGATTCAATATAAACATTCTACTTCATGTCAGCCTAGATGTTAAATCAAGAAAGCTCATTGGAGGTTAGCATCAGCCATTATAATGAAGGTAGAGTGGGGTATCTTCGATGATTAATAGAGAGTAGTTAATTTTGGAGGTGTTATAATTAACAAGCCACCCCTTTTCTCAGTTAACAACAGAATGAAGCTCGTTTGAGACATTAGTTGACATTTTGAATTTATCGAACTGATGAGACATGAGTAAATGATTGTGTCATCAGTATAGATTAATTGAGATCTGATGCTATTGGTAAAATCGTTAATAAAAATTAAAACATAAATTAGGACCAATAGAGTAACTAGACGAAATAACTTTTTAACAAAAAAATCAACAGAGAAAACAGTAGACAATCGATACTGTTTACTAATCGTTGTAATCTTACCAGTTGAGGGTAATATTTTCAAATGGTTTGTTATTTGTTTGACTTTACAAATGTAACCAAAATGTAAACAGGTGAGACAGTAATTGTGTTTCAACCACCTTATACCAAAAAAAAAAAAGTTAAGATTATTTAACCCTAAGCAAGGTGACAAAATCATTAAAACCCAAGTGCTTACTGACGAGAAAAGACAACAGATTGAAGTTAACTTAGAAAACGTTACCGTGAAGAAAGGACAATAAAAAACAAGTATTAAGAAAACAGAAGATGAAGATTAATGTGGCCTTTAAATTTTTGTATATACTGTCCTTGAAAGGAAAGAAAAAAAGGCTCTAAGAGAAATCCTTACGCAAGTAACGCCCAAGAAATGATTTACTTATGATTACATTTACCAACTACAATAGTAAAATTACGTGGTTTGCCGGGTGTAACAGCAAAAAAAGACCAAATATTTTCTCCTTTCCCCAGTTTCCTAAACGATGATAACTTAATATCTTTCTTTCCCCTAATCTCTATATGAAGTCAATATTCTTAATTTTTAAACCTAGAGTAAATTTTTCAATCTGCATTTTGTTTACAGGTTTGAAGATTTGAAGACATATTTTAACGACTTGAAAAAAACCATCACCTATGGCTTTTACGTGTTTGTTTGTCATTTATATATATATATATATATATATATATATATATATATATTGTGTGTTTGTATTTAGGCAGCATTTTTTCATTGATTTGTGTTTCATTAAATAATATAGACAAGTGTTGTCTATTTAGTTTATGTAAATTCTTTTCATATCGTCTGACAAGCTTAATAACATTATCATTAAACGAAGAAAGAAAATCACAATATTGATACATATTTTTTAATCCTATCTAAGCTTTCGGCTTACATAAGCCATTATCAAAGATGACAATTACATTACAATATATTAAACAATATCCGGAGAAAAACAATGATGATAGTGTGTTTCTGTTTACATGGAAGATTTCCAAGCAACGACAAAGTCATGCGTATAAGACGCTGCAAGCGAAAATCGCAGCGCAGCTGATGACGTCACGCATAACAACGGGAGAGTGAAAAAATTTCCGTGAGTCTATGCGTAATTTCTTCCAGTTTAATCCGGACCAATTTTTATTTTTACTATTAAAATAAATACGAAATCTAGAATATAGAATTCCGGTTAATCTTCTTATCTGAAATTAGCCAAATATCCGTGCATTAATAAAAAAAAAAATAGTTTTTAACTTAATGACTGCAAAAGGTTTCTATAAAAGAACAGTTGAGCAAACAATATATTTACTAATTATATCTTCTATTAATATTTGAATTTTTCTATAAATTTAATATTGTTTTTTGAATTTCTTCCCTTATTTTTGATGCGAAGTAATTTTATGAGTGAACGAGCAAGAGTTTTAAACGTTCCATTTGTACTGTTAGCACTAAGTAATTATCGTACATATAATTAGTAATGCTTAATTAAAATGGATTATTTAATTCCTCAAGATAACAAATTAAGTAAAATTAAACAAATATATAGTTGCACTCTGTAGGATCATTCGAACTGTTATGTAATAGCAATCCACCTATGTGTCAGAAAATGTTAGACAATCTCATCACACGTAGAAGTGATGTAGCAACAGAAGTGTGATACTACAGAAGGAAGCTAATGTTGCATTTATTTGCTCCTCGTTCTGGAATATCTTTGTGACGGTTCAATTCCATAATAAAGCTATTTTCCTATCTTTTTTCACTCACCTTCTCTCTGCCTGTTTGGGAAATGATTTGCGGGTCCAGAGATTAAACACTTAAACAAAGGGAATTTGAATCTTATTAGTTTAATTCACCATTTCGCCGTGTACATTTTTAACGAGCCAGTGGGGTCGCTCTATCACCCCCACTGGGTAGCAATTTTACAAACGCGAAAAACCACGTCTACATTGTATGACGTGTTAGACAACATCCTGAAATCTCTTTCTGCCTCAGGCATTCCCGCGCTAGTCAAAAACGACTTCCTTTGTTTTCCTGCATCTGACCTCAAAGGTCAAAATGAGGATGTCAGAGGCGAAACATAATTATCTAAAAAATAATAGCCTTTTATTTGAGCAGAGACGATCTTTAGAGAAAATCTAAACAAAAATTATATTTATACAATCAGAAAGTGAGATTTGAAATTTCTTAGATGCCTAATGAGAAAAGAGGGCTTAAAAAATTTGATACTCACAGGACAAGAGAGACAGATGAACGCAACGCATAACCTACTTTACCTGCTTGTGTATATGGCAGCCAGAACAAGGTGTAGAAGAGATAACAAAGAGGCAATCACTGTTATCCGCTAAAAGGACAATAATTTGTGGAGAGCCATGATCACTCGCGTTCTGAAGAAATTTGGTACATTGTAAGGTAGCAGCGAGACGACGTGTATCTGCCTAGATACTCGTTGCCGTAAATGTCTTGTTTAAGTAGCCCACTCTCGCCTCTCGTGTAAGCGGGCGAGTCTACTTCTATGGGGGTGTGACGCCAAGACCATTCCGGTCTTGTAACTGGGCGTCTTAGGTTCGATTCCACCTCTACACGCCCCCTCCCTTCCGGGGCCACAAGATACTCGCGTTGTGGTCCAATGTTTTGAGGCTCTGGAGTAGTCGTGCGACGTGCCCCACGTCTGTGGGGATAGGTTCCTGGGCGGTCGCGTCACCCTTCTGCTATGACGCACCGGTTGGTCTTCCTCAACCTCCATCATTCCAGGGGATGCTGTGTCATCTACCTCCATCGGTTCTGGTAGAGTGTCGATTGTTTCGGGCTGGTTTTGATCCATATCAGTGGTGG
>CAHIKZ030003803.1:0-62128 GCA_903632075.3 Acanthosepion pharaonis
ACCAGTGACTCTATTCATCTGCACTTTGACAGGTTTTGTTTTCAATCCTGTTTGGTGTTTAGCCATACGCCACACCAAAAACGCCTGGTGGCTGAACTTGTTTAAGTGCCAATGACTGGACTATGCAACAAGTAGTACTGGATTTGAGGGTACCAGTAGCACTCATACAGTATGTAATTTAATAAAATTCATTCGATTTGTTATATTAAGAGTATGGTAGTGAGAGAAAGGAATAACAAGGATTAGATTGAAACAATGTTTATTGTTGGTAAAGAGTACAGGAATAGTAATCATGTGTATGCGTAGTGTTGGGAGCTGAACCATTTCTTGTGACCATGTGGCCGTGGTCACAGGATATGGTTGGTGTACGTTTGGTTGATGGAAGTCACAGTTTTAGGTTGTTTTATTTTGTTGATCAACCTGTAGTGTTGAAATGGGGTAACATCAGATTAGTGTGGTCTTGGTAGCCCTGTTCTGTGGAACAGCGGTCACTGCATCAACTGTGAAGGGAATGCCTTGTAAATGAGTCAAGGTAGAGCTGTTCTGTAGAGAAGATGTCACTGGGGTCGACCATTGAAGGGCCCATTTTCGTGGTCAGGGTGGGTCGAGGTGATGGCAGGTGTTGGGAGGCCAGTTCTGTGGAACTGAGGTTGCTGCATCAACTGTGATGGAAATGCCTTGTAAATGAGTTGAGGTAGGCTGAGGTGGTAGGTCAAGCTAGGAAGTGGTAATGGTTGTTGAGATGTGCGGTCATGTCGAGTGGTGGCAGTGAAGTCAGCAACAGTGGCAGTAGTAGTGTTTTGTGTGGTGACCAGTTCGCAAATCTGTTGTCATGGTAATGAGATCATGACAGCAGCAGCAGCGCCCTGCGTGATGGTTGTTGTCTGCAACAGGCCATGACTGTATCTGGTCATCCTCAGAGCCTGTTTTTAAGCAGTTTCTGGTAGTCTCAAAGGGCGTCTCTTTTACTGTGGGGGAACGTTCACTTTGCAGACCGGACATTGTGCATGAAGTCCAATGTGCAGAAAATTACTTTTGTTATTTTGTCTTCTGCCTTTGTGGCGTTTACATCCAGCCAACACACAGAATGAATCAGAATGAGATCTAATTGTGACGGAGTAAAACAAATTTTACGTTTTAACTAAATTCAGCCAGATAAGATCAACAATATTTATAGTTTATCCAAAATACTATGGTTGCTCACAAAAACAAAACAAACATGAATGAGATAATGTATAGTTATTTACTATGAAGTGGAATGGATATCAATGTGGAAAGTGTAATTGGTGAGCGGAGTTTAAATTCCAGTCGAGACTGATGTATTCACTTTCACACCAATGATAGTATTAGCTATTTCCTTATAAAGAAGCATTCAATATTCATTGATCTAGCAGCCAGTGCTGTTGGCTGAAATTTATAAAATCTTTCTCTTAAAACAATTTTTCAGGAAAATATATTTCTCAGGTACAGTAGCTGCTATTGCCTTTTTAGCATTGATGGTGTTTTCCTTCCTAACTTTTTTTTAAAGTTGTGTGGAATGTCAACATCTTAATTATGTTATGCTCTTTTCAACTTACATATGCTATCCATTTTCATTATTGCTTCTGTTGACTTCAAATGATATGGTTTTCTTTGTGATTCTGTAGCAGATGGTCTTCACTAAAACTCACAGGCTTCACTTGCTCAAAGCCATTTTTAACCATTGATCTGTAAATTTGTTTGTATGCAGTTAACAGCTCAGATATTTATGAACAGGATAAAAAATAAGCCGGTACATAGGTACATCAATAAGCTCATCACCTAATGATGGGAAAGCAGTCATTTTACACAATAAATATTCATTTTTCATCATACTCTCATCCTTTGTCAATGCACTTAATCTAATGGGAATACTAGTCATATAGATTAAACTTTTTGATTATTTTCTCTTAGAGTTACATGTGATATCTATTTTAAGTGTAGTTGATATTGAAAGTACTCAAGTGTTGGAGCTTTTGTTATCTGATGTAGTTTTGATTTTATAAGGCCTGAAGCTTTCTTTTCCCAGCTATATTGGAAATAAATGGGAATATATAATTTTTGACCACACAAATAATCTATATGTTTAGCTGTGCAGCGTGTTGAAACAGCTGCCAACATGAAAAACAGAAACTGAATTCTAACAGTAACTTGTTATATTCACTTTACCGTAATATGCTTACTCCGTACCTGGTTGTGGCATTCACCTGGTTGGTTCAGCCAACTCTATCAGATGAACCAGCCAATATGAACAAAAGCTGATCAAGCATAACATTTGGATGTGCAAATCCACTGAATTCCATTTCAGCATGAATTTGTTCCCCAACTGTATGTATACACACTTTTAGGATAGTACAATCTGGTTTGAAGTCAGTTTCCTTCTTCTAGACTGGTTGCCATCCAAAGTTATAGGACTCAGTCTCTCTTACTATTTTACCCATAGCTGGAGGGAGAATAGATGGATTCATTTTCATGCACATTTCATTGAATACGACAGACAAGTTGCTTTTATTTATTTTTTTTATACAATTTCTCATGTGATCTAATCATTTTTTTCTTTTCAGATGATAAATTATATAAAAACTGTCCGAATGTTTTTTTCATCCAAGCGCTTTTAGCTATACATTTAGCTATTTTCAAAGGATGAAATATTTTAACTGTTAAATAAGAAATAGTTTGTTGCATGTATGTTTTATAAAATGTTTTCATTTTTCAAAAAACGGTCAAGATATTGTGTCCATGTTCAAAGTTAATATTATTATAAATTGTTTTTTTTTTTTTTTATTAAAAGGCTTCCATTATTTTTCTAGTTTTTTTTTAAATAAACTATTAACTGTACACCTTTATTTCAAATTCACTTAAATAAATTCTCTTTCGATAGATACTTAAATAAACACTACACACACATCACAAATATAGAAATAAATATAATAGTTCAAAGTAATAAAATTAAAAAAAATAAAAACAAACCTTATTAGCCAATAAAAACGTGAATAAATGATTTTTTTTATTAATAAAAATAACAAAATTTAGCATTTTGTCGTTGCTCTGATAAGGTTTTAAAAATCGTATAAAATTAAATATGAAATTTTCAGTTAAGATGACTAAAATATTTAAGGCTAAATTTTGTTTTCTCGTTTTATATATTATGGAGGATTTATATATATATATATATATAATAAATATCTTTGTTGTTTCAAAATAAAATGGGTTTTCCAAATTTTAGGAAAGGGAGTCCAACTATAAAAAAATATACTCCAAAAATCTTAAATTTGAATCACTGATTATGATTTCTTCAAAAATAATTACAAAATTCCATACATTTAAGCCAAAACCAATGTTTTAAAACTTCTTCTACAGTTTTATATTACAAATTTAAAATTTTATATTCAAGAAAATTTTGACTAAATAAAAATATATGCAAAATTTTTCCAAATCATTTGTTATTTACAGGTGTTTGAAATGCAAAATAAAGAAATCAGTAATCGATTGAAACTTTTTAGGTAATTTGAATATTTTATTTTATTTTTGAATTTAACATCATATGCTAAATATATATATATATAATATATTGGATATGATAAAAAAGTTTTTCTGTCTTTATGTTCCCAAATACATTTCACCACATTTTAAAATGGATCAAGACTTTTGAAAAAGGGACCAATCATGAAATTTTTAAAAGGAATTTCATTTACTTTTTACATGTAAAAAATGGTAAATAAAAACAATTGAAATAATATATGTAAAACATAGCATTTGATGGTGGTTATCATTATTAAAGAAAATTTATAATCCACACAGATTTTTTATTTATATATATATATTCATATATATTTTTGGGGTTGATTTTAATTTAAATAGTTTAAAGATGGTGATATCTTAACCACCTTTAATGAAAATATGTGAGAATGATGTGGTTATTTCATCCTTTTCTCATTGTTTTTTGTGCAATATATTCCACTTCTTACATGTGGTTTTACTTACTTTTCCCTCTTCTTGAAATTCTTAATTTTTGTTCAAAAATGACATTCACTGTTCTTGTTAATTCTTGATCTTCATTCTTCTTTTCATTAAGTTTTTTTTCAACTTATATATAATAATAATAAGGAAGGTGCATTAATAAAAAATAGGAATATTCATTAAATATATTGAAAACAAGCTTAACTATTTAGTGACAAATTAATCAAAATAATTTCTCCCCAAAATATTAAGTTTTTATGCAACTTTGTTAGTTTTTTTATTTGAAGCATCAAAGATATTCATTCTTAAGATGATAATGTCTCTTTTAAATGGGATCAGAAAGTTCAAAGAAAAAAAAAATAGGTTTAAAAATATATATAAATAAAATATTATATATATATAATATATATATATATATAAAAAAGGTAAAAAAAAAAAATTAATCCTGTTTTAATGAATTTAGGATTTATCTAATCTTTAAATATAGGAATGGACTTTATGTTATATTAAATTAAAAAATTAATGTTAAAAAAGATTAAAAAAATATCCTTCTATAACAAACAAAATATTATCATGAATTCATATCGAAAATTATTTAGAAGGAATAAAAGTTATCATTTTTAATTTTTTGTTATATATATATATATATATATATATATTATTATTTGAATAAAAAAAATTATTTATATAGATAGATAGATAGATAATAAAATCACAATACAAAAATATTATTGTTATTAATTATACCATATTAATGCAAGTAACTTACTTTTAGATTGCTGCAAACTTATTTTCATTCTTAAAATGTATCTTAAAAAATTGGAATTTTAGTTTGCATGATGAAACTAAGAATAACTTAGAAATATATAAATACCATAGACATATAGTAGATTACAGTCCAGTCTATTTTGTGATGTATTTTTATTATATTATGTTGTTTAGTTTAGTTTTAAATGCACATCCATCCATAGAAAACCAAAATAGCAGCACTGATTTGGTATCAATCTCATTTCATATTTTATATTCATTTATTTCATATTAAATGAAAAATTTTAATTTTTACTTTCTTAAAATAAATATATATAAAAAAGACATAACAAAGATAGGCAACCTCCTCAGTATAATAATTTCAAAGATGAAAGTGTTAAAAGAAAATCCTCCTTTTTAAAAATAAAAAATAAAAAGCAAAGTTTACCACAACTCTTTCCAGTAGATCAAAAATTTTTAGCCTGTTTCACATATTCACATAAAATTTGAACGTTTCATACTTGAATTGTTAGCCCACACCAAAGTTGAAATTTTGTCTAAGTCAGAGATTTTGAATTCACAGTTAGATTGGAAATCAAAATTAGAGAAACCATTCTTTGTTATTTAACCCACAGCTAGGGGAAGGAAAGATGGACTCAAGGGCATCAGTATGAAATGAACAAAACAAAATATGAACTAAACAAATTTATATTTCCTATAAAATTAACCATTATAACACACATAATTATTTTTAAATAATCATGTTGACTAATCTAAATCAAATTTTTATAGAGTAATTTAAAAGTTTTTCTCCCAACATGCAAGACTGGTGATTTTATAAAATATTATCAACAATTATCCAAAAAAAAATATGACCAAATAAGTCTCAGTCAAATGGATTTATGGTAAAAATGATGAAATTCTTTGTAGAGAACACTGCCAAAGGCAATGTTTTGGTTCCTTTTTGAGATGCCACCAAGATAAATGACTTTGGATAAGATTTCAAAATTGATTGAAAGGTAGGCAATGTGATTTGGTCTTCTGAAACTAGTAGCATGGAATTGGTTTTAGTCAATTCTAATTGGTTTGTTTTGTGTTGAAAAGTTTGTAAATATTACACTAGTGTCACTAAATCCATTAAGTCATTTTATAAAATTATGTCCATCTAAGATGTTACCTCTAAAGGCTTTCTATAAGTCAATAGGACATGTTACAGGACAGGTTTGTTGTTGCCATATTTATTTCATATCAGGGTTATTTCAAGTAAACCCCCTCAAACATTTATTTCGCTTAGATAACCTTGTTTTAATAATTCGTGTAATATGTTTCTAATGATAGTTAGAACTTATCATTTTCAAATTGATAGCTCAAGCAGTAAATTGCTGTTGTCTCCTGTTAAGTGAATTCACTGGATGGCTATGTGATAAAGTTTTCAGCTTAGATATATTTGTCACATATTGAGTAAGAAATAAACAAAAAATACCTTTTTAACACCACATCTACTGTGGATATACTTATGTATTTTCATGAAACTTCAATTGCATACTGTAAATAAGATATATAAATTTTCAAGACACTGAAATATTTGTTGCTAACATTTTTGCTAGAAATTCTAATTAAAAAGCCTTTATGGAAAGCCTTTTGAGGTAACATCTTAGATGGACATAATTTTATAAAATGACTTAATGGATTCATTTTTAAGTGGAAATTGTTACGTTAACTTTTCTTTCATTAGTTGAAATTTCCCTTATAAAGCATTAGTAGTTTCCAATATGACATTTATTTTTTCATTATATTGTGTTGGGAGTATCATTTAGTTCAGTTTGTACTGCAGTATATCCAATCAAATCCAAAATGAATTATTGAGAAATTTACTATAATTTTTTTATAGTCATTTATTTCAAGTAAATAACAATTTCTAATTTTATTTTTCCATAAAATAAAATATATAAGAGTCAGACAACAATGCTATAACAAAATAATTAATAACTAAAAAAAAATGCAAGGTTTGTCTGAAAAGTAATGGTCCAAGGTGTTTCCTTTAAATTTATATTTTCTTTAAAAGGATAAATGGTTGAAATCTTGTTATTTAACATGATATGTTGGGATTATTAACATTAATTAAATAGCTATTTGCAACAATTGCATATTTTTTCACATGTTTTTGTTGAAAAGACAAATTGTGGATATATCAACCGTTTTGAATGCAACTGTTCAAATAATCATTGAGCATCCAATTAACTGTTCTAGGCTGAGAAAACATTGTTGTATTGGAACAACCTCTGTTCACCTATCTGGCCTGATGTGGTTTTTGATTCCCCAAGCTCAAGGGGATAATTAAAGAGACCCATCTTAAAGGTATGGATCAAAAGTATCTAAGAAAAATCCTTCCAGCAGTGCAAAGAAAGATGGAATGATGCATTTTAGACTCACAACTTCTTTGGTAAACTATTTTTAATTTTTATGTCATCTTTGTTGTTGTTTGGAATTGAAATAAATACAATTGAAATCTAGTCCCATTACTTATCAGGTATTGATACATTATTGAGGTAGTGGCTTTTTCTTCAAACAGAACCAATTTTGGGCTTATATTGTAAAGCAACAGTCAGCAACTCTCAGCAAGTCTGTCTACATTTCTGAGATGAGGTATTATGTATATTATTTACATTATTCGGACTATTGTCCTCATCTTTGTTGCCATATTTATTACAATGTTTCAGCCGTTGTATGCTCCGGCCTTCTTCAGGTGGTTGGAATGTCGAACTGAACCCTTTATTTCGCTCACTGGGGTAGACTGTTCTGGTTCCATGTGCCATGTTTAATGGATGTCAATTATCAGTGATCTGTTAATTGGGGGGGGTCTTACTCGGGAGAGATATCTGCGAAGTGTCATCAAGCTTTTAAAGGTTGTATTGATGTTATATGGTCCGCAGATCCTTTGTATTTTCTCTGATAGCCCCTTCACATAAGGCAGGCAGACTGTTTTCTGAGTGTTTTTGTCCTCCTCTTGTACTAGTCTATCCCAGTTTTTTGGGGCTGCTGCCATGTACCCAGGGTAGTTGTTACGTAGGGTACTACTTATACTGACCAATTCTTTATCTAATGTCTCTGGATTACCACTTATGACTTTTGCTCGGTGTTGTAAGGAGCGGACGATCCCTTTCTAAAAGCTGCATGGATGGTGGGAGTTGAAATTGAGGTACTGTCCAGTGAATGTTAGTTTATGGTAAATGGATGTCTTGAACCCATGCTCTGTTCAAGATATTAGAACATCCAGGAATGGTAGTGTGCTGTTGTGAACTGTATCAAAGGTCTTATTGAGTTCACATGGTCCATTAGAAAATTTGTAAACTTAAGGAATCAGCACATATGCTAGGCCACAAAAATCTCCTGAGTTGACCAAGCATAGAAATGAATACAATGTGGGAACCAGTAATAAGGAGTGCCAGAGAAAAGCGATAATAACAACAAAAGTTGCAATATGAGCTCTGGTAAAAACATGCAATTATAACAGCAACAATTGCAATATGAGCACTGGTAAAAATGGTTGCTGAAGACATTAGGTTTATAATACCCAGAAATTCATATACAGATGTCCTCAAGGACACATGGCACAGTGGATAAAGGCATTAGTTAGATCCAGTGACAGGACACAAAGAGTTTGAGTTTAATACCTACAAAAGGATACTGAGAATATCATGGACTGAGCATGTGAGCAACAATGAAGTCTTGGAGAGGATGCAAACAAGGAGGAAGCTTATGCTTAACATAAGGAAGAGGCAGATGAAATTTCTGGGACACATGATGAGGAAGGAGGGCCTGGAGAAACTGATACTCACGGGACAAATACAGGAAAAAAGAGACAGGGAAAGCAGCGTATGACATACATGGCAGGCTAGGGCAGGTGGATGGCAGAGCGTGGTCTGGGGGAGTTGATGGAAATGCAAAACCTGTTGAGAGCCACAAGGTATAGGGGGAAGTGGAGGGCCATGATCGCCTACATCCTGAAAGGACAAAGCACATAAAAAGAAAGAAAAGAATTCTCTCCTAGATGCTCTTTTTCTGATTAGAGATATTTGTTTAACTGCATGTCAACACCTTATGCATCATTTAATGCAGAAATTTAATTTTCTTTGGTGCATTAGTAATTTCTTTTACAAAATCATATTGATGGTTATATTTTTTTTTCCTTACAAAAATGTATTGATGGTAATTTTTTTTTCCTTACAAAAATGGATTGATGATCATGTTTTTTACTATGGAAATGTATTGTTGGCACCTTCACTATAAAAATCTATTTCAACATTTTCATAATGTTTTGACCCCAGTTTGAGAGTTAACTATTTGCCCATAGCCGAGACCCCAACAGGTGCTACCACCAAAAGTCTGGGTGGACCTGAGAACAACAGTATTTAAGAGGTGGTTTCATGCTCCTCAAAACCTCCCAATCAGAGGCTTTGCTGCTGGATGTAGTTTATTGTCATACCCAGGACGATCTCCTTAGAGAGCATTAGTGGTATGAGTGAGCCAAAGTCAAATTCTGGCCTATGCTACTTTCTTTTACACAGTAATAACCATGGAAAAACTTAGACTATATTTCCCAAAAAGGCATGGCAATTCCCAAATCATAATGAAAATCTGTGGAGAGACATGACTGGCTACATTCTGAAGGTAGATGACATTAAAAAAAATACTATGAACTGTTACATCTGCAACACTTCTTATGCTATAAACAAAATAGATATACTTAATATTTTGTGATTATTGTGAGGAGCATTTTCGTTGATTTTATCCATTATGAATTTTTACAACGAAAATCAAATACGAAATACATTCAAACTTTGCTCCAGAGCAGACATCTTCATTTAAAACTATCCCATCATTCCATTAAAAGGAAAAGAATTATTTGTTTCCTTATTAGTATCTGATCTTGCAGAATCTGAAATATTGGTTTCATGCAAGCAAAAAATTGGAGATGTAAATATTTGGAATGTGTTTAAACAGATGATGGAAAATGTGACACTGAAATCCAAAGATGCATTGGATTAACAAAAGATGCCTTCCAAAAAATAAACAAAGTATTAAGAAACAGGAAAATTTTGTTAGAAATAAAAAAAAAAGTATGTTGATGGACAAACATAGATGAGCTGGCTGCATCTGTAGTCTCAGAGACAAAAAGTTGACTATTAGAGTGGCTAGCAAAGCAATGGAAAAGAACTAGAGAGCAGCCAAAGGCAAAACAGTACAACAATCAAGACTGATACCTCAGCACCACATTGCCAAAGACAGGAAATGGTGCAAGTCAACCAGCAAGAGGTTCCTCCAACAAGAGTGAGAAGGTCCTGGATGCTGCAGTACTATTTAATATAAAGCCTCGTCTATTGTAGTGGATGCAGGGCAATTTCCTCACAGATAAAGAGTAGCTCTTTAACATGTTCACAGAAATCTTTCAAAAGGAACTACACCTCTGCCATCTAAGTGTAACTAAGCCAAGTCTAAGTTTCTCAGATATAAAAGTAGATCTCAAATATAAATTTAAAAAGAAAAAAATGTGTAGCCATGGACACAGTGGACAGCTAGCACTCCTGACTAGACCATGTGCAGACATGTACACAGATAAACTGTGAATTGTGAACCTTTACGAAAAAACTCTTGTTTAAAAAATAAATAAAATACAAAGTGAATGAACATTTGTGTTGGTTTAGTAAAGAGCAAATGGAAAGACATTTCAAAATAGCCATACACATTTGTGCAGACGGACCAAAAAAAATGTAAAAGCCACAGTCTTGGCTTTGAACAATTGTATTTTATGTTCTTGCAACAGGTGTCATAAAGAGTAAGTTGCATGACATGACCCAACTCGAGCAATCAACATTGCAGGATATTTGTGATGCCAACAACTGGGATAAGCCAGGTGTGGTATTTACACCTTATACATTTATACGAGTGTTGGTGGAGTGATAATTGCATATAATTCTGTAAAGGTTTATTTGCTACTGTATCATCTACTCAAATGTAATCTTTGTTTTCTTTTTGTACAATATTTTATTTTACATGTGTATACAAGACTGGTTCTGGAAGCATAATAATTTAAAATACATATTACTCTATATTTTGGAATAATAAAAGGGGAGGTAATGTTACAAAATGTGGGGTCTGGCTCAGGATAATAAATAACTGGTCAGAAGACCCTTAAGTATAGAATTCTGACAATGATAGATTGTCTAGGTTTTGAATATAAGATCAAAACAGTGCAAAGTTGGAATAGAGGCTCAAGAATTTTGAAAATACAACATACTTTCCACATGCAGATTCCCAAGAGAGAGTAGCCCTCACAGAGGGAATGCTAAATAAGTGGGCATAGATTTCATCTTCCTTCAGCTACCTCCTAGAATCGATGTTACCACATCTGTCTCTCTTATATAATAAATTGAATACGAAAAAGAAACCGTCTTTCATTGACAAGATCTATGAAGTAGCAGTGGCATCTGAAGGACTTAAGCCAGTGTGACATGGAATGCAACAAGATAACCTTCCAAAGACTAAACAAAGTATTAAGAAACAGAAAAATTTTATAAGCAATAAAAGAAGGTATGCTGAACTGCAATGTAATATAAATCATCTGATATGAATGATAAATAATTTCCTCAAAGATGAAGAAATCATCTGAGGCAACAAATGTAATTCTACAGAAGAATGCTGAGAATATTATAGAGTGACCATGTAAACAAAAAGAAAGTTTTAAGGAAAATGGGAAAAAAAACAATTATAGCTAGAATAAGAAAAAGACATTTGAAATTTCCAGGACATATAATGAGGAAAGAGAGTTTGGAAAATTTGGCACTTACAGGATATATTTAATTTTGTTTAGCAGCATTACAACATTAAAATGTTGAGATATAAATATTTTGAATGTAATTGTATGTCTCCAACTAAAGATAAAATGTAATGTTGATCATTTTGATGTAAAAATGAAATGTATTTTTATGCTTTCATACTGTTTTGTTTTTGTTTGGGGGGTTCAAAAATTTGACAATAGCTGGATCCCTAAAAGTTGCTACCATCCGGGGGTCAGTGTGGACTGAAGAACAACAGCAATTAAGAGGTGGTTCCACGCTCCACAAAACCTCTTATCTCCTGATCCAAAGTCTTGCTGCTGGATGTAGTTTCTCATCATACTCAGGACTAGGATATATTTAAGGCAAAAAGGACAAATGAAAACAATGAGCAATTTATTTAAGAAGTTTGTGTAAATGAATGTCAGAACAGAGAGCTACAAAAGATAGGAAATTGTGAAGAGCCATGATGATATTCCACATTCTGAACAAACATAGTATATTGAAGGTGTATAACAAAATAACACTCAGCCTGAAATATTAAGTTTACAAGCTCATAAGATGAAGAGCATGGAACTATGCAATTTTGATATTAGATGTAAAAGTTCTTAGCATTGTCTTTTGTAGTGTTAGGAAAAGTTTAAGTATTTTTGTAGGTTTTATTGCAAATTTCATTCAACACATAAAATGCAGAGAAAGTAACCAAATATTACTGGGTATTCAATTCACTGGTATTATGGATAGGAAACTAATTGTGGATATTCAGATTAATTAAATCATTTGTACTGAAGAGGGGGACTGAAGTCAAGCTTTCACATTTCTTATTACAAAATAGGTGTTTAGGTTTTTAAACTCTGTTCTGCAGTGAAGAGCCCAAATTCTTGAAATGAGTGCATATTTTGCATTCAATCCATTTAGACTATGAGGAGAGGGTTTCAGTGGCAAAAATGAATTCATCACTTCCACCCCAAAATAATAATTTCCTGTTAAATACAAGGAAAGTTTGGTACTCTTCATATAGTACCAAAAGTGGGTAATGATCAATTTAATGTAAGAAAACTAAGTACATTTTAAATATCTTCTCAAGAACAATTTTCCTATATTTTGAAAATGTTTTTAATATTTGGGAACTTACACTAGAAAGAGAAAAAATTTTGTCTTGGGCAGTTTTTGTTAGTTTTATTTGAAGTAGGAGCAGGTAAAATATATAAAAAATGGTGTTAAGTGAACTTTGTATTGTTAGGCCCCCAAATTCTCTTGATATAGGCCATTTTTGAAAAAGAGTGTCAAGTTAAACTCAGGACTAGGATATATTTAAGGCAAGAAGGACAAATGAAAACAATGAGCAATTTATCTAAGAAGTTTGTATAAATGAATGTCAGAACAGTGAGTGAGAAGGATGTTTATCACTTAAAACATTAATTTTAACAAGTTTTTAATGATTTCCCAGGCAAAAAAAAACAACTATCCAGGACAGATGCATTAAAATGAAATCATTAAACATGTATGAATTTTGATTAAATTCAAACAATCATGACTTGCCAAATATTTGGAATTAGATTGGACCAGTTCTAAAATACCGAGACTATTTTTAAGACTAGATAAAGCACATATTAAGAAAAGGTCCAAAAAGTGATAAATGTCTACTAGTGACCTGACTAAGATCCAATAAGAACTGAACTGACTATAATTGATAACTGATCTTGAAGATGAACTATATCTCATAGGACAATGGTATAGATAATATTAGCCATTTCCTTATAAGAAAACATTTGATATTCACTGACTGAGGCAGCTAGTGCTAACTTCAGTTTTATTTATAAAATCTTACACTTAAAAAAATTCTTCAGAAAAATAAGTTTCTCAACTTCACTTTTATCGCTTTTCTAGTATTGATGAGAGAGGGCTTGTTCGTAAAACTTTATTTGAAGTAGTCTAGAACTGTGTGACATCACTGCTTTTATTCCAATTCCAGATCATAGTTTCATTTTGGAAAGGTTTATTTTGAATCTTATTTCTTGAAATATTTGATAGAGGATGTTGATCTTCTGTTAAAGATCATTCTTATTCCAACTATGAATACCTATTTCATCAGCACAGCCCCCATCATCATCAGTACATTGCCATTGAGAGGGAAAAAAGGATAGTTATCTTCTATTGCTATGTTCATTTGGGATGTAGTATGGCATGCTTAAATGGTCAATAGCCATAGCCTAGGAAGATTAAATAGACTGGGGCTCTTATTTTCTCTTTACCAGATGGTAGTGGCACCATAGTCCTCTTTAAATTACTCCGCTTGGGATCTCACTTATTCCATTGTCCATCTTTTAGAATATTCTATGAAGTCATCTTTCATGGTTGCCGTCAATGGTTTCATTGTGTTCTCATTCAAAGCATTTCAATAGGAAAAATCTGAACTTGCATGAAGCCAAATATGGACTGTAAGGAAACTTTGGCTGATAAATGCTTTACCAAAAATCTTGCAAAGAACATGAAGACACTTTCTTTTTTCTTTTTACAATAAAGTTTACTCTGTACAAGGCCACTCAAGGTAGAGGGTTACTTGTTTGATCATGATGAATGTGATTCTCACACAGCACACAGGAGAGTATTTAAACATGCATGTGCAGTAAGGTATCATTAGATTAGTTGTCATGTTGCATCAATGTTGTGAAGATTTTCTATCAATTTCTAAGAGAGGAATTTCTGAGATGTGAAGTTATTATTATTTACATTCAGATTAATGACCTCATTTTGCTATAATCACAACATTTTGGTTGTTGGTCCCTCTGAAGGAAGCCGAGTGAAACCAAATAAACATGAAAGGATTGAGGATGATTTGATGCTGTGAACATGGCGGGCAGGTCCTAGCTGTGAAGGTCTGAACTGGTGGGACTAAGGAATGTGGGCCATTTGAACATTTGCCATAGCAAAAGATTAGTGAGTGTTTAGCAATGTTTCATTTGTGGGATAGGGATTACAATATGGAAAATAATTTATCACCCACAAGGCTGGAAACTCAGGTTGAAATAAGGAACCTGAAAACAATGCATTTACTGTAACAAACCTTGCAGCACATTGAGAAAGAACATTGGAGAATAATGGTCCATGCAGACTAATTAGCATATCAAGGCAGTCCAATATTAAAGTTATAGCATCTGATATAAAAAATAACAACTTAGTAATCCTTTCAATGCTGCTGGACACTTGCATGCTTGACCATAGAGATACACTATGAAGGAAGGCACACCAAGTATGAAGATTTGCCTCTTTACACAATGATAGGAAGTCATATCTCTGGCTTAGAGCCTGATAGCTTTTACTGCAAAACTCCATTCCTAAAATCCTTCTTAACCTCTAGGGTCTGGTTCTTCCCTCCACTCACCAGCTACTCCTCCCCACTCCGCCAAACATACCAGCCAACCATTTTGATGCTATGCACCATTGTTTGTTTGTTTCTTTTTGTTCTTGTTCTTTTCTTTGTCCCACTGACCATTGTTAGAGGCAAGGACAGAAGATGAAGAAGATGGAGTGTTAAGCAGTTAAAAGTTGCCAAAGTGAAAAACCTTTCTGATTGAAGAGCAAATGATAGCAACTGATAACTTCAATAAAGGAGAATGTACTTACTAAAATCTTTCTAGGCATCGTGGCATGCATCTAAATATACATAGGTGAATAGGGAAGAGAGCATTTTATTTTTGTGCATGCTCTCTCTATAATTATACCGTGCATATATGTCACTAAAAAAGTGTAAGTATTAGAATGCCATACAAAATATATACATTGAAATGTGAAAGAAGTCATTTACTAGGGTGTTATTAGTACAAATATGTGCATGTGAGTGTCATCAGAAATGTGTTTGTATGTCTGTGTATCATCAGTGTGCATTTGCATATTATCAGAAGTGTCCACATATGCATGTTATCAGCAGGCATTTGTTCCTTTGTTTCACATCAGAAATAAATGTCTGTATATCTGTGTATTATCAGAAGTGTCCACATATGGGTATGTATGTTATCAGCAGGCATTTGTTCCTTTGTTTCACATCAGAAATAGCTATCTGCTATCAGTATACTATCAGTGCTTGTTTATTATCATGTATATTCTCTTTATATTCTACTGCTAAGAAGAAAGTTCCATTTGGACAGATTCATCCCAATAATTGCTACTTTGTGGAACAGACTCCTGAGATGATGCTTCTCTGATCACTGCAATCTTAACCTCTTCAAAAGTTATCTATCCTATATATCCTCATAATCTCTACTTTTTGTGACAGTCATGGAAGGGACCATTATATATGTTCCCAGGCTTAGAGACTTTGATACTGTGATGATAGATATTCATATTTACCTGATCCAAAGCACCCGAGATGTCTGGCCTGCCGAACCGCCATTTACAAGAGGTCCAAGGTGCATGCGTAATGTTGAGCCTTTTTATGAATGTCATTCATTTGCATACGAGGATGACCAACTGCTTTAAAAGGCAGTCTACAATGACGGTGAAGGGCAGAGAAAAATTGGAAGTGGAAGCGAGCAGGGTTTGGCAGTTGGCAGATTTTTTCACAAAGGCTGTGCTATTAATAGTAGCATGGCAGCAGTAGTATTTATTTTTCAGCACACCCATGTCACTACCGAATGTGATACAATGTCAACATTTAAAATGGGTTTAACAGCAAAAAACTGCCCAAACCCCCTCTGCACTTCTACTTTTGGGGATACCTCAGGCACCGGGCAACAAACCCAGCCCCCTCCCAAAGGAAAGGTACTACCTGGAAGGAAGGCTTCCTGGGACTTGGGCATAATATTTTAGATACTTCCCCAGCATGGTAGAAGTAGTAATAGGGTTAAAATTATGAGAAAAATATTTAATCTTTAGTGACATTTATCACATGTATACATACATGTGTTTAGCTGTAATTTCTGCAAGTCTGCTACCATGCAACCCCTTAGGGGTAAGGTAACTACCATGTGTCCTTTAGCTGCTGTTGGTCAAAGGAGGAAATATCTTAATAATCTGTTTCTGACTACTAACTTAGAAATTTTCTAAGACATCATGAGTCCCCTTTGTCATTTTGACTTTGTTTCAAATTGTTATTATTTCTGTTTGAAAAAGGTTTTCCTTGTTTGGGTATTTCTTTGAAATGGATTTTGTTTGCCCATTTCTCCTTTTGAGAAATATATTTGTTATTTGTTTCTAGTTTTCAAAGGTGTATCCCCCCCCCCCCGAATAAAAAGATAACATCAGTATAAAACATGGACCATTTTCATTGAGACTGACAGGTCAGTTATACTTCTTACCTCCTCCTCCTCCTCCTCTAACATCTATACAACAAACTTATTCTACCTTGAGTGGCTTTGTATGGTGTGAACATATTTTAGTAAAAAAAAAAAAAATGAAAAAAAAATGTTTATATCTGTCTAATTTTCTGAAATGAGTCACTGTAATTATTTACACATTGTTCAGACTGTTGTCTTCATCTTTTGTACAGTCCGGCCTTCTTCAAGTGATTGGAATTTCAAACTGAACCCTTTATTTCATCCACTAGGGTAGACTGTTTTAGTTCCACGTGCCATGCCTCTTCCGGATGTCTCAGTTATCTCCCTTTAACTCAACTCTCCAAGTTTTTTGTTCACTACTGCAGTAGCCAGGTATTGAGCCCACAAATTTTTGGGTCAAGTCATGGGATCCAACCAATGCTTTTATCCACTGGTCTATGAGTTAAAAGGAGATAACAGCAACATCCGGAAGAGGCATGGCACATGGAGCTAAAACAATCTACCTCAGCTTATGAAATAAAGGGTTCAGTTTGAAATTACACTCACCTGAAGAAAGCTGGAGCTTACAACCGCTGAAGCATTGTGAATATGCCAATAAGAATGAGAACAACAGTCCAAACAATGTAAATAATTACAATACCTCATCTCAGAAATATAGACAGTTAATAAAAGGTTCATTTCAAAATTCCAATCACCTGAAAAAGAGAGAAGCGTACAACAGCTGAAACCTTGTGAATATAGCAACAGAGATGAGGACAACAGTCTGAACAGTGTAAACAGGGTAAGTAAAAATATTTGTATGCATCTGTTGATAGCATGGCCCACAAAAAATGCAGTACAGGAGATACATGATACCAGAGTCTGGGAAGTACGTGAAATCTCATGAATTGCAACGGTTATATTAGCAGTTTCCTTATAGGAAACATTTGGTATTCTTTGACTGAGCAGCAAGTACTACTTTTAGTTGAAATTTATAATGCCTTTTCTATGAATATTTTCATGGTAATTGTTCTGATGGGTTTTCCTCTTTAGTACCTAGACCTTAAGAGTACTATTAGATTGGCAGCAAAAGACAACTTTACCTACATACCAACATTCTCCCTTTTGTATTCTTTCTATATAGTTTGTGCAGGCAAAAAAAAATGTTCTTGGCAAAAAATGATTAAAAAAACAATAAAATATTTTTAGGAATGTCTTGGTTACAGTCACTTTCCCACCACCATAAGTTTGTGCCTTTTCTATAAATATATTCATGGTAATTGTTCAGATGAGCTCTTCACTATGGTATCTATACTTTATGAATTTAAGCACAGTACTAGATTGGCAAAAGATCTCATAAACTTACAGTTGAATTTCTCACACTTCTTGCTTGTTGAACACTCATCTGGTTCCATTCTTTTCAGCCAACTTTGATCTTCAAAAATTTAAAGGCAATGTCAATTGTTATCTACTGTCTTCCTGATCACTCTTATTATTCTCACTAATTAATAACGTTTCTGTTTTCCCATTCTTTCACACCCAGTAACTCATTGTGTCTTAGTAGCTTTACTGTCTTGCTGGGAATTCAATCCTTGGGTCGGTCAGTGTGTACTTGTACTCAGTAGAAACAGGCAAACAATAACTGAACAGTACTAAATAAAATAAGAACTAGACGATATCACTAGACATGAACAGTGAAATGAGAACAGTATCTCATATAATAAATAAATGGTTCAGACTGGAATTTCCTGTAGGTTACACTGATTGATATACATCGAACGAAGGCCGGAAAGCACAACAGCCAAAACATTATGATAAAAACAACAAAGATGAAGACAATAGTCCAAATATAAATAGTGTAAATAAGAAATATGCCAGATTAAAAAAATCAATTTGACAAAATAATCTAGAGTTGATATCAGGATCAGCTGCCTGCATATGGATTGAAATGAATTCAGTAAATATACAAAAATAGAAAGGTGCATAAGACAAGGATGTATCATCTCACCAGACTTATTCAACCTTAACAGTGAGGCAATCCTAAGAGAACTGCAAGTCCTATTAGGTTTTATTATTTGTGGACACAATCTTAATGACCTGGTAGTAAAGGAAAGTGAGAAGAAAGGACTAAACATCAATTGTAAAAAGAGAGAACATATGGTTGTCTGCTAGAGGAACAGCCTAAGATATGAACTATGATATGGAAATGCCAAAATCAAGCATGTACAAAAATTTGAACATCTGAAATTACTGGGAAGTGTTTTAACAGAGAATGAAAAATGTGACATCAAAATCCAAACTTACATTGGAATAGTAAGAGGTCTTCCAAAGTATTAAACCCCCCAGTATGAGTTAAATTAGCAGGGCAGCCTAAGCTCTCTAGCCTTGATTGGAAACCAATCTAGAAGAACATTTCTTGGGTGTCAGGCTGGTAATTCCACCCCATAAAAATAAAACTTGCTTGTGACAGAAGCCACTGCAGGAACATCTGTCATGATGTTGTTTCGGGAGTCAGGGCGGGGGGGGGCTTAGGGAACAGATACTACAAACACAGCATCCCCTCTGCTACGTGACAGAATCCTCGGATCTGTTCTGTAGCGTGGTTTCTTGACTGGCTATGACTAGCTAAAACAAGAAATTGACCAGTGGCCCGAGTAGCGATACTCAGGTGTCCCACGTGAAAAAAAAAAAAAAATGACCTTGTGTCGCATCCTGACTCAGTAGAAAGTCGATGGTAAATACCAGATAGATTAAAAATTCTTTGGATATTTTCTCAATAGAATATGATCTTGTAAAGAAGATAGAAAAGATTTGCAGATCTAAAAAAGGCTAGAAAATGTTTTTGGTGGGATAATGAATGTTTTCTTTTTAGCTTGTATTCAAATTCGTTATTCTACAATCTACATTCTCAGTTTTTCTTCTTGTGAAAATTAAAAAAAAAATTATAAATTTATAATTGTAAGAGAGCCGAAGTTCAGCTTGCCCAGTGTGCCACCAACCCGAGGGCCGTCACTGGCGGGAGTATAATCAATAATAATGTCACTAAGCAGAAGGATTGGTAATTTAAACCTAGTTACGTCAACAAACATTAATGGGGGAAAAAATTCAACTCAGTAAGCCGAAGCGATTTAAATTTTTAATTTCATTATTTTTTTTTTTTTTCCAACTTAAGAGAATGGCATTCTAGTTCGTGTCACAGTGCAAGGTTTGCTTATGGACAAACATTATTACTTCAACTAACAAATCTCACCTTCGTACTGATGAAATTTTCTTTTAATAAAAGACGCTTATTGCCAATCTCGCTTTCCACTTCGAACCGATCGCCGAGACGAAAGATGAACACCTAAAGATCAAAGCGAGGCTCACTGCAGATTTAATGTTGAAACCAAATTTATCTGTTTATATCTTGCAAGTATTTGTCTGAGTCAAATCATTTTTAAAGGGGAGCCACAAACGACGGCAGCCCGTGAACTTGGGCAGCTAGAGTGATTAAGACAGGTAGGTAGGTTCCTCAGAAAGGCAACAGGTGGGGGCAGCGTTTGAATGATTCCACCATAGATTCCTGTCTTTTTTTCTGCCCCTGCTGTTGTCTGAAGTCGTTCACTTCAAACCAACCGGTGTCGGCTTTTTGATGACCTCCTGTCGGTCATGGAATTATAGATGGTATTTTTTTTTTTTATATATGTTTATTTTTTACCGTTTTGATCGTTTTTTCTTCTTCTTTCTTGCTAATTAAATGCTACCAGCCAGAGATATTTGTTCCCAGGCTTGTGCGAACGAATACATTGCACATATACACCCGCAAAAATGCTTTATCACGACTGGGTTAATGCCAAAATACCTTTGTTGATTGCTTCTTGACTTGGCCACCCTATCATTTTATTTATTTTCTGATTTTTTTTTTTTTTTTTTTTAATGACGAGTCAGCCAACTTTGTTTACATATATTTTTTACATTTATTCTTTGAGTCACTTTTCAGAAAAAAAGAAAAATATAGGAAAAGGTGATAAAACAAGATCTTTGTCACTCACCATCCCTTCAAAGGGAGGTAAGCCATGAACCTGGCTCTTCTGAACTTTGATACGGAAAAATATTTTTATTTTTTTTTTTTTTTTTTTTGGTTTATTTTTAGTTTTCGTTGCTTTTTGTTTGTAATGGGATTAGGCGTCATGATTCTTTGACTGAAAATCCAAAGAAAGTCTGACGTGTTTGCTGTTGATTTTTACAGATTTATGGAAGTTGCATCAACGTAATAAGTCTTCGATGGACATTTTGATAATATGTATTTTTATTTTTCGCCAGTCGCGAGGTGATAGAATCGAATAAGTTGTTTATGCTTTAAGCTTTCCTGTCGCAGTTTACATACTTTACTACAGTGTAACCCGGATATAAGAGAGTTGTCGGGACCGGAGACGAAGTCTCTTATATCCGGGTTTATCTTATAACCGGGTTTGGTCTATTTTGTTTAGGTAAGTATGGCTCTAATTTGGGACCAGAGAAAATCTCTCTTATATCCGGGTTTCTTATATCCGTGTTACACTGACTTCATGATGTTTGGAGGGGGTTTGTCTTTGTTAATAATAGTCTTGGTCTACAAACCAGAATGAAGCAAATTATAATTTGGTCAAACTTTGCCGGCTGTACTTCATTTGTTTTTAGTTTGTTTATACATTAATTTGTTCTTTTTTTTATTGTCAACATACTTTTTTTTTAAAACAAAACGGATCATAGGTCATCAAATATTATTTTTATAAAATACTCTTCGAGTTACTAAATGCGAACGTTCTACACGACCTCAAACTAAAGGCAAGGAAGGAAATATCAATACTGGAAAGAACAATAACAGCTACTGGACTTGAGAAAACCTTTTTTTTTCTAAAAAAATTGTTTTAAAAGAAAGATTTAAAATAAAATAACCAATTTGTTAAATTCCCAACAATTCCTGTGAACCTGTGGAATCTTCCGCATTTGCCAGTTACCCCCCCCCCCCACGGGAAAATGCACTCTTCCCCCGTAGTAATTATCATCACATACATACAGATCATGTGACAAGCATTCATTGGTTAATCTCCTCACAGCTAGCTCGCTGATTGGTAAATTCTGACCAATCACATATCCTGCATGCAAGGAATTAAATTTCCCACTCACTAAGGTTTGATCCAACCACATGATACACCATCTTATATAAACAAAACACATGAAAGATCTCTCTCTTAATTTTCTCATTCATCTTTCTCCTTTCTGCCAAGATGTAATCTTCAACAGCTCCCATCTTGACCATGCGGTCAGATGTTAAAGAACATTACCAATAAACGCAAGTACGAACTCTTAATTCTTCGGAACTCTTACCAACTTTATCTAATACACATTTCCTAACATGCAACAGGAACTTTATTCTTCTAAACTACAGTTTAATAATTACTTCATCTTTATGAGCTCTGATACAAATATTTCCAAATCTAAGAGACATAACTCATTCAAACTTTTAGCTTATATGCATGTACATCAATACTAAATAATAATAAATTCAATTGTTATGTTTTGAATCATTATGTTCAGTCTTGTATTTTATACTATGTGCTATTTTACATCAAATATAAATTGCATTGCATCCACACATTGTCCTTAATCATGCCTCTCCTAGTCAAAAGATAAATATATGTAGTACCAACCCCTACAAACCTTTTTTGACTTTCAAATAAATAAGTCAAAGTGTATCTTTTTGAAAGAATTGGTATTGTTAAAACATTTCTTTGAAAGGTATAGTACTGTAGCGGATCGATCAAATGGCTTCAATTCAGTCCCTACTAGTTTTATTTTCAACAAATATGCCAAGGAACAATAAACAAGAGAAATAATGCTAAAAAAGTTTTTAATAACAAGCAATATTTTGATTTACTTAGTATAAAATATGTGTAGTGGACCATTATGTTGACTATTGGCTTTCCTTCGCAATATCACATCAGCAGTCACCATTATGTAAAGTACTGGGGGGAGGGGTGAAGATGTAAATAAAACACGTGCGTTTATATTTCCTGCTAGAAGGTCTAGCTACAATAGAATGTTGGACTTGGATTAAGTCCAACTGAAGATAAGGAAGACAAACAAATAAGACCGATATATGTAAACAAATATATGTATTAAACAAAACATTTACAAAGCACATAGACAGTTAACATTGTGTTTGTGTGTGAACATTTGTGTGTGTGCGAACGTTCATATTTTGGTGAATGTTTGTAAGAGTTCGTATTGTGGTGAATGTTCATACGTACATGTATGTTGGCAATGTTCTTTAACATCTGACCGCAAGGTCAAGACGATAATTCTCTGGAACTACATTTTGCAGCAAGAACAGAGAAGAAAGAGAGGAAGAGGCAAACTCGTGTTTGTTTTTTTATAGATAATGTAATCACGTGACAGGCTCAGAGTGCCTTGGCAGGAAACTTGACTTAGTCATGCACTAGAAAAATATATTGTGCATGGGTGGATTGCAACGCCACTTGTGTGTTTATTGGCCTATTAGAAGCTGATATTTCCTGAAAATATTTACTAAGCTAAGAAGTAAATTCTGAAAATTTGTTTTTATGTTATCAAAGTAACTTTAAAAACTTCAAATAGTTGAGAGACAAGGATTCGTTTGGCAATTTGATTCTCACTGGTGAAGTTGAGAAATTAGATGTTAATTCACTTGCAGGAATGAACGAAGGCTGCTGTGTGAATGACTTGAGTGAGTGAATGTTCTAGAAGTTGAGATTATGTTAATGGATAACTTTTAGCCTCGGAATGTGTGATGTAGTTTTTAGTAGGCGATTACGTTGCTGTCATGATACTCATTGGATCGAATGTGCTAGTGTATCATATTTATTTACTTGTTGATCATATGATATGCTTGAGAATATGTTTTCATTAATTTTGGCAGTTCTTTGGTTTGAACCCTTGTGCATAGGCCTAAATATGACTTTGGTATTTATTAACCAATCAGAAAGGTTTATTGTACTTTTAGTTAAAGCCTAGATTGTGTTTAGCTTGCCCAAGATTTTAGAACTTGCATGTAAAGATACACAAAGTACACTTTTAATATTTATTGTCCAATCAGGACGTTGTTAAATAACAGCATTATGGAAATTAGGTGTGATCCCCTGAAATGTAGAAATTAGATTCTACAGTACCTTCTCAAAAGAATTTTCGATTGTTGAAAGTTTTAAATAATTTATGCCCACTTTTATGAGCAATATGTAATTTTTTAAACTGGTTATCTTGCTTTAATTATAAGGTGCACATAAAGAAAATTTTCTGTGAGCTTATTCATAAATCTTGTATTCTGTTCTATAGTTTATATGTCATTGTAATAACTGTTTTCTTCTTTCAAATTTCACATCAGAGTTTCAAGTCGTTTGTTTTCATATTTGCCTTCTTCCATATTCAGGATAAGAGATGTGATTTCCTCTCATCTCCTGACTCTCTCTCCAAAAAAAAAAAAAAATTTAGGATGGCTTCTTTTGGGTTATCTTTCCTTAAGCACACCCATTGCTGTTACAACTGTAGTACATATGTATACAAATTTATATAATAAAAAAAAAATGTAAAATTATATCAAAATTTAATTAAAAGGAACATTTTCTTAAAAATAAAAGTATTTATAAGGTAGAGGAGGAGAAGAAAGAACATTAAATCTCTTATCCTTTCTTTACAAGTGTTTAATGGTACATGTGAAAAAACACAGAACTCTTACTCTGGTGTGAAATTTAAAAGATACATACATTTATTAAATGACAAAAAATAATAATACAGAATACAAAATTTACAAAACAAGATTGCACAAAATTTTCCTTTGTATGCCAAACACTAAGGCAAGAAAACAATTCTACATACAATTCTGTTGGGCTTGTAAAAACAACTGTTATTATGAATAAATATTCACTTTGATACATTCAACTGTCAAAAATAGTTGAGAAGGATGACATTTTCACAGACATTGCTGCAATTCGAGTTTGTTTTCTTTTTAGACAATAGTTTTGTTTTACAAACTGAAATTCAAAAATGAGATAAATCTTATTTTGGAAAAAGTTCAAATTCAGGGTTAACAACTCGAATCTTGTGATAAACTTTCATAAACATAGTAAGAAATTCGCATATCTCTCTAAATTTGTAGAATTTTCTTCCTTTTGCTTCACTGTCTTTCTTATTTTTCTCCCTTGATTAGTTCTTAAAAATGGCCAACGTTTATTGCCTGTGAAAGCCAAAACCCTTCCACTTAGTTCAGCTTTGTTTAGACTTTTCTTAGACAAACCAGATTATTTTATAGCCATAATATATACTCCAAAATGAATCAATAATCAATTCTTTTGGGGGCATAACTTCCTATACCCATTGGTTAAAAAAAAAAAAAAACTGCAAACTGTTTTCGCCAGTTTTCAAGACCATCAGACCTGAGACTCACTTTTAAGAATTTTTTTTGTAAACCAAATTTTATTTATGTATCACTTTTTTTTTTAATAATCCATTAAACTTCATTTTGACATTTTTTTTTTTTTTTACATCAAACTTGAGCCTTACATATACAAAGTTTTACAGATTAAATTTTATTCAAGCAATCTTTACAAACTTTCTTTTTATTTTGTTTTTTTTTTCATATTTACCTTTTTAATTCATTTTTTTAGACAATTTTGCATTTTTGATTATATAAAGTTTTATATAATATGACCCAATGACAACATTGTGTTACAGAACTGAGAAGTACAATGAATATCTGTGATTAGTTGACTAACACAATATTATGAGACTTTGTTACCAGACTTTCCAAAGCTACTTTATTAAAGTTAATTTTATTTCTCTTTTTCCTTTAAATTTTTAATGTCTTGAAGCTACTATTTAATCTTATTAAATTCTGTATATTAACTATGCTGACTCTTCTAGGATTGAACTTGCCATCCTTGGCTAATAAATTTCTAAAATTCCCAGCATCCCTGATTTGTGTGCATGTGTAGTTGCTCTAATGTAACAAATTTAGTCTGATGATGTCCTAAAGGGCAAAATGCATCACACAAAACCTTTTTTCCACTTTGTCATACATTTTTTCCAACAGTATTTTTCTTGATATATAAAAATTTATATATCATTATCTCATATATATATATATATATATATATATACACACACACACACAAGTACAGGGTAGGTGCACATAGAATAAAATCCCACCAACCAAAGACACTATTCTTAAAAGAGTGCTCAGTACCAAGTAGAGCTAATATTATTTATTCAACTTTATAACATATGCATGTTATAATATCACTACAAAAGTTGCAATTTTATTTTGACACTTTTGATGTCTTGTCAAGTGACGATGTTGAACTTTAAAATTGTTTATTTTTCATTCAACATCATCACTTGAGAAGCCTCCAGAAGTGTCAAAACAAAATTGCAACTTTTGTAGTGATATTATAACATGCATATGTTATAAAGTTGAATCAATATTTTATATATATATATATATATATATATATATATAACTGTCGTATGAAGATGCAATACTTTAAAATGATGTGACACACAAAGATGCAATTTCTGAAAAATGATAAAACTGACATAGCCCCAAGGTGGAAATTCCTAGAAAAGGTCTTAAGAAAATACTAAAACTTTGAACAATTTATATATACTTATGTACTAGAAACCTGGAAAATGGTTGAAGGCATAACAAAAAAAAATAATGAAATAAATCCTTAACAATGAACTTGTTGGTCTTTAACAAAACTTGCTTAAATGAAAAATTCCTCATATGTATTTAATATACATATATATATGCCAAGTACTTATTTTTTATAATGTCTTTTTACTGTACTAGAGTTGTCTCTCTTTCATTTGCAGTGTCTTTGTTATAACAATGGCAGAATGTTTGAAAATGTTTATGAAACCAGGTGGTGAAAAGACAGAAGCAAAATACAGTAATAATAACAATTTGGAAATGAACTATTTATACTGTCATTTTTGACAGCATGTATAAACTATCAAAAATAATAATAATAGGAATAACATAATGAAAGAAATAATAATAATAATATGCATAGCAGAATAATAATAGAAACATAATAGAAATAATAATAATAATAATAGCAGAATAATAATAGAAACATAATAGAAATAATAATAATAATAATAGAAACATAATATAGAAATAATAATAATAATATGCATAGCAGAATAATAATAGAAACATAATAGAAATAATAATAATAATATGCATAGCAGAATAATAATAGAAACATAATAGAAATAATAATAATAATATGCATAGCAGAATAATAATAGAAACATAATAGAAATAATAATAATAATATGCATAGCAGAATAATAATAGAAACATAATAGAAATAATAATAATAATATGCATAGCAGAATAATAATAGAAACATAATAGAAATAATAATAATAATACAAGTAACAGAAATGGTAGAATAATAGAAATAGCAATAAGAAGACTAACATAATGATAATAATAAAAATAATAGTCCCAAGATAGGCTTTTGATGCTAACTACAGCTGTTCCCTTTGAATTAATTAACAAATTAAGGTAATTTGTAAAGAGAACTTTAATATTTTGTTTTCCACGTATTACAATTTTTCTGTACTTGTCTAAAACAAGTGCTTCATTGATACTGCACATGGAGCCTTGGTTGTGTTAATTTAAATTTTTTTTTTTTTTTGTATTGGAACAGTCCAACACTTTATAATTGTACTTTTCTTCTACTTCTTCATAAGAAGTTTGTTTTACTTGAAAGAAAATTAGTTTATAATAAAAGTGAAAAAGAAAGAAAAATATTTTCAGTGAACAATTTAAAAAAAACCCAAAATAAACATCCCCAGATTGAGTGTCAGTAAAATGTAAGAAATGAAGGAGAGTGAGATTTTATTGTAAGGTCTGACAATGAATGAAATGTATTCGCGCCATGTTGCCTAATGCACTGTCTGCTATCTCCCTGACCTCAGTTAAAACTATTCCTATGCTGCATTAACGGATTTACACCCAAGCAGCCATTAAAGAGAATACAGTGCATCGGATGTGCATGAATCGGTGCAGCTGCTCATCGTGTTTAATACGAGGTAATTGAGTACCATGCAAGGGAATCATAGAATGAGAAGCAAATTACTGCACTAATTGTGCAGAACTTTATTTCAATAAATAAATAAGTGAAATACATTGTAGGAGAAAGAAATGGTTGCTACTCCTTTTTAATTTTTTTTTATATAAATTTTTTTAAAAAAATGGGCTTTTTTACTGTTATTTTACATTTTTATTTTTTTTCTATAATGAACTTAGGGTTTTGTACTAAGTGACTTGAAATGAAAAGGGGAAATATATTCACCTGTTTATAGGGTTGAAATCTGGCAATAACACCAAGCTTAGAATGAACACAGTTTGAAACACTTCAAACTTTGGAATTGTTTGCAAAAATAAAATTAATCATTGTTTTAGTGGTAGCCTTGGAGAAGGCAATGAGATAACCACTCCACTATCTTTCATAAGAATACATGGCAATTCACAGACAATAAAGAAAAAAGAACCTGAGGAAAGTTATGGTTGCCTGTGTACTGAAGAGACATGGCGTTAAAATTCAATAAAAGTAGATAAGGTTCATCCATCACCCTGTTTAGGCTCCTTTCCAGTTTTTTTAACAGGAATAGTGATTTAGGATTCCTTTCTCTGAAATTTTATTTTTTTTCACCCTCAGTAACCCCTCCCTGCTTAAAGGCATTATTGCCTTGCTTGGGTGTGAAATGATTAAAAAAATAAAATAAATAGTACAGAAATATGTGAAGAGTGGAGACTATAAATTGTCTCCCCTAGACAAGAACAGAATGTTGCCAATATTCAGTTTGTATGAATATTTACCTATGTATCTACCACTATGATCGTATGACTTTGCAGTAATTATCTTGTTAAAGAGCATTGTTTTTTGGGTTATTTTTTTCAAGGCTATAATTACAAATAACTGAAACAGGAAACTTTTTCAAAAAATCTTTGAAAAATTTACATCAAATGAAAAAGGACTTTTAATTCTGAATTGATTACTGATATAAAATACTGTTAAATTACTGATTTCCTTTTTAATTTTGTCTGAATTTCTGGGATGGGGAGTAAACATTATTTACATGTGGACTATTGTCCTCATTTTTATTATTGTTATCACAATATTTTTCAATATTTATCAGGTGTATGTCAATCCAGGCAACCTAAAGGGAATTCCAAATTGAATCCTTTATTTGATCTAAAGGGCTAGACTGTTCTCATTCCACCTCCCATGTCTTGTCTTGTCCTTATTTTAGTACTGTTCAGTTATTGCTCAACCTGTTTCTTTTTAAAGCATAAGTTAAATTTCTACATTTTTCCTCTATGGCAGTAAATACTAGACAATTTCTTCAGAGATGAAGAGAAAACTTGAGGTAACAGAGATGTGATTCTATAGAAGAATGCTGAGATTACCTTAGGCAGAACAAGTGAGCAACAAGGAAGTTTTAAGGAGAATGGGAAGAAAATAGGCAATTATAATCAGACAGTTAAATTTTTGAGACACATACTATGAGAAGTGGGCTTGAAGAATTTGACACTTAAGGATATACTGAAGGCAAGAGTGAGTAGAGGGAAACAGTGAATAACCTACATTACAAGCTTGGGAGGAATAGTAAAGGAACAAAAATTGATTAGAGCAACAATGGATAGGAAGTTATGGAAATCTATGATCAACCATTCCTTGAAGGGACATGACATACAAAAGAAATTTAAGATTGTATAAACTAATATTTCACATATGTAATGTATCAAATGAAAGGTTTTTTTTTATACATTATCATGACTTGGGACTATGAGTTTTTCATGGTTGTTGCAAGAGAAGGTCTGGCAGCCAACAGGAGTTCCAATTTCCTAGCATTGTCTCTTCTCTACAGATTGTGATCATGGAAAGCCATTAGACCTGGGCAAACGTTTTTCTGCCTTTGCTAAGGCTCCTGCCCACTTTTCTGCTATCTATTCACACAAGTTTGTCAGGTGAGTGGCTTGCTGCCTTCCTCTATCTATCTTGTGCTAAATATGCCTCATGAGGGTTAAGTATTCTACGCTTTTCTTCTTCATTATGTATTCAAGGAATTTCAACTATCTCTTCTTGATTCTGAATAGAAGTGTTCTTTCTGTTGCCATTTACTTTAATACTACCTTGTTGCTTTTATGGATGCATGGCAGTGTGGTTAGAACATTCGCTTTCTGATCATGAGGCCTGGGTTTGAATCACACTATGTTCGATTTGTCAGGAGACTTCCTGATATTCTCAAACTGGACTGAGTTCTATACTATCATGCGGCACCTTTGTAAAGTGCCTGAAAACCATACCATGAGTTGATCCAAGCCTAGTGAGTGAAATTGGGTAGACAGAACTCTTGGGGTCCATCAATATCTGTGCTAGCACAAAGCCACAAGTCCTCATGGATGAGGGTTTGAGCATGCTGGCCTTGTTGAAAGTGGTGATCATGCTAAATAACACACTATTTCCCAGAAACTTTGCTAAGCATAGTTGCAGTATAAGCCACAGGTTGGCTCTGTAGGTGTTGAGAAAACACTAATGTGCCTGAGCGAGCGTTTGTAATAAGGATTGGCCAGCTGGCCTAGTAGACGGGTATCCCCAAATACGAATGACCAGCTATTATTATTACCTTGTTGCTTACTCACTCCATCCATTGAAGTTTTATAAGATTCATTAAATGTATCAAAACTTTTATTCCCTCTCCTAATTACCTTTAGAGAAACATAGCAAATACTAAAAGCATATATAAGAAATAAGTAGATGTAAATATTTCTACTTTAATGTATATCAGTGCAGAAAGAATTGGTTATACAGATTCAAATTCTGGGATACTATATTGCATTTACATTTGCACAGATGGGAAAGGCATGAATCCATCTCTTCTCTCCCCAGCTGTGGGATAAATAGCAGGCCAGACTGGGTTCTATAGCCTTGGATAGTAACAAGTCTTTGAGAAGGACAACTCCTATTTCAGAATAAGCCTGAAGAGATATGACCTACAACTGCAAACAAGGTGATAATGCCACTGAGACACAAGGAGTTACTTGGAATGGATGAGAATGAGAAGACTTTAGTGAGGAGAAAGGACAATAAAAATCAGGATTCAGGAAGACAGAAGATGGCAATTGGTAATTAATTAAAAATTTTTTTTATTTGTTAAAACATCTAATGAGGTTTTCACAAGGCACTTGTTGACAACAGAAGATGGGAGAATCACTAAATAACCCTTAGTACTTTTACTTCTGTTCTGAGTTTTGTTTTACTTATCACACGAGCTATTTCAACAGAAAAGATGATGTTAATGTGCTAAAGGACTCACAATTATGAAATTTTCTTTTAGACCTTCACTGTATGAACAGATATAGTGGATATTCATAATTTAAACTGTTGATGATTAAATACAGAGTTATCATATTAAAAATAAAAAAAAACTTTTGCGAAATATTGAAAAGTATACCTAGAGAGTAGAAAGTACATTTTGCACTCTTCCTGCCTTTAAAGAAGAATTTTTCATAGATTACATATGGTAAATATTGGTTTTGGTTCAACACTAATTAAAAAATGTTGTTATTATATTAATTGTTATATTAATCAAAGCACTATATGAATGTCATTCATGATGGTATGAATGGATGAAACTCAATATTTGAACTTTAGTACTTAAAGGTGGCATTTAATAATTTAACCAGGGATTTTTTTTCCCCATTTTATCTTTAGTTTTATTTGTACATATTTCATAATTTAATCTGCATGTTACACATTAAAATGTCGTAAGAAAGAGATTGTAAATGGTACAGAATGACAAAGAACAAAAAAACATCAATAAATGATTTCCAACAGCAGCAATAACTAAAATAGATGGGAAAATAAGGATATAATCAAGATGTTGAATTTACACATGACCTTAAACAAAAGACCAGAAAGGAAACTCCCATCTGTAATAGTTGATGATTTGAACATCAACCTTCTGGAACAGTTGCCAGGTGAGCATCACAGCTACAATTCGATTGACGCTGTACTAAATGCCGATGAAGCTGTGAATTATCCAGTTGAATTTTTGAATAGCCTAACACCAGCATACCTCCCACCTCACAATTTGCACCTCAAGATTGAAGTACCAGTGATGCTGCTAAGAAACATGGATCCAGTAAAGATTTGCAATGGCACAGAACTTACAATTAAGAAAATGATGTCAACAGTCTTGGAGGCCACAATTCTGACTAGCAAAGCAAGCGGTGAGGGATGTATTTATTCCTAAAATTCCATTTATTCCCTCCAATATGCCTTTCCTGTTCAAACAGCTACAATTCCTGGTGAAACTGAGTTTTGCAATCAACATTAACAAAGCTCAGGGGCAGTCCTTGGATGTGGTAGGCGTTAACCTTGCAGAATCAATTTTCTCCCATAGCTAACTTTATATGGGATGTTCAAGAGTTGGCAGTCCCAATCATTCGTTTATTTATCCCGACACAGGGAAACGAAAAATGTTGTTTATCAAGAGCCTCTGCAAACTTGATAAGAAACACCCAATCATCAGGTATTTATGATTTGTCAGTGTTGTAAATCTTTTGTTAATCTATGTTATTCTATTTGTAAATCTATATATAAATCTATTTACAGGTCTATTGTGAAACTATATGTCACTCTATTTCTCCACCTATAGTAAATTTATTTTAACATTAGCCCTCTTAAGGGCTATATTCACTGTGAATGCACAAAAGCCCTTTTCAGGGCTACTTTGAATTACTACTTTTGGATAACTGATTTGCCTGTTATTACATAAGTTGCTTTATGATTTTGGTACTCATAACTTATTGGTATTTCCTCCAAAAATCCTAGGGGTGGTGGTTGGGTATTCTCTGTGGGTGCACAAGAGCCCTTTTCAGTGACACTTACTTTGAATTGTTACCTTTAACTGGGGATAACATCTACTTTCCCAGGAATTACCAGGTACATCAGCTAGTTTAATATAAGAATGGATAAATTTTGCATTGCCTTTACCCTTTTAAAAAAAAGTTTAGATAAGACCCATATCAAACACTGTATACTGTATGAATTTAAAAGAAGTCTTCAATAAGAAATATTTCTTCAGTCAATGGAAATGAAACTTTAAATATCCAGACATGCCAATGATGATTTGGTCAATTTTGATTGGGAAATTTTTCTCTTGACCATTTTCTTTTGATGTGGAGAATAAAGTTCTGCCAATATTGAACTTCTACAAACAAGAGTTGAGGACAATCCTCAGCAAACTGCATGAGAATTGACTAAACAGTTTAACACAACTCACTTCAAACATGGAACAACTTCATAAATTTGAAAAAAATGTCTAAATATGATCAGTAAGTTCCTCATCAACTGATTGCTTCAAAAATTAAATTGTAGTCCTCTCTATTGAAGAGTAAACTTGCTACTGAACCTTTCCTGTGTATAATTATATCCATTGAAGATGATAATGGTTAGTGCTCACTAAAAAAGAGATTCCATTTCCAAACCAGGAATACACACCCAAAATGTTGTACTCTGTGTTTATGAAGAGTATTGTCTATCATGAAGTGCTAAAAGAAAATGAAACATTTAATACAAAGAATCATTGCTGTTGGAATCATTGGACAAGAAAAAAACACCTATCACTGATTAATTGTAAAGGTGTCTTGCTCTAAAATGATAATGCAAGAAACATATTACCTGAGACACTAAGGAAAAGATTATGACACTATAGAATTTTTTCCCCCCATCCTCCTTACTCTCCTGCTTGTATTTTCAACTGTCATCTTTTCAGATCTTTGCAACATTTTTTAGAGGGGAAACAGTTTAATTGTGAAGAATTTAAAACTGATATTATCTCTTTCTTTGCATCTATTCCCCAAAAATTTGATATCCAAAGATCAATTTTTTCTTTTTGTGTATGGTGATGTTCACCCTGTACAAGGCCCAGGAGTTACCTACAGAGTAAAAGGCACAGTTTATGTGGCTATGTGAAGAAGATAATGGTTAACCCTAGACATGAACAGGTTAAGATTGAAGTGATCAAGGAAGTATCTTTTTGGGAGTCAGTTCCACAAAGCAATGGTTTGTGGGAAGAAGCTGCTCAAGTGGAACTTAGGTCTCACCAAATGAATATAAAGGGAATGAGGGTGATTTAATTCAGCATGGTAGGTCTTAGCTGTGATGGTTATTGTAAAATATAACCAACAAAACTCAATTTTGTTACAAATATTTTATTTGTAAGCATCAAACAGAAGAAAGAAAATGTACAACTAACTCAGTGTTTTGATGATTCTCTTTTATAACATTCATATTGTAACTGGCACTTCTGGATGGAATCAATGATATCCTTTTAGGTGTCCTGTTATTATAATTGTTATGGGGTCCACCCCTTTTTCATACAAGTGGACTCGACCAGTGTGTACTTGGACTGCTGCCATTAAATACCCAGAGTCAGTCAGAGATTGTGATTGAGTTGGAGGTAGAGTAATAGTGTGAGGTAACCGCTTGTAGAAGTCACAGTTACAAGCACGTAGACTCTAAGGAAGTCCTACTTTTGAGACTGGATTTACCAGACTGTATGTATATATATATATATATATATATATATATATATATATATATATATATATATATATTATTATTGCTACTAACCATGTTTCTGGATCTACTAACCGTATTACCAATTGTATTATTGTGTAAATACATTTATTTGTTATATTTCATTCCTGCGTTTGTCATTCATTGGAGACCGGATTTCATCTTGGAATCCACAACAATAATGATACCTTCTGATCAACTTTACAGTTTCCTGGTCATTATATTCCCTACTACTCTTTCACATGGTGATGGTTCTCTTTTATAATGTTGTAAGTGGTGCTTCAGGTTGGATGTGATGATATCTTTTTAGGCAGCCTGTTTTCATAATGAAACCTTCTGATCTACTCTAAAGTTAGAGGCTAAATAGATAGGATTATACTATAAATAATGAGAAGAAATATCTTGATTAAATATATCAATTAAAACCAAAGAAGTGTTTGCTACTTTTCCATCTTCAAATATGACTAGATATTCTGTCCAACCTAATACTTACATATTTTCTGCTGGTGTCAGAAATTATTTGTAAAAATCAGTAATTGAAATACTGATTTTTTGTACAAGAAGGCTAACTCTTCCCCCTTGGAAGATTGGCTTAACACAAACATCTACCCACTTATGTGTTTTGTGTCATACATTTCCAATTTCCTAACTACCTCATTGCTGCTTCAAACTTATAGATTTTGCTACTGAAGTGAATTTGTTCTTTACTGAGTGCCCAACACTCGTAACTGCACTAGGCTAAGTATGATAAAAATGAATCATGTTTTCTTTCTGTTAATATTTTTTTTTAAAATTGGTTCTTTTGCAATATTATACATTATTCTGGAAATTTGTTTTTTTTCTTCGGACATGGAGGAAATTATTAATGCAGTTAGAAACCATTAACTAAGATAGATTGAATCAAGAATTGTTTTTGAAAAAAAATTTGTTTTGATTAAGCATTTTATTATTTTATTGCTGGTTTTATTTTTGTTATTATCGCTTTTATCACAACACTCTGTTAAAGAGTGAAAATGCTTTATCTAAAAATATTAAAAAAGTAGCTCTATTAGTATTAGTAAAATGTATTAATATGAAGCATAAGTATTTAGTATTAGTATAAGAGAATAACATTAAATTACAAGACAGAATTAATGTACTTGATATGGTTATGTTGATATCCATGAATGATGGCTTCTTATGGCATGTGAGTTCAAATCTCATCACTAGCAGTGTTCTTATATCTAATTTGACACAGTTCAAGCAATCAAGGAAAGTATTGACCCAAAGAGTTGTGATAAAATGCAACAATAAGATGCAGTAAAAATAGTGCTAAATAGTGAAACTAAGAATTAATTTTTAAAATAAGCTTTCTATCTTGTTATAGTTAGGTCATATGTAACTGATATGAAGATATGTGCAAAAGACATTGTTTTTGAGGTGTAAACAAATAAAAGAAAGATACTTTTCAAACTCTGGCCAGTGTTTATAGAGTTTATTTTATGAATTTTGCAAGTTTAATAATTTTATATCCTTACTGAAAGACTATTAAAATAAGTCTGTTACTTTTTCATTTACATCTTCAATAAAAAATAGACTTTATGAAAGCAATTTATCAGGAGGCCTATTTTGAAAACATTGAAGCCATCATCTTTCTTTGTAAACAATCATGTTATTCTGCCTTGACATAAAATCTTCTGTACTGCAAAATGAAATTTATTTTCTCTGTAAAAACCTGAGCAGTTTCTTGAAAAATATAATCAACTAATATTTAAAAACAAATATACCCACGATATACAAGGTAAAGGATGTTAGAATTGCCAAAGGTCAATTTATTTTCCACTCTTGAGTAATAGGCCATAAGTGCATTGCATCTGACATGTCACTTTATTAGAAAAGAAGGCAAAAATTTAATATTCAAGTTAGGTTTGGAAGTTTCCCTTAATGCTATATTTGTCAATTTTGTTAAACATTTAAATTTTTCATATATTTTTTTTTAAACATTTAATGTTTTAAGGCAATAGCATTACATAAATACTGATCTTCCACAAAATGGAATAAAGCCCTGAGAAATGTTATAAAAAAAACGATTTATTTGTGCACGTGAATTGATATATTTATATTCCAGTCAGAAATTTACAAAACATGTTTGGAAATCAGAAGTTTGTTTTGCAAATATCATTTTATTTAAAATCTTATCTTTAAATATTCCTTTTAGGTATGAATCTATTTGTATACGGCTTCAAGCTACTGTACAGTATCAGTGCCTCATATTTTACGGACATTGGCCAAGAGATGTTCATTGACAAAATCTCTCTTTTTCTTTTAATTGCTGCAGATTTCTAGCAGTGCATAAGGCCACAGAGTTCAAAAGGTTTCACACAGCCTTGTTGGTGATGAATTATTTCCTCCCTACCACCTCTTTTTCACAGACAAAATATTACTAGCCTCTTCCAACTATTGCTATTTTCATGGTAGATATTCAGGGGAGCTACATTCCTTAGTTTCATTAGTCTGTACCTTCACTGCTTAATCTTGCCTTACCATGTACACAAGATTGATTCATCCTCATTTCCTCCATATCAGGTAAAGAAAAAGTTCCCTGGAAGACTGTTACTTTGTGATGCTTTCCCCTCATTATGATCTTAACCTCTTCAAGTCTAGGCTTAACTTTTATCTATCCTACATATCCTCATAATGTCCTTATTACTTCCTCTCTTGATGTGCTTAAAGGATTCAACTGTAATTGGGATCATTGAGTCAATGCAAATAATCCTTTCTGTAGCTACAGAGTATGTGTTTTGCCAAGGCTTGCATACAGTTTTCAATTCAGTTTTTCTTCTCCTAGACTGGTTGTCAGCCAAGGATATAGAACCCAGCTAATGGGTGAAGTTTGATTCATACCATTCCCAAGGATATTTGCACATAAATGAATATATTGACTTCCAACAGAAATTGGAACTCGGTTTTCTGATTCCCAATTTCAAGTCATTATCCATTAGACCACCTGCACATTCGAGATTATAGCACCTGGTATTCCTAAGTAGTCACTCACCAGATACTGATCAAGCTTGGCATTGCTTAACTTTGGTGATCATATGAGAATCAGTGTTTGTTATATTCCATGCTAATAGGAATATATACTTGAAAAACAAGGTGGATAAAATAAGTAAAGGTTTATTGTAAAAAACCAATGCAATAAGAATAAAGGTAACAGTCATGCACAAAGGTTATCGCAAGCTAATCAAGTAGTGAGTGCGACTATTGTAAGATCGATAGTTCTTGTATAAGTCTGAGTCGTACTCAACAGATCCCAGTTAGTACATTTAGCTACCCCCCCTCCCCGAGGGTTGCATGTGGCACAAGGCCGGTTTAATGTGGGTTCTATGAGCCCGTATGCTCAGCCAAAAATATTCCCTTTTTGAACATGCATAAATTGATTCAGGGGCAGTCTACCTCCCCAAATGAGACTCTGCCCTTTGGCAGTGGCTTGTCCGGGTTCCTCTCTGCCTTTGGGCAGAGAGTTTGACTGTCTAGCTGGAACAGGTCGCAGCTAGTATATTTAGCTACCCACCCACGAGGGTTACATGTGTCACAAGGCTGGGTTTAACATGGGATCTCCGAGCCTGTAGGCTCGGCCAAAAATGTCCTCTATTTGAACACGTATAAACGGGTTCAGGGGCAGTCTACCTCCCCGAACGAGACTCTGCCCTTCAGTGGAGCCTCGTCCAGATTCCTCTCCGCCCAAAGGTAGAGAGTTTGACTGTTTAGCTGGAACAGGTTGCAGCTAGACTCTGTAGTCTGTTGACTTACCGATACTTATAGGTAGTTACTACCTATAGTGTAGTTACTCATGGGGGTGACAGGTTATTCCATTACATCAGTGTTTCAATGTGATATGACTGTATGACTCTTTATCTTTAAACACTAACCATCATGACAGTTATTATATTCTGAAGCAGCAATTACATCAATAGTGTCTGCATAAAAAATGCATTCCATAAATGACTGTGATTTTTCATTTTGACAATTGGCCAATTTTTGAGAAACAGGTAAAGAGTAAGTGATTGTATATTTAGAAATGTAATCTTGAAACAATTCATGAGTCAATTTCTCTAAAACTGTCTGAAGAGAAAGAGATTAAAGTTTACACTTGTTGTAAGTGACCACCAGCCGCAGTGAAAAAGGTTCATGCTTCATACTGATGTTATCCATTTATTTAGGAAATACACTGTGAAAATTAGAAAAAGATAACAAATATATACCATACCTTGAGAGGATATTAGGCATCAAACACACACCTGATCTCAAGTGAAATTCCTATATATGATCCATCCCTAATGATGCAGGTAAAATGATCAGTTCCCTGTACTACTTCAGTAAGTACCTAAATCTTCATATTATCCTCTATCTTTAAAAGAGCCAAATCAGGCTAAAAATGGAGTACTGTTACCATATTTGGGCAGCAGCTACCCAGACCTCACTTTCCAGTTTTGATAGAGCCCAAAAGCATCTCCGAGTCCTTGTTAGAGAAGAATTATTTTCCACATTCCAACCTTTCTCTCACAGGTAGGATGTGGCAAGTCTCTCACTGCTCTGTTGCTACTACCATGGAAAGTACTCAAATGAACTGCATCCATGCCACTTACATATTAAGAAACCACCCTAATTCCCTTTGTATTTCATCGGTAAGAAGTACGTTCTACTGAAACAGCTTCTTCCCATGAGTCACTGTGCTATGGAACAGACTCCCAAGATGATATTCACATGATCACTACAATCTTAAAAAAATTCAAACTCTAAAGTCATTATCTTTTTTCTATCCATTATAAATTACTCCTTAATTAACCTTCACCTTATTTGCATTTTGAACTATATAAAAAAAAACAAAAATAAAATGTTGGCCGAAATATGAGTAAACAAAATACATTTCAAAGAAAGAAACACGGAAAACACTTTTCAAACAGAAACAATAAAAATTTGGGAAAAACTCAAAAAGTGACAAAGGGGATACGTGGTGTGTAAGGGAAGAATTTCAGACAGTTATTATAGAAAGCAGAATTACCATTTTAAAAAATAACTCTAAAAAAAATTACCTCTTTGACCAGCAGTATCTAAAGTACACACGGTAGTTTCCTTACACCTAAGGGGTCACAGACTCACATAAATTACAGCTAAACACATATATGTATATATCTAATAAATATCTATTATTATATTTTTATGGAACATTAAAAATTATTTTTATAATTTTAACCATATTACTACTGCTACCAAGCTACTATCAAGGACTAAAATCTCTAAGCCTAGGATATATCATTCCCTTTGTTATCCTTATGCTCATTATTAGCACAGAAAATAGGCATTTTATTGTATAGGTTAGCCATTACTAATCTGGCATCATTGGGACATGTAGGGTGCTGGATAAGTGATTTTGTCAGATTAGTGATGAGAACGTAGTGCATAATTTAAATGGTTGCAGAACAGGGATTATGAGAAATAATGAAAAGACAAAATTTACTAAGAACTACAGAAGACAGGAAACAGAAGAGTCATGGTCAACCATGCCCTGAAAGGACAAGGCACAAAGAAGAAGAATACACTTAATTCAAAAGCTACCCACTTCATCCTACCTTTAGAATCGGTAGATATTGGAAAATAAAAAAAATATAAATGAAAATCAAATGAAATTTTAATGATACACAAAATAATGGTTAAAGGTCATTGGAAGTACTCAAAAAAAAGTTAATAAAGCAGCTAGTGTTACCAAACAGTAGTATCATATCTGTGCAGGGGTTTGGGGAATCTGTAATTGCAATTGTGGAAATTAGTACCAGATTACCGATTAGTGATAGTCAACCTGTAATTGCATTTTTTTTTTTTTTTTTTTTTAATTTTTTTAATTTTTTTTTTTTTTACAGTGAGGTTTGCCCTGTACAAGGCCCGGTGAGGCCACTCGAGGTAGAGGGTTAATTTAAGAGGCAGTTTATATGCATAGGGTGTGGGAAATAATGTTTAACCTAAACTTGAACAGTTTATGATTGTAGTCATTGGGGAAACATCCTCTTAGGAGTTCGTTTCACAGAGCAGTGGTTTGTGGGAAGAAGCTGTTTGAGTAGAACTTTATTCTCACTAATGAAATACAGAGGGAATGTGAGTGGCTTGCTACAATGTAAACGGCATGGCAGGTTAGGACTGGTGGAACCAAGGAATGTAGTTTATGCAAGTACTTTCCATAGAAGTAGTGGTAGAACAGTGTGAGGCTTGCTACATCCCACCTGTGATAGAGAGGGTGGAAAATAATTTCACCCATAAGGACTTGGAGACAGTTTTGAACTCTATCAAGACTGGAAAGTGAGGATTAGGTAGCTCCCACCCAAATATTGTATCATTGGCATAGATCTTTACAAATGATCTGAGAATATACTTAGGCAGATCATTTATGTAAATCACAAAATTAGTTGGTTTGAGGTTTAAATTATTCAGAACAGTACTTCATTCTCGGCCTGATCTGGCTCCTATAAAGGTAGAGTATAGCAAGAGGAGTTTGGTACTTACTGGAGCAGTACAGAGAACCGACCATTTTACCAGCACCTTTAGTTATGCATTGTAAGTATAATTTCCATTTGAGGTCAGGTGTGAGTTTAACACCCAATAGTCTCTTAAGGCACAGAGCCTCTCTTAGAGCACAACTGCTCATTGTGACAGGTGGATGATCAGGGTCCAAACGACATTGATGGAATGTAACTAATTTGGTTTTCAAGGCATTAAATGTAATTAGCCAGTTTTTCCCCATTTGGTAGTTCATGTTAAATCAGTTGAGAGTTCAGCTGCCAATCTTTGATCATCAAGAGTCTTAGAGGTGCACCCATATAGGGTTTCATTGGCATAGATATTTAAAAATGATCTGAGAATATTTTCAGGCAGATCATTTATGTAACTCAAAAAGTGGGTTGGTCCAAGGTTTAGATTATTCAGTACTGTACTGTTTAAAAGCTCAGAAATGTTTCATTTATTATTTTTATCTGATGTAAAGGAATAACCTGTCACCCCCATTAGTGACTACACTATAGGTAGTAACTACCTATAAGTATCTATAGAGACTAGCTGGGATCTGTTGAGTATGACTCTGACTTAAGCGAGAACTACTAATAGTAGCACTCACTACTGAATTGACTTGTGATGACCTTGTGCATAACTGTTACCTTTTATTCTTATTGTAATGTTTTTTTTTTTACAATAAACCTTTACTTATTTTATCCACCTTGTTTTTCAAGTATATATTCCTATTAGCACAAAATATAACATTATCATTATAAGGAGGAGAGGTATTTTTGGTGTATGACAATTTTCCCTGTGTTGATCATTATATTTTAGCATTGTATCTTGGTTAGTCATAAGTTAAGAATCAGACAATAAAAGAGGGATCAAGGTTTCAAATTTATCAACAACCAGAAAAATATTCTTTAACTGTTTCTGAAGTTTTGAGATGATTCATTTTCATCACTGTGTAAATTTTTAAGGATTTTCTTTTATTGCCTGGCTTATGGCTATATCAAATTGAAATACTGTTTCTTGTACAATCACTGAAGTTAAGCAATATCAACCCTAGTCAGTAACTAGATGGGTGACCACTTGGAAATACCAGGTGCAAGTTTGGCTGTGTGGGTGGTGTAATGGATAATGGTTCCAATTCCTGTTGGGTTTGTTATATTCACTTATATAAAAATACACTTGGGAAAGTATGAATTCACCTCTTCACTTCTCAGCTATGGGTTAAATAGTAAGACTTGTATTATGAAACTATAATTATCTCAAAAAAGTATTCTGACAATCTGAAAATATTTTCTGGCTTTAAATAACCTGCAAAAGGTTGATAAGCCATAGAAAATGAATGAATCAATCAATCTTTTGATTTTTTGTTTTTTAACACAGTTTAAGCTCATCTATTCTTTGAGTTTTAAGCAAAACTTTGTTCTAAATAAAATAACAAAAATAGATGAGATAAAATGCTTGGTTACTGTTAGAATTAATGGTAATGATGAAGGAGATGTTTGCTATGAAGGCAAGAGGTTGTAAGAAGTGAAGTGTATGAGTATAAGGAGAGAATGATTGACCTTTGACCTGGGAAGGTTAAGATTGTAATGTTTAGGGGAAAATTATTCATAAATTAGCAACCCCTCCACACACACACACACAAACAAATATATTTTATCATTTTAAATGTTTTTTTGGTGAATAAAATCTGTTGGATTAAAATATATATTTTCAACTTGACCAAAAAGACCTACACAAAACCTGTTTGAAAAGTGGGTTTGAGCCAAGAACCTGCCATTAGCTCTTTGTGTGTGTGTCTTAACAATTGTGCCCTCAGGCCTCATTTAGGTATCTGTGTGCCTTAGGGAATTTCAAACTTTTTGGTAATACTAGAATGTACTAAATAAAGGACTCAAAAGCTACACAAGGTAGAGGGTTACTGTTAAAATGATAATTATTTATGATATGAATGAAAGAAGAGGTGTCAGGAAGTGAAGATTATGAAGATAAAGTGGGTAGAAAATGACTGACCCATGACTTGCAGAGGTTAAGATTGTAGTGTTCATGGTAAAATTAGTGATAAATTGACACACACACGATTTTTTTTTTTAAATCATTTCACATCAAGCAAGGTGTAATGCCACTAGCATGCAGGGGCTACTGGCAAGGAAAGAGAAGAAGACTGAGAGTGGGAGGATCGAGGAAAGGAGAAAAAATATGAACAGGGTTCAAGAAGATAGAAGATTGTAGTCATCAAGGAAGTAGAGAAATTGAAGGGAGTTCCACAGGTGGACAGTCCAAGAAAAGAAACAGAGTAAAAGTGGTGTTTGTATTTAGTTAAACCCTTCTTTGGATTTTGTCAGGAATCTTGAGACCAGATATGGCTACAGTATTCAATGCACAAATGAATGGTAGATTTTATATGTGTGAGATGGATTCTGATGAGAAAAATTTTCTGGCACAACACAGTGACCCAACTTTCCTTGCAGTAGATGAAGCAATTGATTCACTATAGTTGCTCCATTTCATGCCATTGGAAAACATGAGGCCAAGAAGTTGTAGTGTATTGCTTTCCTAGTGTTTAGCACCAGTCATGCTGACAGTAGGCAGAAAAGGTTCTCTGTGGTGATTAAAGGAAAGCAGTTTAATTTTGGAGGTGTTAAAATTTACAAGCTATTTTCTGTCCCAGGTAACAACTGATTGAAGGTCCTTTTCAAGAGCAGCTACCAGGTTTATTATCTTAGTTCTGTCAAATTTGCTACTGAGACAGGAGTAAATGGTAATGTCATCTGCATGAATACCTAGTTGGGAACTGATGACATCAGAGACATCATTGATCAGGACAGAAGCCTTGAGGGACTCCTTGTTTTATATGAAAGGATCTAGAAGCAAGCCCTTTCAACACTACCCTCATTTCCTGATCTGTTAGGAATGATTGGATTAAACTAAATATTCATCTTAGGATATTATAGCCCTGGAGCTTGTATAGAATTTCAGCATGCCAAACTCTATTGAACACCTTTGAAATGTCTAAAGCCACAGCCTGGGCTTTGCTATACTTATCCAGAGCTGCATATACAAATTCAGTGATGGTTGATAACACATCAGTGGTAGACCTGGTGAAACAGAAGCTGTATTGTTTGTCTGGTGAAACAGAAGCTGTATTGTTTGTCTGAAAGGAGGTTGTAAGAAGTAAGATTCTTAACCACTTCAGTATAGATTAGAGCTTCCAGTACTTTGCTGAAAAGCACTAAGAGACTAATAGGACAATAATTGGAGTAGTCACAGGGTTCTCTAAAGTTCTTAAAAACAGAAACTACAGAGAAATATTCCAACAAGCTGGAAAGCAGGAAACAGCGAGGAAATTATTGTTAAGTTTGAAGAGAACAGGAACCAGTTCAGGAGCACATATGTTTAGGATGACAGCAGGTATCCCGTCACATCCACTTGTCTTGTGGGGATACAATTTAGAAATGATATCACTCAGTAGAGTCTCTGTTCTGGAGCGGTTGGGTTGAGAGTGCAGTTAGAAGCAAACCTCTGACCAAAGCACTCTACCTTATCTGCAGAAGATGTCAGTACTTCAAATTGATTGAAAAGAGGAGGAACTGAGGATTTGCTATTGTTCAGAACACTCTTGCAGAGCTGCTAGTAATCTCAAGAAACAAACTTGTGAAAGCCTATGTTGTTTCATTCTATCTGCAAACAGTAACTTTGCCTCTTTAAGTACAAGCTTGCACTTATTATGAGCAGTGACAGAAATATCTGTTACAATCAGACCTATCACTCTGGTATAGCTGGAAGAAATGATTCCTGTGGACTATAGCAGCTGAAGATCATGGTTTCACTTGCTATTTTAGAACTGGAATGAAAGCTTTGGTTCATACAGAATGTTTCAATTAACATATTGGTAACAAGGATATTCTGTTGGTAGGAGATTTGTTTGTGCTGGTAGAATGGAAAGAGATATCTACAGACACCATCACAGGATCAGAGTTGCCAATAGAACAGAGCTGCAGAGTATGACATGCATCAGGAATAGGGATATAGAAGAGATCAAGCAGAGAAGTGTGTCTGTCAGGATAACTGGTGAAAAGTTTAGGGAAGTCTATCACTTGTATGAGAGATTGAATGTTAGAATATTTGGATGCCAGAGAGGAGAGTAGCAGAGAGATAACCTTATCTATATTATCAGACTATATTATCTACCATGCTACAGTCATGAGAGGAAGGGGAACAATAGAGGAGGAAGAGATAGCTGACTGAGTTTAGTAGAGAAAAATGGAGGCACATGTAAGAATGGTCTGGAAACTCAAGAGAGAGTGCCCTAGTCAGTGGGAAATGTTCTTGAACATAAACACAAAAACCATGCATGTGGATACTAGTGTTCTTCCTAAAGAGAAGATAGCCAGAAACTGAGAATTCAGAGGAGAGGATTGAAGAATTAAGATTAGTTTCACAAAGAGCTAGGATGTCTGAAGTGTATACCAAGAGGAAAGATTGGCCATCCCGCAGAAATTGGTATCAATATCACGAATGTTGAAGAAAATAAGGTTGAGGAGTTTAGGTGTTTTTTGTTCAACTAGTCTAGTTTTATTTTGTTGATTGCTTATCATCATGGAGTGTTATTTAGATTAGGAAATGGCCAAGAATAATAATAGCAAAAAAAACATAATCTAAGATAACATGTGATATTATCTGAATTTGGAACAGTTACAGCAATGTTGGCTATGGGGTTGCAAACTAGAAATTATTAGGACATAAAAAATACATCACATGACACTGCAATAACATTAATGTTATATTGATCAGAGAAGCCTCTCTTGATACTCCCCAGTTGGGATACAGTAACCAGAAAATTGCCAACCCAGTATCCACAGTATGAAGAGATGTAGCCACCATTCACACATATCACCAAAAATTCTTGACAGTCACAATTATTATGTCTCGGAAGAAGAAAGGAACCAGATGCCCCTTCCTAAACAGGAATCCAGGTGATAGGAAGACCTATTTAACCTTATTAAAAAAAAAAATAGCAAAATTGCTAACTTTTTTAAGGGAAAGTAGTAAAGTAAAAATTTTATCCATTACTAGAATAACATTGGGTGTGTAATTAAAACTACTATTATTGTATGAAGTTCAGTATTCCAAGTTAAGTATTGTCTTATAATATCATCCAGATAATTTATTTTAAAATGCTGAAAGTATGGCTCACCAGGACATATTAACACTTTGCTATTTTTATCTATATATTTCTAATCTTACTTTAGACTTTTAGGGTAGGGATGTGATCTTATCTCACATGTCATGAAATATTACAACCATTTACCCTTCTCAAAAGCAGCAAATGCTCAGAATGGTAGACAATTTATATGTTAAAATGGATTAAAATTTACGCATTTAAAAGAAAGAGATGAAAAATTCAGATGGAAAATGCAAATGAAAAATTAAAACAAAAAATTAAAGTGATTGATACAAATATAAAAAATTTTGTAATCATTCTGTTCATTTGTCAGGAGGTTTCAGCAATTGACTACAGATTTAAAGACAACTGTCAAGGTACTGTGATTTAGGTTTTATTCCATTTTTCTTGTATCTGAGAAGACCCATGTTACACCTCTCTGACTATAGGTCAATTAGGACTCATTTAAACACAGAAACATGACTGAAACACTTCCTTAACACATTTGTAGAAAATACAAGTATAATAACCACATGTCAAAAAGACTAAAAATAATGTAAGACCTAATAATAAAAAAGAAAAAAGCCAACATTCAGTAACATCACCTATGAACACGACCACAATGTGCTGACCGTGTTTATCGAAAAAAAACACAAAACATTCCCATCACTCTAGAAGCATATATAAAAAAATCTACACATTCAGTTAAAAATAATAAAAAAAATCCTTGATAATGGCTAATAGAATAGCTGAAAACAGTTGGATACATAGAACATTCAGACAGTTTTACACACTTTATGTTGAGAAAAGAAATCACTTATACAAACACAAGAAAAATTGAATAAAAAAACTTAATCGCAGTACCTTGTCAGTGGTGAAACTTGTATAAAAGAGAGATTGCTGCCCAAATACACAATTAATTATATGTGTGTGTGTGTGTATAAGGAGTGCTGAAATGTTCTCACCCTGATCAAAAAAAGCTTTCAAAACATGTTTGGTCAGTTGAACTTACTTTCTTTTAGCTGTATTTGTGTAGGAGGCAGAAATCCTTTGAGTAAATAAAAACTTATCAGAGCAACATACTTAATTATTCCAATTTAAAGCACAACAAAAATACTATGAACTTAGTAACCAGATACAATCCAAATTTCATAAGAAACAATAAAGTAATAAAAATATCATTCTTAAATATATAACTCTTAAAGATAATAAAAATAAATCTAAGTTGCTTCAAATGCTACAAAAATTTCAAAACTCATCCTTGTGCTTACTAACAATAATTCTTAACAAGAAATTACTCTCTGTGAAAAAGTAAAGTTATATTCTAAATCTCATGTCCTTTGGGAAACTGTGTCTATGTTGATAATAAAAAACAAAACATCAATATATATTGTTCATGCTGCAACATTTCTCTTGAGAAGACTGACTTGTCATCTCTCTGAGCAAAGTGCCATATACAAACATTTAATACAAATCCATAGTGTCCCTTCTAATTACCTTCAGATTATGGTTGTCCACAGAAAAGTAATCTGTCAATACAACTGCAAAAAAAAATGATTAAAAAGTTTGGGAACTCTTTGCATCAAAAGACAGCAATTCACCATGAATAAAATTTGTTTCACTCTTTGCACAAAATAAAATATCTTTGAACCATAAGGCCATTTTAGTCTTGTGGCACTAAAGTCTATTCTACCATTATAGCATATGAATCCATGTCCTTTTCAAACTCCAAACTGTTAACATAAATGTCTCATGTATTTTCTCTTTGAATATCTTCCTTCTTTCCTTGAAAATGACCAGGGTTGGTTAAAATACTCAGAACATTATATATAACTGCAAATTGAGAAACATATCTAGCTCAGCAAATATTCTTTGTCTGTTCTATTCAACTCTTTTCTATCTATCTATCTATCTATCTATCTATCTATCTATCTATCTATCTATCTATATATATATATATATAGTGTATGTATGTATATTGTGGATGGAATTGGGCATTTTGATTTGGTACCAGGTACTCTTTAGAGAAAAAAGACTTTTGTAGCCCTTAATCATTTTGTCACCATGGCAAAGTTACATCTTTTTCTTTCATGAAAGAAGAAATTAAATTTTATAGATTAATCTTATTTATTATTATTATTATTGAAATATATTAATTCAAATGTATATCATGTTTATATTTGTTTAAAAATGCAAATATGAAATCAAATTTAGAATATTCATAAATCAGGAATATAATTTTTTTGATACAAATATCGCTGATTTTAATTTATTAAATTTCTAGTACTAAATTACTGTCAAATTGTCAGCAACAATAGTGCTGTACATCCTCTCTCTCTCTCTATAGATATATATATATATATACACACACACACACTTGTGTGTGTGTATGTGAGGCAATGCTGAGAGGTTCTTGCTTGATTCAGTACACTTTCTTTTTTTTTAAGAAGGGTTTTTTGGTCTGAGAACTTTCATACTCCTGAGTATATATGCCACTAATTATTCTTTGATGTGAATAGAGCCCACTAACAATGACTTTCTCACACTAAGACAAGTGGTCATATTCTTTGATATATCATGAAAGACCTCTTCTGTTAATTACTGTCATGAAAATGTAATCCAAGTTAAATCTTCTTCATAATTTAAAGTCAGATTTTTTTCTTTGCAAAATAGAGTAGTAAATCAGTTTTGTCCCAAATCTGTGGTATTTCGTCAGATGTTGTAACCACAACACTACCACTCAGGAAGACAAGGTAGAAAGAATTTGTAAAAAGCAGGTGAGACAAGACAAAAGTAGAAATAAACATTCTAAATGGAACTGTGGAGGGTGGGGGTGGGAGCATATGTTTTTATTTTATTTTTATTCTTTATTTTTTTTTTTTTATTTCTTTCTTATAGACATGATACAGGAACACTTCCTAGAAGCAATCAGATTGTAGCACGAAAGAAATTGGTTTTTACAAGAAATTAGAATGTTGACAAAAAGATTCATCACCTCAGGCATCAGGAATCACCAGTCTTGTTTTCATTTTTGCCAGTAGATGGCAGTGTAACTAAACAAACGAATAAACAAAACAGCAAATAACCAAAAAAAAAGAAAAAGAAAAGAAATGGAAGGTAAAAGAAAACAACAAACAAAATAATTGTTTTATTATATTTTTACTATTCATTCATTTTTAACTTTTTTTATTTAATATTTTTGCTTTGAGTTTTAGAGAAAAATCTTTCTAACTTATTTACTATGTAAGAAAGAAAGTAATAATAATTGTTACAATTTATGTTGTCTCCAGAGAAAAGGTGATGACTGTCCAACCTTAGTATTCCACTGATGTCAATTGAATTAAATCAGATTGTAATTTTCTGCTGTGTGTTGCTAGGAGCAACAAACATTATTCTTCTTTCTTTTGTTCTCTTTTAACTCTGTATGACTTCTTTCACAGTTTAATTTTTATATATTTTCTTTTCCTTTTTTCATTCTCTTTTTTTCTTCATTTTTCATTATTAACATCTTTTCTTTCCATTTTTATCTTTTCTCTTTTCTTTTTAACTATCAAATTATTTCTCTTTTTTTGTTTTCCATCTCATCTTTCCTTTTTGCTTTCCAACACTCTCATCTTTCCTTTTGGCTTTCCAACACTCTCATCTTTTCTCTTTTCCTTTTTTTTTTTCGGCCTCATCTTTTCCTTTTTTTTTTCAGCTTCATCTTTTTCCTTTTTTTTTTTTTTTTCAGACTCATCTTTTCCTTTTCCTTTTTTTTTCAGCCTCATCTTTTCCTTTTTTCTTTTTTTTTTTCAGCCTCATTTTTTCCTTTTCCTTTTTTTTTCAGCCTCATCTTTTCCTTTTCCTTTTTTTTTCAGCCTCATCTTTTCCTTTTCCTTTTTTTTTCAGCCTCATCTTTTCCTTTTCTTTTTTTTTCAGCCTCATCTTTTTTTTTTTTTCAGCCCATCTTACGTTTTTTTTTTTCAGCCTCATCTTTTCCTTTTCCTTTTTTTTTCAGCCTCATCTTTTCCTTTTTTTTTCTGCCTCATCTTTTCCTTTTTTTTTTTTTTTCAGCCTCATCTTTTCCTTTTTAATTTTATCTCTTTTATCTTTTTTGTTATTCTTACTTTTCTTAGAACATTTTACTTTCTCTTTCATCTCTAGATTTTTTTCATTCCTACCTATTCTTTCATTTTCACATTTCTTTTTTCTTTTTTTTTCTTCCTTCATTTTCTTGTATTCTCTTTCTTTCCTTTATTCTTTTATTAATTTCTCTTCTTTTATTTTTTCTGCTTCTTTCCTGTCTTTTTGAATTTTTTCCATTTTGTTAATGTCAGCTTCTCTTTTCCTTTCTTCTTGTATTTCCTTTGTTCTTTTTTGTTTTATTTACCTGTCTTCTTCTAGCCTTATCGCTAATTAAAAATTTTTGATTTCTCTTTCTCACCTTCAAGAGTTCATACTAATTTTAGTTTTACTTGTGGTTTTATCTTTTTTCTCAAACTCATTTCAGTTTTACTTTTCTTCCTCCTTTCTTCATTCACTTTTTAAAATGTATTTTTTAATTTATACTTTTCCTTTTTATATATTTATTTTCATAATCTTTACCAGTCATTCACATTTGAACCTCTTTACCATCTTTCTCCTTCTTTTAAAAATGTCCCCATCTTTTATTTTAATATCTCATTTTTTTATATTCATTTCTACTTTCTTACTCTCACTCTCTCTTTTTTATTCATATATTACTATTGTTTTTTCATTTCTTATTTTGATTTTTACATTTTCTTCCATTTCTTTTTTAATTTTTTTTTCTTTTTCATTCTTTTTATTTTTCACTTTATTTTTTTCATACCTTAGGATTTAATGTTTTTCTTCCTAAACTTATTATTTATTTAAATTTTCCTTCCTTATTTTCTCCATTTTTAATTGTTTTTTTTATTCTCCTTCGTCTTATTTTCCTTCCTGTTGTTTTGCTTACTTTCTTTTTCATTTATTGTCAGTCTTATTTAATCTTTTCTTTCTTACATTCTGTTTTCTAAAGTATTCAACAAGGATTTCTTAGCATAACTTGATTCATGAATTCAGTGAAAATTAATTTCCATTGTTTTGACTGTTTCACAACATTCTACAAAATGAATACTTTGCCTTTTTTCTTAGGATGATTTTTTTTTTCATTTCATTTGCCATGCCTGCTTCTTATATTGTTTTTTGGTTCCATTCCGTTCTTTTTTTGTATTCTAACCCAGTAGTATAATCCACACAACAAACAAAATAAAAAAGACTTTTAAAAAGGTAAAAAAATAAATGTTGTTGCTTATTTTTTTTCATCAGTTTTATAACATTATGTTTTTTCTCCAGGAACATCTGAATTTTTATAAGTTGTTTTTATTCTTCTTTTTATCTCATTGATAATTCTATATTTTTTTTGAAAAAGCTTAATTTTATTCCATGAAATAAACATTTATTCTATCTGAATTTTTTTATGTATTTATTTTATTTTATTTTGGTGTAGGGTAAATATTTTTAAATTTTTGGTTGATAAATTTTGCTTGATTTTCAAACTTTTTTCAAAATTTTATTTTTAAGCTGATTGTTCTCTTAAGTTATGAAATATCAAAACATTTCAAAATTTTTTAATAGAAATATTTATTTTCATTTTTACATGGTCAGTTTACTATAATTGTAAAAAAATTGATTCAGAGCCCACTGGTTTAAAAAAAGGATATCCCTCCCAAATAAATAAAAGGACGCCATTCAGTTATGAAATTTTTTTTTTTAAAGATTTAGATAATGCTTTATAAAACATTTTGTAACAATGAATATGTACTTCAAGCTTCATATGATTTTAGAAGTAATTTTTAATTGTTTTTACTGTCTCTTAAAACTCCCTGGATAAACGCAGTTACGAACACAACAAATCAGTATGGTTATTCAGAAATTTAAATTTTTCAGCGTCTGTTGATGAGCATATGGTTTTTTCCTTTTGTTTCTTTTTTTTTTATGCAAATGAAATTTTCTTCAAACCCTTTTAATCTGTCTATTTCTGCACATTTTTGTTTTTTATTCTTTTTAGGCCTGCCCATTTGGTCCCTTAAATCATTGTGTAGAGAAAATGTATTCCATTCCTGTATCTCAACAGTTTTTTTGTCTCCTTTTGCATCAATTTCAAGAACTCTCATTTCATCCATTCTTCTTTCCAATGATATATGTTTTGTTGATAAACTTAATAAAGCGTCTCTGAATTTTCATCCCATTTCGATAGTTTCCATTGTGTCTTTCAAATCTTCTTTCCACATTGTCTGGAAAAAGGGTTTAGACAAAAGTTTGTTGTAGAAATTTGGGTATAAAGTATTTAAATTTTTCTTACAACCAAATTTGGTTCATATAATGGGTGATGATCAACAAAAGAAGTTAAAACAGGAAAAGGTTTTGCAGTACAAACCATTTGTTTAATTTTTGTTGAAAATTATGTAGTCAATTTGATTTTAGATATACTTGCCTTCAGTATGTAGTCTTGTGTTTAAAATTTCTCCAAGACATCTTTCCTCATTATATGTCACAAAAATTTCAATAGTTTTTTTCTAATTTGTTAGAGATCCTTTTGACTATATTCCTATTCATGTTATTGTCCATACTTTTCTGGAACAGATTCAAAAGTTGCAGTCACCTTTTGCTCATTGATATATTGTCTGAAAGGGAATTGTTTTTTTGTTAAAAAATCTCCAATTGAAAATCTTTATTGAGATTATTATAACAATTCAGTACTTCCAAAAATTTATTATGATGATTGTTTCCCCCCTTCAGGTGGTCCGCCTGGACACAAGATAAAGAAAGATGGTTTCTTGTCACCATTATCATTGATGATGAAAACAGCATCGACTTGTTGGCCCATGTGCATATCAGAAATCTAGCAGAAGGCATATTTAAATTTTCATTTATTTTTATATACTTTTTTTATATTTTTTTTTGTTTTCGTTTTTTCAGATTTTTAAAAAATTTTTTATTTTTCCTTAAATTTTTTTCTCCCCTGAGTCGATCCTCCAGATATACAAATCCACAATTCGCCCTTGCATGGAGTATTGCTGCCATATATGGTCTGGCGCCCCTTCTGTTTGCCTCGGGGTTCTTGATAGGCTCCAGAAGCGGATATGCAATATGGTTGGCCCTGGCCTGGCGTCTCGTCTACAGTCACTTTCTCACAGACGCGCCGTCGCCTCCCTCTGTCTGTTCTACAAATACTTCCATGGAAATTGCTCCGAGGAGCTGCATTCGCTGGTTCCCAGACTTCATGAGTTCAAGCGCCCGACGAGGCTGGCATCCGCTCTCACCCCTTCACTGTCGAAACTCCTAAATGTAGCCGTCTCTTCTACTCCAATAGCTTCATGTCTCGCACCTCTCGCCTGTAGAACTCCCTTCCCTATTCCTGTTTCCCTGTGAGCTATAATCTCCAGCTATTCAAGTGTAACGTCAATCGACATCTCCAGTTGCCTTAATCTATCTACTACCCTCATCCTTTCTTCTATCACTCCTATCTGATCTTCCTATTTTCTGTAACCCCTTGCATCCTAGTGGCTTCCCGCCTTGCTTGGGTTGAAATGCTTAAAAAAAAAAAATATATATATTATAATTAATTCATCGAGTCTGATAGAAACCTCAACAGAATGCAGAAAGCACTGGACGGCCGTTTCGTCCTATATTTGGGACTCATCAGCAATGCGCATCCATTACAAGAGAAATTGAAACCCGGACAGTTACGTTATCAGGCAAACGTCATATGTGATCGAGCGGCGCTATATCGAGTCTTATTCGCTACCTCTTCGTCACCGAAGCCCATTGGACATCGAAACATTTTGAAATGTTCGTATTGAGCTTCCAGCGCGAATGCCCAGCAGTACAGCATACCGTTCCAAATTTCATGGAGGAATTGCGTCTACAATACTGTGCAGTCGACAAAATTAAAACAAACAACGCGCTTAAGCGAAATTAAAAAAGATAAAATGGCGACAATTTACTCATCGCAATTGTATATATATATATATATATATATATATATATATATATATATATATATATATATTGATCGATAATGTACTGGTTAGTGGATGGATCAGCGATTATTTCGAGTTCCAAATCCAGTCTAGTCTGTTGCATTCACTTTCGCGCAAATACCTTTGGATTATGTCAATGAATCTATTTCCCCACCTAAAACGCCACTATGGGCTAAATACTAGACCGGTCTGGGCTCTTTTTTCCTTGTTGGAGAAGGACAACTCTGAATTCAAAACCTGGGGAGAGTCGTTTTGAGTCCTTGTGGCATACTATATGCACCATTTCTCGGTATAGCATTTCTTCCAAAATGTATGGATGCTTCTGTACAAGCCTTTTACCATTATAATTAAATCTTATCTCGTTCTTAGTCTGACAGTTCAGTTCTAAGAACTGAACTGTTGAACCATTTCATTTGTAGAACACGAGTAAAGTCGATCGGTATATGAAAAAAACCCGACCATGATAACTGGGTTCGATTGTTCTGTCAAGGAGATGACTCTTCCTTAAATGATGCCAGGGTGCGGCACTGTTGAAAAATACCCGATAAAGTATACCGCACGTTCACTCAAATATTGTTAGAGAGAAATTGAATTGACAAAGTCCTCGATGGTTGTGGTTGCGCGAAATCACAAATCATCGTGAGTGAAGGTTTGAGGTCTCTACTGGTCCTGTTCCACTACTGATCACGCAAAATTGGGCATTCTCGCCCAGAAACTGTAGATAAAGTCCACTCCATAGTTGCACTACAAACCTTAGGTTGGTTCTGTGAGAGATGAAGAAACCAAAATTTGTCTGAGTGAGAGTCTGCCGTAGGAATTAGAAAGCTACGCTAGCAGATAAGAAATTTGGATGCGAGCGAACCATTTTTTTTACCAAATTAAGTACTACACGTTAATCTATATAAAACGGGTTTTATATAAATATAAAAAAGATATTTTTTGAACTAAACTCGTAACTTTAATAGATATACATTACATTAATGAATGAGGATCCAATGAATAAATTAATACCTGTAAATTAAAATACATGGTGCCCTGTTAAAATGTAATAAATACATCCCGCTTAATATACTTAAACAAATAGAATAAACTACGTTTCTCTGGATATCATAATAATTAATAATTATTTTATTTAAATCTCTCGGGGTATTTAAATCTCTTATGGAAGTAACTTATACTATTGGACGCTAAATTCTAAATTTTTCGCTGAGTTCTGAATAAATTTTTAAAATGTTGTTAATCAAACATTATTTTTAAGATAAATTTATAAAGTTTGTTAAATTGAATATGTGCATCATATACACCATGACATAAAAGTGGGCAAACATTGTCCAAATGTTTTGCATTGTTGAACGCTTTCTGACATTCTATTAAACATTAGTAAGGATTTAAAAATTTTAACTGAATGCGTAGATTTTTTAATATGTTTCTAGAGTAATGGGAATATTATTTATTATTTTCTAAACACGGTCAGCACATTATGGTCGTGTTCATAGTTGATGTTATTGCGTGTTGGCCTTTTCGTTGTTATTATTATTACTGTTTTCATTATTTTTAGTTTTTTTTTGACATATGGATGAGGCTATTTTCCTTGTATTTTCTACGTGCATTTTTAATTACGAAGGAAGTATTCGCATTGTTTGAATTTAATCGGTCCACTATAGTCAAGTCCATTTAAAAAAGTGGTCCAAATTTCTTAGAATCTAGTTTTCATAGCCAATTTTTTATAACTAATTCTGATTTTAAATCTCATCAAATTACCCTGATATTTATTCATAGACCAATTTCTTGTCCTTTTTTGTTTTTTTCATTTGGATTGGGGGAAAAATTATTTTCTACCAATCGTTAGTTAGTTATTCTTTTTTTTTAAGTAATGAGTTTTTAAAATCGGAATAATTTTATCTTGTAAATTTTCGCACTCAGTGTCCTTAAGTTTCGATTTTATTTCTCAAGATAAATGTCTGATTAGATCATTATTTCTTTTAATTATTGTTTGGTGATAACGATGTTTTTAAAAAAACAACGTCTATCTCTCCTTTGTTTATCCTTTGATTAAGTCATCTGAATAGACATAGTCTTATTTCTTGGAATCTCCTTTACATAATGTGAATATTTCTGATGGAAACAACATGAAGTTTATTCTAATGAACTATATTTCCCACGTATCAGACGGCGTCGATATCCAAGTAATCTTGAAATCGCATTGATTATATTTCGTGCATGAGTAATTTAATATTTTTATCTACACATTTAATTCCTTTGTTGCATATTAAAAAAACATTTTACTATTTAAATCATGCAAGGCAATGTATTAGCAGCCTCCATTTTTACTTAATGATGTGCTATTCCGTTGTTATCGTAACGGGGCTTTTATCGCTTATTGGTATCAATAATCCTGTTACCCATGGAAACGGAATATCATTAAAGTCTGAGAGAGAAAGAGAGAGAGAGAGAGAGAGATGAGAAAGATCAGACTGATGATTATATGCTATTTTATAAAGAAGATAGATTATGTACACGCCTTCAGTGACACGAATGTACATATTTATCTATCCTACTATTTAACTCGCAAAAGGCATTAGTGCAAAAGTGAGCGCAGAAGATTCGACAGTAATTTGAATTTGGCTAAATTGCTTCCACTTTAATGAAATTTTTTAATTTATCCGCACGTCCACTAATAATAATAATAATAATAATAATAATAATAATAATTTTGAAGAACAACTAGACCATCAATAAACCCGTTGGATTTTTTTTAAAGGAAATCCAGGATGCAAAATGATGAGGTAGCAATATTATTAAGCTTAGGAGATTCATTATTGAATTAACATAAAATATGGATGCCTCCTTTCTGTTCTTTTGTTTCATTATTTTATTTTTTTTTTTTTAAAATAATAATTATATTTTTTTATTATACATACTCGTTTCTTCCTCACATTTATTCCAAAATACATAACAGCGGCAAACCAGCATGCATCTATTTATTTATTTATCATCAAGTCATGCAAGACAGTTATTTTATTCCTATTCTTATGCAATAAATGGAAAATAAAGAAAAAAAGGAAAGATTATTTACGCATGAAAAATAGGCTGATAACGAAAATACAGAGGGTTTTTGATCAAAGGATTCTGACTATACTGAATTGTTCCTCAACCCAACCGACCCTGGGTACCAGTATGTAAATCTTATTTGTGGATACAACTCGAGAACAATCGGCATAAAATGGCCATGAGAAAAAAGCAATGTTAGGCTAAGGACAAATCTTGAGAGACTGCGCCCTTGTGTGTTGTTGATGGTCAAAGTTGAGACCCAATAGTCGTTTGAATTTAAGTTACAAGCCTAGTGAAATTATGTTATCCTAAGAATGAAAGCATCCTTTTCGTATGCCATAGTAAGAATAGTTGCCTCTGTGACACAAGGAAAAGAGTTGCTTACTGACTAGAAAAGTTTCATTGCCCAAATTCAGAGATTTGAGATTTTGAAAATTATGGTTGAGGACTTCAGCGTTTAGAACTGTGTAGACATAACTTGTACAACTGAACTGCAACAAGAATCTGTTGTACTTTTTTTTTTCAAACTCCATCATTTTGGTTCAAGAATATTTTCTCCCAGATCAACTGGTAGATTTTTTATTGTTTTACCATTTTTGATGAATCTTTTCAGTTTCTTGGAAAAGTTGCAATGCATTCTTTTTACAAAACAAATCGGAAAATAAAAAAAACTAAATTTTATATCTTTAAATTCAATATATATGGCTAAAATACAATTCTAATTTTTAATCTCACATTTAAAGTGTTTTTAACTAAAATGGTCCCTATCTGTCTAATTTACCCCACATAAATTTACCATTGAAATTTATCTGACTTTAAAGAACACAAATTCTATCTTAAATGATCTTTCATGACCTTCATTTCGAATTTGACCTCATCCTCTTGATCAGTTGGGCTATCAAAAAGTTTTCATATAATAATCTTATCATGTTATGTTCTATTGATTACCTCAATATTTAATGGCTAAAAGTAATAAAATTGATCTTCATGTCAATCTTAATAACGACAGATAAAAAATATTTGCCATTTTTTAACTTTATATCATTCTCATTCATTGGTTGTTTTATCGCTATAAAATAAAAATAATGAACCGAAGAGGTATAAAGAAAAATAAAATCAACTAAAAGAAGGCCACAAAGAAAACAATTATAAAAAATGGAAATCTCAAAAACGCAGTTTTTTCAAACGATCCCAAAATTAAACAAGAAAAATTAAAAATTTTCAAAATTTTAACAGGGGATGAAAAAAGTGTGATTTTAAAAATAATAGGTGCATTGGGATAGCCTGAGCATTTCAAAATCTAAATAAATAAATGAGAAACAGAAAACAAAAAGAAACAAAAAAAAGAGTACTGAGCTCTAAATGTTCATGAACTTTCTACATACCCTGGATGCTGGACAATCTCCTCAAAAGATGAAGAAAAACTTATGATTTGGTTCTACAGAAACTGAAAGATACCATGGCTGAAAATGTTAAAAAAAAAAAGTTACCAAAAACAGAGGTGTTGAAATTTATACTTAACATCAATTTGGTTGAAAAGTATATGTTTCTAGAGTACATAATGAAATGAGGAAGAAGGGCTTGGAAAATCTGATACTTATAGGACAGATTGAAGACAAGAGGGACAGAAGAAAACAATTCATAATATTCTTAGAGAGTAGATGGATGATGGTACAGGGTTTTGGAAAAATAGCAAAAAGAAAAAATTATTAATAGCTACAAAGGACAGGAAGTTTATAAATGATCATAAATATGACCAAGACTCAGCATATACGAAAGAAAAAACTGTTTATGTCGTTAAAGTAACACCAAACATTCTTTTTTTACCCCATCATGGTGGAAATAGTCTACAAAGCAGATGCAGTCTGTCTAATGTTTTTCCTGTTCCTTTGATATCAACAAAAGATCACTCAGACATACCAAGGATGAAGTGTAAAAACAAATATATATATTTATATGTATGTTTGTATGTATATTAAATGTATGTATATATGTATATGTATATATATATATATATATATATATATATATATCATTATATATATATGTCATATGTAAATATCTAACACAAACCATGTTGAAAATCATATATATGTTTACAAAACCTTCATGGATATTTCTTTGCGATTTAAACGCATTTCAAATTACTATTGGAGTTTAATTCCATTTTATTATAAAATTCTATTCTTTCATTCTATAATTTCAACCTTCATTATCTTCTCATCATATATTCCTATACTTTAAGAATTTGAGCAACAATCTTGAAAAACTTCCCCAAAAACTTTACTGAAAACAAAGTAACAAGGAAGGTAATAAACATGTCAACTCTTTTGACAACCTTATACCTTCTATATTTTTCATTATGTGTGTTTAACTTGTGAAAAACAGTACACCCAAGGTTGTGTGAAAAAAAAGATAATGAAATCTTCCTTGTGTGTGTGTGGGATATATATAAAATATTAGTGTGTCAATATGTGGTATATATATATATATGGGGTGTGTATATATATATACCTACATGTGTGTGCAGTGTGTGTGGAATATAATGTAAAATATAACCATTGAATATGGTGTTTGAAATTTTATTATTATATTTTTATATATATATATAATAAAATGTGTGGAGTGTGTGTGGGGATGTGTGTGTGTGGGGATGTGTGTGTGTGTGTGTGTGTGTGTGTGTGTGGGATGTGTGGTGTGTGTGTGTGTGTGTGTGTGTGTGTGTGTGGGGATGTGTGTGTGCGTGTGTGTGTGTGTGGGATGTGTGGTGTGCGTGTGTGTGTGTGTGTGGGGATGTGTGTGTGTGTGTGTGTGTGTGTGTGGGGATATGCGTGTGTGTGTGTGTGTGTGTGGGGATGTGTGCGTGTGTGTGTGTGTGTGTATAAAATATATATATATATATATATATATATATATAACTCTCTATATATATATATATATATATATATATATAAAATATATATATATATATATATATATATATAAAATATATAATATACATATATATAATATATATATATATATATATATATATAAATATATAAAATATAAATTGTCTCTTGCATAAAAATAAAATAACACTATCTCAGTTTAACAAATTTTAAAATTCAAAATATCTTGAAATACTGTAAATTTATTCCATTGGTTTTACCACAACCTCACAACCTTCGGAATCCTGCCACTCTTCTGGATGGTCTCCTTGTTTAAGTTTGGTGAATGCTTCCATAATCCTTGCCTTCAGTTCATCTTTGAATTATTTACAAGGTTTTTGTTGGTCTCTCTCACTATGTGCCCTACACATAATACCGATGGGTTGATCTCTGCAGAATTTGTTGTGGAGTATAAGGGCAGTGCAATTTGCAGAAATTGTTTGATAGCCATGACTAGTTTCTCCCCTATTTGTGCATGGGTGATCCTGTTTGCAGACATAGGGTCTCTCTCAACCACTCTCTTGACCTGAGGCAGCACTACCTCTTCAAGGGATTTGATGTTGACCTTCACTAACAAATTCAGGAATTCTTTTCATATCAGTATGACTAGAGCAAGTTTTCAAGTTGCTGTACCTTTGTATTCTTATTAGACTCTTCAACTCTTTCAATTCTCTGCACTGTCCTCAGATTGCTTTGGGCACTTTGAAATGTTCATATTAAGACTACAGCGAATGCCAAAGCAGTACAACAATGCCATTTCAATTTCTAATAAAGGAATTGTCATTGCTCTTTTTCTTACAGATGGTACCCAACTGACCCTACTATAGTGTGTAGTTGACAAAATCAACAACAAACAATGCACATGCATGAAATTAAAAATATAAAATGGTGATTATTTACCCATAGCACTCTGTATATTTAATAATTATTGTGTGTACACACATACACACACATACATATGTATATATGAAATTAGAAGTGATACCATGGATTTGTGTTATATTATTTATATATGATTCTTGGCTTAGAGAAATAACACAGCACCCTTTACTTTTCAAGAAATATTTATTTGTGAAAAAGGCAAGAGAATTGGGATGCGCTGCACAAATAAAGGAAAACGTTAGTAGTCAGCAGATGGTTGAAAGTTTTAAATTTTGTGGTATTGATGTATTTTATGTGATTTTACCATTCATCTGCCAAAAGTAATATCTATTGCTTTTTCATCTTTTATCTAGCTGGAGTACATCTGGTGACAATAAAATAAGCTTAGATGTGGAATACATCTGGTGACATTAAAATAAGTTTACATTGTAACTGGAGTACATCTGGTGACATTAAAATAAGTTTACATTGTAACTAGAGTACATCTGGTGACATTAAAATAAGTTTACATTGTAACTGGAGTACATTTACATTATTAAAATAAGTTTACATTGTTGTTTAAATATTGTTTATTTTGGATGTTACTCTGGTTAATTGTCAGTAAAAATAAGTAAGAAAGCATTATTGCTAAATGTTGGTTTAATGTTAAATAATTTTTTCTTTAGAATATTTTTGCAGAGGAAGATATTAATTTTGTACATTTGATAAGATTGTTCATGTTTGCTACCTTGTATCAGGTTATTTGGTTTGATATTTAAGAAGAAGTGAGTTAATACTTCTGAGTTATTTTTTATTGATTGATTTGTTTGTTATGGCTTATCAACCATTGCAGGTTATTTAAAGTCAGAAAATATTTTTAGATTGTAAGTATTTTTTGGAGATAATAATGATTTGCTGATACAAGTCTTACTAATTAACCCATAGCAGGGGGAAGAACAGGTGAATTTATTTTTTTGAATATAACAAACTCAGCTGGAATTAGAACTTGGCTCTTCAATTTTCAATTCTGAGCACACTATCCATTACGCTACATGCACATCCAAGCTTACAGCATCTGGCATTTCCAG